>JAKOOJ010000046.1:3910604-3911739 GCA_022577455.1 Arizona elegans
AGGGTTAGGGTTAGGGTTAGGGTTAGGGTTAGGGTTAGGGTTAGGGTTAGGGTTAGGGTTAGGGTTAGGGTTAGGGTTAGGGTTAGGGTTAGGGTTAGGGTTAGGGTTAGGGTTAGGGTTAGGGTTAGGGTTAGGGTTAGGGTTAGGGTTAGGGTTAGGGTTAGGGTTAGGGTTAGGGTTAGGGTTAGGGTTAGGGTTAGGGTTAGGGTTAGGGTTAGGGTTAGGGTTAGGGTTAGGGTTAGGGTTAGGGTTAGGGTTAGGGTTAGGGTTAGGGTTAGGGTTAGGGTTAGGGTTAGGGTTAGGGTTAGGGTTAGGGTTAGGGTTAGGGTTAGGGTTAGGGTTAGGGTTAGGGTTAGGGTTAGGGTTAGGGTTAGGGTTAGGGTTAGGGTTAGGGTTAGGGTTAGGGTTAGGGTTAGGGTTAGGGTTAGGGTTAGGGTTAGGGTTAGGGTTAGGGTTAGGGTTAGGGTTAGGGTTAGGGTTAGGGTTAGGGTTAGGGTTAGGGTTAGGGTTAGGGTTAGGGTTAGGGTTAGGGTTAGGGTTAGGGTTAGGGTTAGGGTTAGGGTTAGGGTTAGGGTTAGGGTTAGGGTTAGGGTTAGGGTTAGGGTTAGGGTTAGGGTTAGGGTTAGGGTTAGGGTTAGGGTTAGGGTTAGGGTTAGGGTTAGGGTTAGGGTTAGGGTTAGGGTTAGGGTTAGGGTTAGGGTTAGGGTTAGGGTTAGGGTTAGGGTTAGGGTTAGGGTTAGGGTTAGGGTTAGGGTTAGGGTTAGGGTTAGGGTTAGGGTTAGGGTTAGGGTTAGGGTTAGGGTTAGGGTTAGGGTTAGGGTTAGGGTTAGGGTTAGGGTTAGGGTTAGGGTTAGGGTTAGGGTTAGGGTTAGGGTTAGGGTTAGGGTTAGGGTTAGGGTTAGGGTTAGGGTTAGGGTTAGGGTTAGGGTTAGGGTTAGGGTTAGGGTTAGGGTTAGGGTTAGGGTTAGGGTTAGGGTTAGGGTTAGGGTTAGGGTTAGGGTTAGGGTTAGGGTTAGGGTTAGGGTTAGGGTTAGGGTTAGGGTTAGGGTTAGGGTTAGGGTTAGGGTTAGGGTTAGGGTTAGGGTTAGGGTTAGGGTTAGGGTTAGGGTTAGGGTTAGGGTTAGGGTTAGGGTTA
>JAKOOJ010000047.1:0-388234 GCA_022577455.1 Arizona elegans
CCTCCCTCCCTTCATGATTTACATCTCCTTCTTTCTTTCTTTCTTTCTTTCTTTCTTTCTTTCTTTCTTTCTTTCCTTCATTCCTTCCTTCCTTCTTTCATCCCTTACCTCTCTCCCTCCTTCATTCTTTCATGCCTTACCTCTGCTTCATTCTTTCATGCTTTACCTCTCCTTCCTTCCTTCATTCATGCCTTAACTCTCCTTCATTTGTTCATGCCTTTCCTCTTCTTCCTTCCTTCTTTCATTAATTCTTTCATACCTTTCATCTCCTTCCTTCCTTCTTTCATGCCTTACCTCTCCTCTCCTTCCTTCCTTCCTTCTTTCTTTCATGACGTACCTCTCCTTCCTTCTTTCATGCCTAACCTCTCCTTCCTTCTATCATGCCTTACCTCTCCTTCCTTCCTTCTTTCATGCCTTTCCTCTCCTCCCTCCCTTCCTTCATTCATTCATACCTTAACTCTCCTTCATTCTTTCATGCCTTACATCTCCTTCCTTCTTTCTTTCATGACTTACCTCTCCTTCCTTCTATCTTTCCTTCCTTCCTTCCTTTCTTCCTCTCTCCCTCCTTCATTCTTTCATGCTTTACCTCTCCTTCCTTCCTTCCCTCATTCATGCCTTAACTCTCCTTCATTCGTTCATGCCTTTCCTCTTCTTCCTTCCTTCTTTCATTAATTCTTTCATACCTTTCATCTCCTTCCTTCCTTCTTTCATGCCTAACCTCTCCTTCCTTCTCTCATGCCTTAACTCTCTTTCCTTCCTTCCTTCCTTCCTTAATGACTTACCTCTCCTTCCTTCCTTCCTTCCTTCCTTCCTTCCTTCTTTCATGCCTCACCTCTTTCCTTCCTTCTTTCTTTCTTTCTTTCCTTCCTTCCTTCCTTTCTTCCTCTCTCCCTCCTTCATTCTTTCATGCCTTACCTCTCCTTCATTCTTTCATGCTTTACCTCTCCTTCCTTCCTTCCCTCATTCATGCCTTAACTCTCCTTCATTCGTTCATGCCTTACATCTCCATCCTTCCTTCTTTCATCCCTTACCTCTCTCCCTCCTTCATTCTTTCATGCCTTACCTCTGCTTCATTCTTTCATGCTTTACCTCTCCTTCCTTCCTTCCCTCATTCAGTTTTATGATTAAAAACATCAAATCTCTACTAACATCAGAAGTGCCGTGTTTGTACATATTTACAAGATATACATCATGTATACTTCACACTTAAATTACAAGTAATAAGCATAATAATAAGCATACCCTGACATCATGCTTTTATCCTATTATTTAACCATTCGTACCACTTTCCCCATACTACATGATGTTTTGATTTCTCGTCGTTATTTAGCTCGTTCGTTAGTTTTGACATTTCTGCGCACTCTAAAATTTTATTTATTAAAATTCCCTCTGATGGTATGGTTTTATCTTTCCAAAATTTCGCATAAACTAATCTAGCCGCTGTTGTAATATGAATTATAAATTGGATTTTATCTTTAGTAAGCCCATTCCTAATTATTCCCAAAAGAAATATTTCAGGGGATAAGTCTAATTCCTCTTCAATTATTTCCCGTAACCAAATTCGAACTCTAGACCAAAACCTTTTTGTCATTGAACAGGTCCACCACATATGATAGAAGGTGCCAACCTCCTTACCACACTTCCAACAAGTTGCTGATGCATTAGGAAACATTTTCGCTAGTCTGGCTGGCGCTAGGTGCCACCTATGGAGCATCTTATAATGATTTTCCCTATATGTTGCTGCTTTAGTCATTTTATAATTTCTATTCCAGGCCTCTTCCCAATCGTTAAAATTTAAACTATATCCAATGTTTTTTCCCCAAATGTTTAACTGGTTTCTAGCTATATCTTCTGCCCTGTCCTCGTCTAATAAAAGGTTATATATTTTTGCTAACATTTTCTTTTCACCCCCAACAAAATTTTGTCTAAATTTCTATGCTTTGCTTCTATGCCATATTGATCCCTATCCTTCTGATACCTTGAATTTATCTGTAAATAATTCCACCAGTCTAAGTTAAAGCCTTGGTCTCTCAGTGTGTCCAGGGATTTGAGGTTCCCGTTTTCATCTAATAAATCCTTATATGTGCCAAATTTTGTAATGTCTCTTCTATTTGGGGAGGTCAGGGCCTCCATAATAGAAAGCCAATTTGGTACTTTGGCGTAGAACCACTGCCTGATTGCCTCCCACGTTTGTATAAGGGTCTCCCTTACTTTATGTTTGTGAAAATAGGATTTTTTCTTATTTCTTGGGTCCCACAAATGGGCGTGCCATCCTTCTTGTAAGTCGTGACCCTCTAAGGTCAGAATTCTCCTATTTTGCAATGTGACCCATTCCTTAATCCAAACTAATTTAGCTGCCTTTTGGTAAGCTTCCCAATCAGGGAGTCCAAAACCGCCCATATTTCTTTTCCCTTGCAATATGTTATATGAGATCCTCGCCTTCTTTCCCTCCCATAGAAAATTCCTAACACTTTTATTAAAATCTAAAAAGAATTTTTTGTCTAGACTCACCAGTATGCTTTGGAATAAAAATATAATTTTGGGGAGAATATTCATCTTAATTGCTGCTATTTTGCCCGTGAAATACAATTTTAACTTTTTCCATCTATCTAGATCCTGGTATATTTTTTGTAATAGTGGGGTATAATTATCTTCTTTTAATGATGAATACCTCGGTGTTATCCATATTCCTAAGTATTTTGTTTTCTTCACTACCTGGAGACCTAAAGATTCTTCCAACTCTTTCTTATATGCTTCTGTTACGTTTTTCACTATTATTTTGGTTTTTGTTTTATTAAGTTTAAAGCCGGCAACTTCTCCATATTTCTATATTTCCTGTAGTAATTTTGGGCCAGTTTCTAATGGGTCTTCTATTATTAGAGCCACATCATCTGCAAAAGCTTGCGTTTTGAAAATTTCTTTCCTAATGTTTAGTCCTTTGATTTCTTTATTAGATCTGATCTTCCTAAGTAACACTTCTAACGCCAAGAGAAAAAGTAGAGGAGATAGGGGGCATCCCTGCCTTACTCCCTTTTGAATCTGAAATGTTCGAGTCTTCTCTCCATTTATTAGTATATTCGCCCTCTGTTTGTGATAAATATTCTCAATCATTTTCCTGAAATTTGCCCCAAATCCCATTAAATTAATTTGATTAACCATAAAGCTCCAATTCAGGTTATCGAACGCCTTTTGGGCATCCATGAACACTAGCGCCAGCTGCTTTTCGGGATGTTGCTCATAGTATTCTATAACATTTAGTACCGTTCTCAGATTATCCCTCATTTGTCTCCCTGGAAGAAATCCATTCTGGTCTTTGTGAATCCAAAGGTTTTAAAAAATTTTCACCCTCTCCGCTATTATACTCATAAACAATTTATAATCTGAATTTAGTAAGGAGATGGGTCTATAATTTGCAATTTGTTTCAGATCGGCACCTTCTTTCAATATGAGAGTGAGATACGCTTCCCTCCATGTGTCCGGAATTCTTGTACCAACCAGGACCTCATTAAAGATTTCTAATAATTGTAATTGCAATGCTTTGTCAAATTTTATATAAATTTCCCCTGGTAGTCCATCTGGACCTGGGGTTTCTTTTTAATTTTAGAGCAATTTTGAATTCCTCTATTGTAATTTTGTTATTCAACATTTCCCTCTCTTCTTCTGTTATGTGGGGTAGACTAGCTTCCATCAAATATTGTTCCACTTTATCTGGCTCAATCTCTTCATCTTTGTATAAAGCTTCGTAGAATTCTCTTGTTCTTTCTAATTTATCCTCTTCCTTCGTCAGAAGGTTACCCTTAGAATCTTCTAATGCAAGAATTTGACTTTTTTCATTCTCTTTTTTTAATTCATATGCAAGCCACCTTCCGGACTTATTAGCATTCTCGAAGTAGTAATGTTTTGTTCTTTTTATCTTTTGCGCTATCTCCTCCTGATCCAAAATATTCAGCCTATGTCTCGCCATCATCCACTTTTGTTTAGCCACCTCGTCTCCCGGATTTTGCTGTAGTTTATTTTCCGCTTCTTCTAGCCTTTTGGTATGAGTCTTCCTGGCCTTCCTTTTTTCTTTATTTTTAAATACCATATACGATACAGCTACTCCTCTCACATAAGCCTTCATGGTATCCCAAACAATTTCTCTAGCCGTACCTTGATTACCATTTTCTATAAAAAAGTGCTTTACTTCTTCATTCAGTTTAAATATAAACTCTTTTTCATTCAATAAATTCGTCTGTAATCTCCATCTCTGTTGTTTCCTCTTCTTCATATACTGCCAATTTATTTCGAGGAGCTTGTGATCTGCCCAGGCGTTTGTGCTCATATCGACCTTCTTGATTTCCAAACCTAGTTTCCTGGTGGCCCATACCATATCTATTCTAGACCAGGAATTCTGCGAGTTCGAATAAAAAGTGTATTGTCTGTCAGAGGGATGCAATGTTCACCACATGTCAATCAGGTTTAATTCATCTACCAGATCCAAAAAAATTTTGGCAAGGGTGTCCTTTTATTTTTTTTAATTTTTCCACTTTTATAATCTCTGTCTGGGTCTACAATGCCGTTAAAATCGCCTAACATACATATTTCATTGTGCGCCCATTTTCCTAACTGTTCATGTAGTTTTCGGTAGAATTGTCCCTGTTTTTTGTTCGGAGCATATACCCCCACCAACATCATTTTAGAGTTGCCACTCGTTACCTCTATCATTAGGATTCTCCCTTTAGCATCTTTATATTTTAATTATGCCTCTATTCCTCTTCTGACATACATAACAACCCCCCTTTTTCTTTTCTCTGCTAAGGACACAAATACTTTGCCGAATTTAGTATATTCTAAAAAATTGGCCTCTTCTTTTTTTATGTGAACCTCCTGTATACATATTATATTGGGATTTTGTTTTACCAATTTTGACAATATTATCTTCCTCTTTTTATGGTCATTTAAGCCGTTAACATTTAGAGATAGGATTTTTATACCATTCATTCCTAACGTTTGTGTCTAATTCCTAGTTCTTTTTTGTTTTTAAAGTTACTGCTCTTACCGGTCTAGTTTTTTTCTCTTTCCCTTTTTCTTCTTCTTCTTCTTCTTCTCTTTTCTTCTCCTCTTCTATATCTTCCTTTGTACTTTGTTCTTGGGAAGTTTCTTCTTCTGTGTTTGCCGTTTCGATTTCCTCCTTGCTGTTTTGCTCCTCTTCCCCTCCCCTTAGCTGATCTAGGAAGTCCTGTGCTGCACTTAAACTGTCAATTTTAATTTTCCTTCCCTGCCATGAGATTAACATCCCCTCTGGCAGGAGCCATCTAAATATTATGTTTCTTCTATTCAATTGACTCATCAAGAGTCTATAATTCTTCCTCCCTTCCCTCACTCTTCTTGGTACTTGTTTTAAAATAATCACCTCTTTCCCTCTGAATGTGATTTGTTCCTCTCGCGCGATGTTGTATAAGATGTCCCTCACTTTTTTTCTGGCAAAGCTTACATGGACCTCCCTAGGGAGCCTGTTCCTTCTCGCATAATTTGTTTGAACTCTATAGACCTCGTCAAGCTCTCTAATGATTTCCTGTTTATCTTGCTGGAGAGCATCCACGATCAACTCAGCCATCTTATCACCCAGATCTTCTTTTTCTTCGCCAATATTTTGAAAACGGAGATAGAATGAGGCCTTGTCCATTTCAAGTTGTATCAATGAGTCTTCAATTTCCTTGTTCTGCAACAAAGAGTTTGATCTACCATGTCCAATTTCTTTTCATTTTGTTCAATCCTTTGTTCTGCTTTTTGAATTCTTTTCTCATTATTAGCGATTGAAGCTTGGATCTCATTCATCTTTGAGTCTAACACATGAATATCCAACTTTAATTCTGAGTGGTTGTTCAGCAGTTTCTCTTGCATCGCTAACATAGTTTCCTGAATTAATGACAGAGAGGACTGTACAGTTTGTAATGTTGGGGTTGTTGGAGGTTTATCTATTTTCTGCAAGCCTTCTAGTGACTTCTGTGTAGCTGGGGATGACATTGCTAAGGTAGGATTGGATGGTACTTTTTTACCAGTTTTCAGGATTGTTGAAGTCATACTTGCCATTTCTTTCAAAATTGACTTTTGTTCTCTTATTATTTTTTCAATATTTCTCCAAATAATCATTCAGTGGCACTTGCCACTGTGTTCCACTATTAGGTACTTCTTGATTCCTAATCAGGTTACTTGCTTATTAGGTATGGGGGGTCTGTTTATTTAAATACTCTTCCTTAAGTTCCTATCCCTGGCCTTCTTTGATTAATCCCAATGACTTCTTAATATGATTATTTCACTTAACAAGTAACACCATAAAACAATATGTCTCTTAACTCTTGTCTAATGTTATCCACACATGAATTAAGTTTTAAAAACTTACTTAAGCCTATCCTAGATCAATTGAGTAATTGATTAAATGTAGCACTTATTAATGAATTATTAAAAAAAATTGAATTTAAAATTCCTAGGAGAATATATTAAGCTTAATAAATAATTAATTAATTAGCAAGATAATCACCTAAGGAACAATTAAGTATAATAGATTTAGAAAAATCGGTGCCTACTTAGCAATATCAATACTGTACTATCTAATAAGAGCAATAAATATGGGTATACAAATATAAATACAAATAGATAAATATGAATCAGTACTATGCTACCTGATAAATACTATAAACGTGGATAAGTATACAGTTAAGTTATAAGTACAATAAAAATGTAAATTCTATTTTTCCCAAAGATATAAGTAAAGAGATCTTACAAATTAATTTGTTAGTTTAGCAATTAGTAGAATGTATATATTACTCAAGAGGGTTTTTGACAGAAATCAAGAGAAGAGTGTATATATATATATATATATATATATATATATATATATATATATATATATAAATTTATAACCAGTGTGAAATATATTATGGGGTTTTTCCTCCTTCCCCCCACTTTCCAAATATCGAGTATCTAACGTTCTTTAAAGTTCTTTAATACTCAGCCTCCACACTCTTCCAAATCTTGCGAATCAGTTATTCTGACACTGTTCTCTATGGTTTTCTACTGCTAGATTGTCCGACGTCAGCCTCTCCATTGTCTCCTGACTAATCCTTATAATGGCTGCACTTCCTATTCTTCTAGGATGCTCAGATCTCTCTCCAACTTACACACTCTCCAATCAGTCTGTGGCAATAGGCAACAAAATAGAGGTTCTTCAAAACTCTTGTCTCTTGCTTTGCTCTGTCCACCAAGCCTCTTCTTACGCCAATAATCCCAGTGATCGCTTTCTCCTCTCTGCTGGCTCACCGGGTTCTCTCGTTTCCAATCCGCTCATTCAGATCCAGTCGCCGCTCACTCCCTTCTGAGACCTTCGCCCCCGACTTCACCAGCCCCTTCCTCCGATGTCACTTTCACCAACTAGGGAAGATATGGTAGTCCAAATTCACCACTGCAGCCTCCGATCTCCGATCTCCAATCTCCCGTCTTGTTGTTGGTTATCGCCGCTTCAGGTCTGCCATTCACCGGCAGACTCACGTGTGCTAGGTTGACAGAGCCGCCCCAGTCTTGCGAAAAGTGATTGCGCTTCACTTTTTCGCTCTCCTGGCTCTCTCTATCGTCTGTGAAGCTCTCCGGGCTTTGCGCCCCCGAAGGGATCCCCAAAACACGGTGACTGGCAGTGATGAGGAGCGGTGGTCACTCACTCAGCACCATGTCGCCACAGGTCGCCAACCGGAAGTCCTTCTTTTCTTTCCTTCTTTCATGCCTTACCTCTCCTTCCTGCCTTCTTTCTTTCATGCCTTTCCTCAACTTCCTTCTTTCATGCGTTACCTCTCCTTCCTTCCTTCCTTCGTTCTTTCATGCCTTACCTCTCCTTCCTTCCTTCCTTCCTTCCTTCCTTCCATCCTACCTCCCTCATTTTTTCATGCCTTACCTCTACTTCCTTCCTTCCTTCCATCCTCCCTCCTTCATTCTTTCATGCCTTACCTCTCCTTCCTTCCTTCCTCCTTCCTTCCTTCCTTCCTTCCTTCTTTCATGCCTTTCCTCTCCTCCCTCCCTTTCTTCATTCTTTCATGCCTTACCTCTCCTTCCTTCTTTCATGCCCAATAACCACAAATACAATTTGTCTTTAATTCAAAGGCATTTATTTACACCATGTCTTTTCCTTTCAGGTGCACATCTGGAACTGGGTTGGTCAGTCCCTGTACACGGACTTATATACCACGAAGGCGGGGTCAAGGTAAGGATGGGTCAGGGGAAGGGCTAGGTGAGGAAGGTGGGGTTAATCCATGCACTGCCATATACAAAGTTAGACATTTTTTCATAACACTTCTTTCCTTCCTTCCTTCTTTCATGCCTTACCTCTCCTCCCTCCCTCCCTTCATTCTTTCATGCCATACCTCTCCTTCCTTCTTTCATGCCTATCCTCTCCTTCCTTCTTTCATGCCTTACCTCTCCTCTCCTTCCTTCCTTCCTTCTTTCATGACTTACCTCCCCTTCCTTCTTTCATGCCTAACCTCTCCTTCCTTCTTTCATGCCTTACCTCTCCTCCCTCCCTCCCTTCATTCTTTCATGCCATACCTCTCCTTCCTTCTTTCATGCCTATCATCTCCTTCCTTCTTTCATGCCTTACCTCTCCTTCCTTCCTTCCTTCTTTCATGACTTACCTCCCCTTCCTTCTTTCATGCCTTACCTCTCCTTCCTTCCTTCTTTCATGCCTTACCTCTCCTCCCTCCCTCCCTTCATTCTTTCATGCCATACCTCTCCTTCCTTCTTTCATGCCTATCCTCTCCTTCCTTCTTTCATGCCTTACCTCTCCTCTCCTTCCTTCCTTCCTTCTTTCATGACTTACCTCCCCTTCCTTCTTTCATGCCTAACCTCTCCTTCCTTCTTTCATGCCTTACCTCTCCTCCCTCCCTCCCTTCATTCTTTCATGCCATACCTCTCCTTCCTTCTTTCATGCCTATCATCTCCTTCCTTCTTTCATGCCTTACCTCTCCTTCCTTCCTTCCTTCCTTCTTTCATGACTTACCTCCCCTTCCTTCTTTCATGCCTTACCTCTCCTTCCTTCCTTCTTTCATGCCTTACCTCTCCTTCCTTCCTTTGTTCCTTCATTCTTTCATGCCTTTCCTGTCCTTCCTTCCTTCCTTCCTTCCTTCCTTCCTTCCTTCCTTCCTCCTTCCTTCCTTCCTTCCTTCCTTCTTTCGTGCCTTTCCTCTCCTCCCTCCCTTTCTTCATTCTTTCATGCCTTACCTCTCCTTCCTTCTTTCATGCCCAATAACCACAAATATAATTTGTCTTTAATTCAAAGGCATTTATTTACACCATGTCTTTTCCTTTCAGGTGCACATCTGGAACTGGGTTGGTCAGTCCCTGTACACGGACTTATATACCACGAAGGTGGGGTCAAGGTAAGGATGGGTCAGGGGAAGGGCTAGGTGAGGAAGGTGGGGTTAATCCATGCACTGCCATATACAAAGTTAGACATTTTTTCATAACACTTCTTTCCTTCCTTCCTTCTTTCATGCCTTACCTCTCCTCCCTCCCTCCCTTCATTCTTTCATGCCATACCTCTCCTTCCTTCTTTCATGCCTATCCTCTCCTTCCTTCTTTCATGCCTTACCTCTCCTCTCCTTCCTTCCTTCCTTCTTTCATGACTTACCTCCCCTTCCTTCTTTCATGCCTAACCTCTCCTTCCTTCTTTCATGCCTTACCTCTCCTCCCTCCCTCCCTTCATTCTTTCATGCCATACCTCTCCTTCCTTCTTTCATGCCTATCATCTCCTTCCCTCTTTCACGCCTTTCCTCTCCTCCCTCCCTCCCTCCATTCTTTCATGCCTTATCTCTCCTTCATTCTTTCATGCCTTTCCTGTGCTTCCTTCCTGTTAGGTGTTTTGTGCCAGCCATGGCAGTCTCTTCAAAGGCCACCAGATGGGGGCAAAGAGGCACCTTTGATCCCACTGGTGGGTCAAGGGGCTCCAGCCCCTGCAGCCCCATTGGGGAAAGTTAATGGCCGTCCAGCCCCCTCACACACATGGGTAAGGGAGGGGCCAGGGGCCCCTATAAGAACCCCTGCTCGTTCTGGGAAGTCTAGGGAGGGGGGTGGGGGGAGGGAGGGGAAGGGAGGGTGGGAAGGGGAGGGGGGGCTGAGGGGGGAAGGGTGGGGGGGTGAAAATGTTTGTATTTTTCATAAAACTTTTCAATAAAAAAAAAAAGAACCCCTGCACAGGGGCTGCTCCCTGCTCTTTCTGCTACTTTTCCCTTTTTCCCTGCTCTTGTTCTAGTCTCCTATGGGACTGACCCATGGAATCAATCCAGGCATGGATGCCTCCATGCCTGGGTGAGCCAGGCTAAGATTCCATATTGGGATAAAACTCAAATATTAGAAATCCAAATCTTTGGTCAAGACAGAAGTGCCTCTTCCGTGCCAAGGTGCTAAGCTGGCAAAAGGTATTTGACGTAGGTACAGAATTGTAAAAGGGCAAACTGACCCTAAACAGATACATTCTGTTGTTTAATGTTTATTGCATCCCAAATGTCATGCATATCCCTGGATAAGGGGTGCTGCTTCCTTATTGCCCTTGAGGCGTCTCCTAGCCTCTTATCTCCTTTTGTTATGTCTTGAGCACCGGAGCAGAGAACCTGAGTATGTGAGAAGAAGATTGTTATTTCCTTTCCCAGAGATAGATGAAAGGGCAGCTTCTATGTGTGAAATGCATCACTCTCTGTAATAATTTTGCCTTTAAACTGTATAAATACATGGCCAGAAGAAGCCATCGGCGTTCAGACCCTTCGCTGTCTTTGGACTGTTTGAACCTTGTGCAATAAACTCTTTCCTGCATTGAAGAGCTTGGCCTAGTCCATTTTTCCTATAACAGCTGGCAACTCCGCCGGGACTAGGTGCAAGGCGATATTTCACTGAGGGCCGTTTCGACCCCTCGGGACCATCGGGAGGTCGCTCCTGAACATTCTCCAGGTGCCGCGGAGATACGTCTCCAGGAGACAGCAGCGATACCCCTATGGGCCCGACGGTGCTCTGATCGAGTCCAAGAACCCTGCGGTGCAGGAAAGGTGGTCTGAACAAATTCCTGGCCAGGAATCTACGGAGTGGGAGTGTTTTTAAGTGAGTATATTGTAAAAGAATTGTACCTGCCTCATTTGAAGGCAGACAGAGGGACTTGATCACTCCCTCGGACTCGGGGTGGCTACCCTAACGAAGTCCGTGTCAGGTTGTGTGGGTGGTTAAGCTGTCGCATTTCTCGCTAGTGACCGTGAGTTTCCGGGGCTATGAGTCAGCGGCAGTGTGATAGGATGGGAGGAACTCAGAGCGTGCCAAATACTCCGTTGGCATGCATGTTAAGAGGTTTTGACAAGTATTTTAGCAACCCTTCCTATTCGAAAGGATCAAAGGATCGATTAAAATTCTTATGTAAGCATGTGTGGCCTCCTCAGGGATCACTAAGGGAAGAAACAGTGGATAAGTTGTGGGGAGTGATTGTAGTGAATCAGGATAAATATCCTGATCAATTTCAATATATTGACCAATGAGTGAGAGCCCTAACAGAAAAAAGCTGAGGATTTATTGCAATGTCAGGCTGAAATGGTCGGGTTATGTGTATCTGAGCAGGCAGGAAAAGTAAGGGGGCTGCTGGAGGGAGCGGAGGAGGAAATCAGAGGCATATGAGTGATCCTGGCGTGAAGTCAAAAGTCAAGGGGAGTCATTCGCCTAGAGGTAGCAGTCAGAGTGAGGGAGAGGGGGATGATGATGATGATGATGATTTGGAGGCTGTGGGGGCTGTAGGTGGAGAAGAAAAAGCAGGAGGCATGGATGAATAAAAAGGCTGGTTTGTTGGCAGGGTCACTGCGAAGTGGGATGCAAGGGGGTTTTTCTCTCCCCCCCCCCTTTTGGAGGGGAGAAACAGGAAAAGAGATGCTTTTTGTTCCTTTAAAACTTTTTTTTCTCCTTTCTCTCACCCCCCCACCCCTCCTCCTCTTTCTGTGAAGCCTCTTTCATTAACATATGAAAGCTATGCAGATACATTCTCCTTTCTGCTCTGAATACATTTTGATTTTATTTTTAATTTTTCTTTTCTGGAAATTTTTGGAGGTTTAACAACGCTTAATTAAACCTGTACTCAAAATCCTGTTGTTCCGAGACTTCCAGTTTCCCTGTCTTCGGCGACGACGGTGCCTTTTGAAGCACCGCCAGCCCAGCCGCTTGTAGAGCCGCTTCGCGATCGAGAAGCGGCTTGAAAACTTCAAAATCCTCAGGATTCTTGGAGGAGAGGTAGCAGGGCACAGGTCGAGCCCCTGTAACCCCCCAGGGAATTGTTTCTGGGGAGGAAACAGGCGCGGCTCCCTTCCAACCTGCTGAGACTCCGGGCGGCGTGGGACGATTCTGCTTTTGCAGAACAAGCCGGCTGCAGGAAGCATTAAAAGAGAAAGGAAATAACCTAAACAAGCAGCGGAAATCCACTTGAACCCTGAAACTCGGAATTGCAAGTATTAGCACTTTGTTGATTTCTTAACTTGAGAAAAAAAATGCGAATGAGTGAAAGTGACTTGAAAAAATATGGTGCTCAGCATTAGAGTGAACGAATCAGCGAGTGTGGATTGGTGAAGTCATCTTGCTTTGTTACAAAGTTATTAAGTTGCTATAAAGTTGCTTCGTTTGTAACAACAGAAACAAGAGAAAAATCTCTCCCTTTTTAATACTTGACTTTGCATCACCACAGTTTTGATTTGATTAAATCTGGGGGACTTTTTTAGAAGTCTTTGTGGAGGTGGGAGAGGAAAAGGAACTTCCCTTTTCAGAAAAACTAGCTTACGTGGCAGGATGGCCTCAAAGAAGCAGGAAGGGAAGGCACCAGGGTGGGGATCCCCCACACGTAAACATGAAACGCAGATTCCTCCTGCTCAACAGTTACAAACACAGAAAAAAGATTTTGATATGGGAGATTTAAAAGAATTTATTTCAAAAATTTTGGATGATAAATTTCAAAAAGCCCAACAGGAAATAGATGATAAACTTCAAAAGTCTCAACAGGAAATTATGCAGGAAATTAAACAGAATCAAAATAAGGTGACCAAAATATATCAGATGTGGCGTCTGGCCTGGCAGAATTTATTATTAAAGTTGATTCAAAAGTGGATGAATTTAAATCAGAAGTCAATGTTAAGATGAAAGATAATGATCATAATTTTTTTGATGTAGATGATAAAATGCAGAGAGTTGAAAATGAAATTGTTATGATGCAATTCAGGGCAATGGAATTCGCTATACGGCTTCGAGGAATTAGAGAAGAGGAAAGACAGGATTTGAGACAGGTCTGTGCTGAGGCCTTGGCTGTGATTCTAAAAATTAATCCTGATATGTTTTTTTACAAAATAGACAAAATCTACAGAGTGAATTCCTGGGTGGCCAGACAAAGACAATTGCCTAGAGATGTGGTCATATATTTTACGGATAGAGCAATAAGAAATGATATCCTGCAAAAATCTTTTCATACCTCTGTGCAAGTGGGGGGTTCGCAAATTACAGTCTACAAAGAGTTACCACCTAAAATGTTGAAAACCAGAAAAGAATTTGGCTTTCTTGTTAAAGAATTGCAAAACCATCAGATACCATTTCGGTGGGATGCTCCAACTGGTATAATTCTGAGATATAAGGGAGAAAGATATCGTTTGAATACTGTGGAGAAGGCGGAGCAATTTTACACTACCATCTTTAAAGAAAGAACACCATCTCCACGTACATCTACAGTTTTGGAGATTAAGGAGAGTGATAAGAAGCAACTTCAACAAGAACCGCAAGAACAGTCTAAGCAGGAATCAGAGGAAATGAAGGGCGCTGAAGGAGGTTTTTTGGATGAGCCTTTGTTGGAATCTTCTCCAATTCTGGACCCGGTCTGGATGGTTGAAGTTAAGGATCACCGTATAACCCGAGCAAAATCCAAGCAACTCAAAGAAAAACAACAACAGGAAAGACAAGATAAAAAGGGAGCTAAGAGTACTACACAAGAGACTGGAGACATGGGGAATGCAGGATCGAAGATTCCAGAAGACATCCGGTTATTCTGCTCTTTGCTCCAGAAAGTTAATGATGATGATTAAATGCCTATCTTGGAATGTGAATGGGTTGAATTCAGCACAGAAAAGGAAGAAATTATTTGCATATTTGAAACAATTTAATAATGATATAATTTGTTTACAAGAAACGCATATTACAGTTCAAGATCAAAATTATTTGAAAAATTCCAAATTAGGAACACACTTTATATCTTCAACTAACCAAAAAAAGAATGGTGTGGTTATTTATGTAAATAAAAAATTAACAGCCAAAGTTATAGAAGCAGATCAAGATGGTAGGTTTGTAGCAATTGAACTACTTACAGCAAATGGCCAAATTCTTTTGATTGGAATTTATGCTCCCAATCAACAACAGGACCACTTCTACAAAATGTTACATACTAAAATACTACAATGGGATTACAGGTCTATTTTAATTATGGGAGACTGGAATGGAGTAATTGATTCTAAATTAGATAAAAAGAGTTTGGCGAAGTCAAGGATTAGACTACCACAGACTTTTTTTGATATGAAAGAAGATTTGGAAATAAAAGATATTTGGAGAATACATAACCCAAAAGAATTGGACTATACTTTTTTTTCTGATAGACATAGATCCTTCTCTAGGATTGATTTCATTTTGTTGTCAGATGATTTACTTGTCAGGACAAAAAGAACAAAGATTTTGCCAAGAACTTTGACTGACCATAGCCCAGTATGGATAGAAATTGAGATAAGTAAGACTGAGAGACGCTCTTGGAGATTAAATGAAAACTTGTTCAGATATGAAAAAAATATAATAGAACTTAAAAAGTACTTGAAAGAGTTTTTTGAAATGAATTTGAATAAAGGCACTCCAATGGAAATTGTGTGGGATGCAAGCAAGGCTTATATGAGAGGGGTGCTTATTTATATGAACTCTAAACACAGATTGATTCGACAAAAGAAAAGACTTGAATTGGAAGCAGAAATAAAGAATAAAGAACAGTTACTTATTAAAAATCCAACAGATGAAAGAATACGTGGTGTTATAAAACTTTTGAAAAATCAATTCCAAATGCTTATGGCGGAACAAGTTGCAACAAATTTACAATATGCGAAGCACAATACATTCTGCAATGCCAATAAACCGGGCAGGTGGTTGGCCTACACACTGAGGAAAAAACAGAGTATACGGACTATTGATAGTATCGATATTGGAGGGAAAGAAATTTTTCAACAAAAATTAATTAAAGAAGCTTTTCTCGACTACTACACTAAATTATATGCTAAAGATGAGGTGCAGAATGGACTTATAGAAAAATACTTAGATAATAAAAGAGTTATAAAAATTACTGACCAACAAAAGGAAAGAATGAATTATCCTATAACAGAGGAGGAGATAATAGTAGCAATCAAACACCTAAAAACAGCTAAAACCCCTGGAACGGATGGTCTGACTGCAGTGTATTATAAAACTTTGCAAGCAGAAATGGTGGAACAACCCAGAGATTTATTTTGTAATATACAACAAGGGGGAAAAATACCCCCATCATGGACAACAGCTTATATTTCTTTGATACCAAAAGAGCAAGCAGGTCCTAAAAAACCGGAGAATTACAGACCAATATCTCTTCTGAATACGGATTATAAAATTTATGCAAAAGTATTAGCCAACAGGTTGATGCCAGTAATTCAAAAGGTGATTCATGATGATCAAGCGGGATTTATCGAGGGTAGATACATGAAGGACAATGTAAGGCAAGTAATAGATTTATTGGAATATCTTGAGAAGAATAAACAGATCCCTGTAGTGCTGGTTTTCTTGGATGCAGAGAAGGCCTTTGATAGAGTGGATTGGAATTTTTTATTAAAGACTTTAAAAAAGATGGACTTTGGGGACCAATTTATACAGGCGGTTTCAGCAATTTATCAAGAGCAAAAGGCACAGATTATTATCAATGGAAGTTTGACAACAGAGTTTAAAATCGAAAAAGGAACAAGACAGGGATGTCCGTTGTCCCCACTTCTATTTATTTTAACATTAGAAGTCTTGTTAAATACAATACGGGACTCTAATATCTTGAAAGGTATAATGATAAGGCAAGAGGATTACAGAATAAAGGCATTCGCAGATGATCTGGTTGTTACCCTAACACATCCAATGGAATCAATAATCCAGATGAAGGACATTATACAAGACTATGGTAAAGTTTCAGGTTTTAGACTGAACCAGAAAAAAACAAAGATGATAGTCAAAAATATGACTCAAGATCGTAAACACGAGCTTGAAAGAAGGGCAGGTTTTGAGATTGTACCAAAGGTAAAATATCTAGGAGTTCAGGTTGCAGAATCAAACATAAAATTGTTTCAAAATAACTATGAGGTGTTGTGGCGAGAGGTGCAGAAAGATATGGAGACTTGGAAAAAACTGCAGCTGTCTCTACTTGGAAGAATAGCAGCAATTAAGATGAATATTTTGCCAAGATTTCTTTTTTTTTGTTTCAAATGATTCCGGTGCTTAATAGTGATAAACAATTGAAATTGTGGCAAACTGGAGTGAATAAGTTTGTCTGGAATTAGAAAAAGCCGAGAGTTAAAATGAAAATTATGCAAGATGTTCCAGAAAGGGGAGGTCTTAAACTTCCAAACCTACAGTTATATTATGATGCAGCAGCTTTGACTTTAACAAGTGATTGGTTTGGAGGAAAAAAGACTGGAATATTGAATGCAGAAAGTTTTGATTTGGAATTTGGATGGCATGCCTACTTATTTTATGATAACAAAGTGGATAAAGTATTTAAAAGCCATATACTTAGAGACTCTTTGATGAGAGTTTGGAAGAAGCACCGATTCAAATGGGATTATAAAATACCACTCTGGCTGGATCTTGGTCATACTTTGTGGAATACAAATATAATGTCACTCGGGGGGTTTTTATACAAAGAGGTTCTTTTTACAGATGCGGGCAGATGGCAGCTGAAGACATTACAGACATTGTTGGCTGAAGGGATTAATTTAACTTGGTTACAATATAATCAATTGCAATTGAGATGGAAAGAGGACCAAAAAACTGGTATTATGATGCATGAGGAAGAATTGGTTAGACACATAAAAGAGAAAGGTCCAATGCATATTAAAAGACTTTATAATGTTTTGTTAGAAAGGGATTCAGAAACTGAATTAGTTAAAGATTGTATGATTAAGTGGGCACAAAATTTTGAGGAACCAGTGATGTTGGAAACATGGGAAAAAATTTGGGTTCAGAACGTTAAATTTACACAGTCGCAGAATTTGAGGGAAAATTTTTATAAAATGTTTTATAGATGGCATTTAGACCCCCAAAAATTGTCGTGTATGTACCCTAATGTTCAGCCTAAATGTTGGAGATGTGATTGTTTAGATGCTACATATTATCATGTTTGGTGGACCTGTAGGAAAGTCAAGGCTTTTTGGATAAAAATTTGGTGGGTCATGCAGAATGTTTTGAAGAAAAAAATTCAATTTTCTCCACAATTGTTTTTATTGGGTATAGTTAAGGGTTTTACATTGGGTGAAACAAAATTGATATTGTACATGATAACAGCAGCAAGATTGTTGATAGGTAAATACTGGAAAAATGAAGCATTGCCCACGATCGAGGAATGGACTTTGAAGATGGCCAGTTTTGCAGAGATGGCAAAGATTTCAGCATACTTAAAAGATTGTTCACAAGAGACTTATGAATGGGAATGGAAAAAGTGGATAGATTATGTTCAGAACAAATATCAAACTAGGAAGTATCAAATAGCTTTTATTTGAAAATGTTATATTAAGACAGAAATATTTTAATGTAATGAAGATGAAAATTTACTTGAAAATGTTATATTAAGATAGAAATATTTTAATGTAATGAAGATGAAAACTTATAAGGGGGAGGGAGGGGTTCAAGTTTTATATAAGTTCTATACAAAGGAGGGTTTTTCCTTTTATCTGATATGAGTATATTGTGTGGAAGTCCGGGGGGGGAGGGGAGGGTTAGGGTGGGTTAGGGAGGTTGGGAAGTTTGGGGTGGGTTGAGGGGGGGGGGAAGGGGTGAAAATGTAATTGTAAAACTTTTGCGATAAAAAAAAAAATCCTGTTGTTCCACCAGGCTGGGTTAGCAACATAATTTTACATTGGATGTTTTAAATTTCTGGGGTTTTAAATTGAGCCGAATCCATTTAATATTTTTAATTATTTTAAATTGGTGTTTGTCTTGTTTTTTTAAACAAAATAGGCTGTACACCGCCCTGAGTCCTTCGGGAGAAGGGTGGTATAGAAATAAAATTATTTGGGAAAAGGAATTACTTGGGAAAAGGAATGCCCAAGACAGATGGTGAGAAGTAGAGGGATGAGAAGAGCGGATTTTGGGTTAGGAATGCGTGGGCAGCTCTCTGGGAGAAGGGGAGAACGAGGATAGAGGAGAGGTTTGAGTAGAAGGTTGGACAGACAAGTTCAGGTAGGGGTTTTGGTAGAGGATTTGGAGAGGGCGCAGGGCAGCAGAAAGCGGAAAGTATTGGATTGGCAGACATGACTTGGTCAGATTGAGGGGGACCAGGCTTGGAAGAACCCCCGCCTGAGCCATTGGTTACAATGAAAATAGGGGGTCAGTACAGAACGTTTCTGGTAAATATGGGAGCAGGAATATCAGTTGTAAATAAGCAGATTGCAGCCCCCGGATCCCATAAAATTCAGGTCCAGGGGGTATCAGGGCAAGCCATGGGGCGGCAGGTCTTGAAACCAGAGATGTGTGATTTTAAGGAAGCTGAAATCCAGCATGAATTCTTGTATATCCCTGAATGCCCTATTCCGTTGTTAGGCAGGGATCTGCTGAGTAAATTAGGGGCAACAATTTCTTTTGATGAAGATAGTCAGAGAATGACCATAAGGCATTCCCCGGAGGAGATTTGGAGGTTGTTTGATGTGCCTGAGCATAACCTGCCGGGTTTTGCAGCTCACCACCCTCCAGTGGTGGTGGAACTAAAACCTGGAGTGGCGCCTGTGAGTATAAGGCAACGTCCCGTTTCTTGGGAAGCTATTTGTGCTATTTATGAAAGCATTCAGAGATTTGGAAGCGGGGGTTTTGGTGCCTATTTAGTCCCCCTGGAATACTCCAATTATCCCAATTAAAACAGTTAGATGGGTCTTACAGCCCGGGGCACGGTAACTTTACACCCGGCCGTGTTGAATCCATATACCCTGTTAAGTTTAATTCCACCCCGGGCTGAGTGGTTTTCTGTTATTGATTTAAGGGATGCATTCTTTACAATTCCCATTCACCCCGTAAGCCAGCCACTGTTTGCATTTTGAGTGGGAGAATCCTTATACAGGAATGAAAATGCAATATACTGGGACTCGGCTGTCTCAGGGATTTAAGACCTCCCACACATTGTTTGGAACAGCGGTAGCTAGAAGACTTACAGTATTATGTGCCTCAACAACCAGGAGACACAATACTGTAATATGTTGATGATGTTTGGATCAACAGGACTGACAGAGGATTTATGTTGGGATAATACTAAGATGAATGCACGATAATGCTAGATTTGTTATTAGAGTGTGGTTATTGGGTATCAAGAAGGAAAGCTCAATTGGTGAAAAGGAAAGTTAGATATTTGGGATACGATATAAGGGTCGTCGAGCTTTAGGACCAGAGTGGAAAAGGGCGGTCCTAATGCTGGCAGAACCCCGAAAAAAAGACAACTGAGAAGCTTTTTAGGACTAGCTAGCTTTTGCCGTAATTGGATTCCTAACTTTGCTTTGATGGCAGCACCTTTGTATGCAGCCACCAAAGGAGCCAATGTGGAACCCCTTGAGTGGAAAGGGGGGGGAGACAGAAAAAGCTCTGGCTTTACCAAACTTGCCTTTGAATTTGTACGTAAACACTGATAGAAATATTGCTGGGTACTTACCCAGCCTTTGGGAAGTTGGCAACAATCTGTAGCCTATTTGTCAAAACAATTGGATTTGGGAGGGGGGGCAAAAAGCTGGCCCCACTGTTTGAAGGTGCTGGCTGCAAGTGCAGAATTGATTCAGAATTGTAATAAACTTACTTTTTCTTGTCCTATACTCATGCACTCCCCTCATGAGGTGCAGTCTGTGTTGGATACTAAGGGACATTTGTCGATTAGTGGGCAAAGGTTGACAAAATATCAGGCAATTATGAGTGAGAATCCACAGGTAAATATGTATGTTAGGTGGCCTGATTTAGGTCATAAAGGGGGGGTTTGGAATATGGAGATGGTACAAGAACTTAATAAGCAAATTGAGAGACTCCAACGATATGTGATGGAACAAGTACCCCCTAGATTAGTAACCTAATGTCACTCATTTAAACCTGGGGACCAAGTGGAAGATGGAAGGGATCTTTTATTGGTATTATGACTTCTCCACTTGCTATTAAGATTGCAGAATCAAAATCATGGATCCATCAGACACGAGTCAAGGCAGCAGCTGACACCGGCTGGAAAGTGTCCGTGGACAAACAACATCCAACATAACTGACATTTGAATGTGCTTAAAGAAAGCTTCTGTATTTTATATATAGGTTACCTTGATGTATATTTGCCGATGTAACCCGCTGTAAGCTAAAAAGAGGATGGAGCACCTGCTCTCTTGAATTGGTCCGGAACTTGGATCCTGACGAGAGATTGAAGATCATTGCGGATCCATGTGGGAGGAAAATTGGGTGTGGGCACTTTGAGTAATTGGGGTAGTAGCTTTATTGATTATTGTGTTTTACAGATACAAGCAATGGTTTTGTGGACAACCAGGGCCCATTTGATTTCTCAGTCGTTCCAATCCCTAATATCTCCCCAACCGGCTGCGGAGTGTGAACCTCTTACAGATGAAAGAAGTCCCTGCTTAGGACACCCTGGGAGCTACCTTTTGATGCAAAGGAATTTTCTTTAAATGTGTTGGTTTTGTAATTGTGGGTGTGAGTGTTGTTGTTGCACTCACTGTATTGATTGTGTTTTATGTATAAGCTGTAAGGTAGAGTGTGACATGAAAATTATAGAGGATGTGTTAGTACATTATTTGGTAATAGATACTGAAGAGATCCCCATGTAATCCTTAGCTGATATGTTACCAAAATTACTAGGACAACACAGGATACGAAAGGATTGTTCTAGTTATATTATCTGAAAATGGAAAAGCTAAATATACCCGAAATCCCTAGCTATGTAACAAATACCTTTGTCAAATTGGCAGAAGACATAGCCCACACTCTGAATGTATCAAATTGTTTTGTATGTGGAGGAACTAACATGGGAGAAAAATGGCCATGGGAAGCCCAGGAATTAAATTATTCCAAAATATTAGAAATGGATCAGAAAGGTAACCTGTCATATAATAAGGGTAAGGATGGAGACTGGACATTGACTACTAGTCTGGTAGGGAATGTGTGTTTTCAGAGTAAAATTGTGGCAGGCTGTCATCAGGTAGGAAACCTCATATGCACAGGAAAAGGGGAAAGCAAGATATGGTGGTCAGGAAGTAATGTCACAGAGGGTATTGATGAAACGGCTCTGTTTGAGGTCAACAGATTAGCCTTCTTAAGGGGTCCGGATAATCATACCCTTGGATGGCTTGCTCCTGATGGATTGTACTGGATTTGTGGTAAGATGGCATATGGGTATCTACCTAAGAATGGGTGTGGAGCTTGTGTCCTGGGAATAATTGGGCCAGGATTCTTTTTGCTTCCCCTTAAAACTCGACAGGTTTTAGGTGTCCCGGTGTATGAGGAGGTGGGGAACTTAAGACAAAGAAGACATGTAGACACATCTGCAATAGGAAAAGTTAGGGTCGGAGGTAACCAACGTAGTTGGGGAAGTGAAGAGTGGCCTGCAGAGCGAATTATTGAGGTTTATGGACCAGCTACATGGGCAGAAGATGGCATGTATGGCTATCGGACCCCTATATACTTTCTGAACCGTTTAATTTGTCTGCAAGCTGTGGTTGAAATCATCACCAATGAAACTGTAAAAGGTCTTACTCAATTAGCTAGGGAGAGTGTCAAATCAAGGACATATATTATGCAGAATAGATTAGCCTTAGACTATTTGTTAGCCAAGGAAGGAGGGGTATGTGGAAAGTTTAATTTGACTAACTGCTGCATAGAAGTTGATGAAAGCGGAAAGGTTATTAAGGAAATAACAAACAAAATGGTTAAAATAGCTCATGTGGCAGTCCAGACATGGAAAGGCCTTAATTTACAGCATATGTTTTCAGGATGGTGGCCAAAGTTACCTGGCCTGCAGGCCATTGTTCTAGTCTCCTATGGGACTGACCCATGGGCTCAATCCAGGCATGGATGCCTCCATGCCTGGGAACTTATTTTACTCTACTTTTACTTCTAAATAAAGACTTAATTTGATTACATCCTTGCGTGTTGACCTTTTCTTGGAAGCGCCCTCAATGAACCATCATTCTTCGTGAGAACCCTCACACTTCCTTCCTTCCTTCTTTAATGCCTTACCTCTCATTCCTGCCTTCCTTCTTTCATGCCTTTCCTTTCCTTTCCTCTCCTCCCTCCCTCCCTTCATTCTTTCATGCCTTACCTCTTATTCATTCTTTCATGCCTTACCTCTCCTTCCTTCCTTCCTTCCTTCCTTCCTTCCTTCCTTCCTTCCTTCCTTCTGTTATGTATAAATGCCCACCATTAACCATCCCAGGTATGTTAAGGGTTAACTCTACATCCACCTAGATCCTCCCCTGACCCCTCCTTACCTCAGCTCCGCCTCCCAGGTACTTAAGACATGGTCCAGGAGTCCAGAGGTCACTTCCAGCCAAATACCTGTAATAGAAACATTGATCAATAAAGAGCATTGGTTCACTGCATCCTGTGTTTGGAGTTATTGGGTAAGATCCTAGAAATAAGTCACAGGTTGGTAGCAGAGGATGGTTTACCCACAACTCACAGAGATGGCAGAATCAAGAACCCAGACAGAAGCAGAGAAAAGAATGGCCACCAGAGCCTACATCAAGCAGATGAAAGAACTGCAGGCTCTCGAAGGTGCCACAGCAAGGACCACCACAACTGAAGGTGATGGAGACTACAACCCAAGTCCACAACCCAGGGACGAAGGGCCAAGAGAAGAAATCCACTACTGCGAAAGGGCAGAGCCACCAAGCAACGAAGAATTCCGATCCACCATCCTGGAGATGATGGAAGCGACCGCCAGCAAAGAGGAGCTCATCGCGAAACTCCAAAGCCTACTCGAAAGCAATGGAGCAGCGATGAGCATCCAGCAACAGAGAGAAGAAATCCTCAGCCCGGCAAGAGGAAGACATCCCCAAGCTGAAGCCCTGGACGTGGAGGATTTCATTTCCGCGCCATGCTCTCGGCGGCCATCTTGGAATGGCCAACAGCCAATGGGAAGCCGAGATTCAAATCGAATGGTGGGAAACAACAAGAACCCCAACCACA
The DNA here is from genome assembly GCA_022577455.1 of Arizona elegans. Lineage (NCBI taxonomy): Eukaryota > Metazoa > Chordata > Lepidosauria > Squamata > Colubridae > Arizona > Arizona elegans. Next base: position 23,488 of record JAKOOJ010000047.1, read on the forward strand.
CTGGAGAAGACCCCCAAAACAACACCCAAGAAAGATCACAAGCCTACGGGGGCTCACCCATCGAGCCCGAAGCAGACGAAATGATCGAAAACCTGGCTGCAGCACTCGGCTCAGCACTCAAGCCCCCAGCAGCCAGGAAGAAACAAACCGACGCTCAGCACCCCGAAAAGAGCAGCAGGGTAGCCACCGGAACCCTTGCAGCACAACAGCAGACACCACGCGGGACAACGCACCCCAAAAACTACACCCAAGACCCGGCCGCCTGCAGGACTGAATACCTGCAGGATTCGCACTTGCCACCCGCTGCACCAACTTCCCTAGGCCGCGGAATGAGAAGAAGAAACAACGACCCACCAACCATGCGGCCTCCACCAGGCTTCCTGACCCATCCGGAGGTTCTCCAGCGTCGCCCAGGATCCACTGCCACTGCTGCCGCCGCTGCGCCACCGAATCCGGGAGATCCTTGACTTACGACTGCTGCCGCCGCCGCCGTCTCCAGGGAACCTTGACCTGCAACCGCCTCGTCTCCTCACCTTCTTCCAGTCTTCACCCAAGATGCGGGGGCTCAGACTTCCGGTTTGCTCTTCGTAGCCACCAGACGGTCCTTCGGGACCGCCAGCCCCTTCGCCTGTAAAGAGCCGCCTGTACAGCGGAAGGGCGGCTCGAAAAACTCCATTTCCAGGAGGAAATGTGAGCAGAGCAGGTGAGTGTAGGTAGAGCTCTCCGTAGCCCCCAGAGTTTTTTTTTTTTTACTCCTGGGGGCGAGCGGATGACGCTCCCTATAGCACTCGCCGTTTGCTCCGGGCGTTGGGAGACCTCTGCTTTTTGCAGAGCAAGGCTGCGAAGACAAGCTTTCCAAGATAATCAACAGATTAATCAAAGAGGATGAGATCTGGATCTGGACCTGGACCCTAAATTGCAAGTATTAATACTGATTTCGCAAAGGATATTCAATAAAGTAAAAAAGAGCTTTTAAAATGGTGACTGCCGAAACTGGAGCAGGGAAGCTGAAAAGGGAAAGTCCTTCCGTCTCTTATTAAGCTACAAAGTAGCGGAATAAATGCTCCTGGCTACATTTGAAGAAAAAGCTATACTTTTGTGTTTTCTCCTTCCTGGAGATTTGATTTGATACTGATCCTGTTTGGAAAGAGGTTTGGGGTTGTTTTTTTTTTCTCTTTTCTAAAAAGTTTGCCTGTGTGGAAATATGGCGTTTAGGCTTATAAAGCTGGACAAACAAGCAGGGGGGCGGATTCCCCCATCCACAAATTATATGAACAAGTTCTTAACTTACAGTCTCAGAAAACTGATTTTAATATAATTGAATTTCTTTTGGAGGAGATTGTAAGAAGGGATGAGATTATGAATCAGAATTTTGAGAAATTTAAGCAGGAAACTAAGGAATTGGTGCAATTAAAGTTTGATATTTTGCATCGAAAGATTTTAAAAGTGGCTAATGGTTTCTCAGAATTTATGATTAGGCTGGATACAAATACTAATCTATTAGAGTCTAAAGTGGAGGAAATTGAAAACAATTTGGAAAATAAAATAGAAAAAATTGAGAATGATTTGATAAATACTCAAGACAATAGTTTAGAAGAAAAACCTGAAATGGAAGCTGATTGTAATGTAGAAAATATACAGCAACGTATTGAAAAGGAAGTTTTATTGATGCAACATAATTTTACTGAATATGCGATCAGACTGAGAGGATTACAGGAAAATAACAGAGAGGATTTAAGAAAAATATCTTCTGAAGTTCTGGCTGGGATTTTAAAGGTTCAACCTGAGGAGGTACTTTGTAGGATCAATAGAGTTTATAGAATAAACTCCTGGACTGCAAAGCAAAGGCAATTGCCTAGAGACGTGGTGATTTATTTTACAGATAAAGATTTAAGGAATAATATTGTGCAGAAATCCTTTAAATCTACTTTGCAATTTTTTGGAAGAAAGATTTGGATTTATAAAGAGCTCCCGCCTAAGATATTATTGGAAAGAAAGAAATTTGGCTTCTTGGTGGCTGAGCTTAAAAAAAGAAATATCCTATTCAGATGGAATATTCCAGTTGGTATAATATTGAGATATCAAGGAGAAAGATATCAATTAAATACTGTTGAAAAAGCGGAAGAATTTTATCAAAAAAATTTAAAAATGAATTTAACATCTTTACGCACAACACAAGACAAGCAGAAGGAGCTAGAAATAAAGGAAAAATATCGAGTTATAGAGGCCTTTGCAGATGAACTGCCTTTGGATTCTTCAGATACCTCAGATGGATTATTTATAAATAAGAGAGAAGTGGCATCGGATTCTAACGTGATGACTCGCCAAGTTACAGATAACCATGGAAACCAACCAATTGATATACAACTTACAGAAAAGAAATATGAGTTACAAAAACAAAACCAACAGGACCAAGTTATAAAACAGAATGAAAATTGACCAGTTGATATACAACTGGCAGGAAGGAAATCAGGATGGAGATCCAACCCGCAAAAAGAAAGGAAAAAAAAAAAGAAACAGGTCTCACAAAAATAAAAATTTCTAAACTAAGCAACAGTAAAGCCAGTTACTTTGAAAAAATACATGACTGAATATATGAAAAGATGGATGAGGCGAAGTAGTGGTTGATATCATCCTGAGGAGAATGACAGATCTCTGCAATGCTGTAATTTTGGGATGTGAAAAGGGCCTATGAATTGTTGGATTGGAATTATCTACTTTTTGTTTTTGTTTTTCTTTATGGATTAATGTATTATATCTATGTGGAGCTATAAGGCAAGAGAGTTATGCTGGGGCATGCAGAAGATCTGGTTGTTACCCCATTACGAGATGGGAATTAATAATCCTGAAGAAAGCCACTATTACAGATATGGATTACAATTACAAAGTCACTCGGGTGGTTGTTTTCTTTTTTTATATATATATATGTGAAGATATTTATTATTGATGGGGGCAGATGATAACTGAGGATTTTGAATACTCTGTTGCAACTGGGATGCTATGTTACCCTAATCCAGATGATGGAGTCGGCAATCCAGTGGAAAGACATCAAAGAAGATATTATATGGATTATAAGTTTAAAGTCATTGATTTTGTTTATATAAGGGAATATTTTTTTAGTAGGATGGGCAGAAGAATAAAGATATTAAGAATTGTTGTACACGGTAATCTTGTAGGAAAGTGGGTGGAGACAGGCTAGTGTATTGATTGTATAGATTAAAAAAAGGGATGTTTAAGAGATATATATATGGGAGTGGAGGAAATGGATGGAGTAGAACAAATGTAAAACTAGAATTCATGGGGAAGGCTGCTTTGAAATGTTATATTAATATACGCAAAAGATTAAATGTTAAAGTAGGATTTATTATATAGTTTTAAAGTGGAAGGTTGTTTTGAAATGTTATATTAATATATAGATATAAGTATGGGGAAGGGGGAAAAAGGGCAGACTATCGATAAATTGGGAGTTATAATAATATTACTGTGTTAGATCAGAAGTTATCATATAGTGTTGTAATGGAATGTTATTTTGAAGTGTTTGGTAAGAGGGGGAAGTAATAATATTAATAATATTACTAGAAGTAAGGGTCAGTATTTGGAGGGGGGAGTAAGGGGATGGTAAAATATTATATAATCTGTTATGTATTAGGTTTTTATTTTGAAGAAGTCACAGGGGGAAGGGGTGGTGAGGGGGGGGTTAGGGAGGAGGGGGGGGAAAGGGGGAAAAAATTTGTAATTGAAAACTTTTTCAATAAAAAAAAAAGATGCGGGGGCCCAGCCATGGCATCCAACGTCCAGGGAGGGCTACGGGCCCGCCAGGAGCGAGCCCAGCCCCCCACCAGCAGGCCTAGGCCTAGGCCTGAGAGCAGCAACAAGGAGCTCCTCACCAGACGACCTCCGGCGCGAAATGAGCCTCGCACATGCCCAGTCGCCACCTACAGGAAGAGAGAGGAACATAGAGATAAGTACAAGGAACATAGAGATAAGTCAGTTCAGACTGGCAACAAGCATTCCCCCAGCATATTGCGAGTTCACTCACATAAAGAACCATGGACAGCACCAGACTGTAAGTAACATAACTTTTACTGCTGACAATCACAAATTGAAATTAGATGGGTCCAATCTTTTGGAGTGGAACCACCAACTACAAATTGTTTTTCTAAAGGAAAATATGTTGTACTTATTTGATGACCCACCCAAGAAGCCATGGACTTTTGAAATTGACTGTTTACACCACAGGGCTTACTATCTATTAATGTCTAGCTTGTCACCCAGCATTTACCCCAGTCTTGGCCGCCACTTAACCGTGGCAGAGATATTACAAAAAATATTTAATTTGTTTTACAGTAAGAGTGCAGCCACTACAACCAAAATATCCAGGGAATTTTACTCAGCCAGGCATAAGGCAGGGACACCCATGGGGGAACATATACTCAAGCTAAACGCCACCAGGGCAGAACTCATACAAAGGGGGGAAACCATTTCTGATGATAGCATGAAAAGCATCATCATAAACTCTCTAGACCCCAGTTGGGAGAACTTTATCATGCAACTGGATAGTCTCAACATAGAGCACCTCTCTTTAGAGACATTATCCAACAGGCTGATAGCAGAGGACAGCCTGAGAAGGGAACGCTCATCAAGCCGCAGGGAGAGCAGACCAATAAAAAGGGTAGACTTCCAGACCAGGGACCAAGATAGACCAGAATGTTTTAACTGTGGGTCTAGGAATCACTATAGGAGAGATTGCCCCAGAAACCAGAGGGACAGGGACCACAGCTACCGTAGGGAAAGGCAAGGCCGCAGATCAGGTTACTCAGACAGGCGCTCCCCAGAAAGCTGGTTACGGTGCAGGGATTCACCCAACCCCAGGGACAGGAGAGGATATAGAGATAGCTCCAGGGATAGTCAGACTGGGTCACTATACGAACTTAGAGACCACCAACACCCACATACCCAGGCAAAAGGAAGGAACACATGGCTCATTGACTCAGGAGCCACCAACCACACCACCAACAATAGAAACATACTGGAGGCATTCACGCCTAAGGAATACCACATCAATGTAGCCAACCAGAACAAGGTATTGGTGAAAGGAGAAGGGAGCGCACACATAGATGGAATAGGGAAGATAGAGGGGGGTACTATTCATCCCAGAAATACCCCACAATATATTAGCAACACTCAAACTAAGTAAAGACTTGGGCATTGAGACAACCTTCAGGGAAGGGAAAGCATACATGACCAAAGGAAAGAGAAGCATAGGAAAGATCATCATAGAAGGGGGACTCACCTACTTAGTACCCCAAGAACACACAACCACTAACTCAGGAAGTAATGAGAAAGAGACAAGTATGCCCACAGAAAATAGAGGGGGTGAAGGAGAACACACTGCAGGAGGCAAACCCACCACAGACACAACACACAGAGAGAAACCACACATTGGCAAACCCATTCATGATGGGTGTGCCCACTTCCTACACAGAAAATTAGGCCACGCTAGTTTTCCAACGGTACAAAAGATGAATGAATGCTCAAATGGCTTGCCATTAAAGAACTGTAAAAATTATTTGGAGTGTTCTGTGTGTAAATGTTCAAAAATCAAAACCAAACCAAGGCCCAAGAAGGCCTCCCGCACCTCCAACTCAATATTCCAATTAGTTCACATGGACGTGGTGGGACCCATGAGACCCTCTATTAAATACAAGAAGAGGTTCTTCCTAACCATAGTCGATGACTATAGCCGTTACGGATTTGTATACACCCTCAACCACAAAAGTGAGGTGTTCCAAAAATTTAAAGAGTTCTACAAGAGGGTAGAAACTCAACATAACGTAAAAATAAAACAAATCATGACAGATAGGGGCTCAGAGTTCCTATCAAGGGACTTCTCCAATTGGACAAAGAAGCACGGGATACTACACTTCTCATCTTCAACATTTTCGCCATTCCAGAACAGAGTGTCAGAACGCAGGAACCGCGTATTACAAACAATGGTAAGGTGCGTCTTAGAAGACGCCGGACTAGGGCAACACTTCTGGGCAGAGGTGCTCACATATTCAAACTACACACTGAACAGAATATGGTCAAGCATAGTGAACAAAACTCCCTACGAGGTCATGTACAATAGGAAGCCTCAGATAGCCCACCTGCACATATTTGGGGTAACTGCAGATGTACACATACCCAAACAGTTAAGGAGAAAAGGGGACAAAGTGTCAAGGAGACTAAGATTCATGGGATATGAGTCCGGAACCAAAGGTTACAGGTTCATTGACAAAGACAACAGATTTGTCGTGTCCAGATCAGCTGTGTTCCACGAGAACACAAACTGGTCAAGAATACATCTCAATGAGGTACTGCCCAGACAAGGAACTGATGACAATGCTAGAACCAATAACAAACCAGACACAACCGAAAGAGAGACACATGAGAAACAAAAACCCAAACACAAAAGGGTAAACACCAAAGAATGGAAAGAGAACCACCCCATCCTAAAGGTAAAAGTAGATGCACTCACTGAGAGAGAGGCCCAACACATGCATGACTCAGAAACAATAGCCAGCAGGCCCATAAGACACAATAGAAACAAAGTACCTAAGAGATGCAATGATCACATACTCTCAATACACACAGGCACCACAACACCCAACTCCTACGAGGACATCCTTAAGTTACCACGAGAGGAAAGGGATAGATGGGAGGAGGCCATAGATAAGGAGATGAACAGCCTGAGGGAGTTGAATGTGTATACCCCATCCAGAGTGCCAGAGGACAAAGTAGCCATTGGGACTAAATGGGTTTTCAAAGTCAAAGAGCTAGAGGACAATAAGAAACTGTACAAAGCTAGGCTAGTAGCACAAGGGTTTGCCCAGAGATACCCGGAGGACTACACTGACACGTATTCACCCACGGTCAGGGCAGAGAGTGTAAAAAGCGCTCTAGTAATAGCCACAATCCTAGGGTTAGAAGTCTACCAGTTCGACGTGCAGACAGCCTACCTCCACGCGAAGCTAGACAAGCAGATCTTTGTCAGGGCACCCCCAGGGAGAAACACACAAGGGGAGGACACGTGGTTGCTGAACAAACGTCTGTATGGGTTGAAACAGTCTGGTAAGAGGTGGTACGAGTGCCTAGCGAAGATCCTTAAGGACATGGGGTTCACAGCCACCTCCGCCGACCTATGCTTTTTCACCAAGAGAGAGGGCACATCCATAGAGTATGTACTCATCTACGTGGATGACATTTTATATTGTGGCCAGCACAAACAAAATTGTGATGAGTTTGCCAACCAGTTGGGGAAACATTTCGCACTAAAGACTCTGGGAAAGGTGAACAAATACCTGGGTGTCCAGATTGATAGAACTCAGAAGGGATTCAAGATCTATCAAAAGGAGAAAATACTGGATCTGTTAATTAAATGCAACATGAAGGAAGCCAAGCCATGTGACACGCCAATACATATTGACTTCCTGAAACACATGAATGAGGAAAGCGAGACCTTCAAGGACAATACCCTCTATAGGTCTGTTGTTGGGTCACTACTGTATATAGCTAATTGGACTAGACCAGACATCCTCCTGGCTGTCAACCTGCTATCCAGACATGTCAGCGATCCAAAGATGTATCACTGGGAGGGGGTAAAACGTGTACTCAGATATCTAAAACACAGCATGGACGCATGCCTGAACCTAGAACCAGAGGTGTCCAAAGAACATATCCTAACCTCCTATGCAGACGCTGACTGGGCAGGCGACACAAAAAGTAGAAAGAGCACATCCAGCTACGTATTCCTCATTAACGGCTGCCCAGTACACTGGTACACCGGAAAACAAAACCTGGTAGCCACCTCCACAGCTGAGGCAGAGTACATCTGCCTCTCCAAAGCAGCCAATAATCTGACATGGTTTGACGATCTGCTTACCACCATATGGACCGAACCGGCCTACCCGATAGTAATACATGAGGACAACAAAGCAGCCATAGACATATCCATGGCAGAAGCAGTAGGCCAAAGGTCCAGACATATAGACATTAAACACAAGCATGTCAGAGAATTAACGAACATTGGTTTTATTAAGGCTGTACATTGTGAGACTGCCGAGCAAGCCGCAGACATCCTGACCAAACCTCTACCCAGCAAACAACATGCCTACCTTACGACTAAATTAGGGGTACGGGTACAGAATATGCAAGCAGGTCCAACTGTTGGGCATTTAGAGGGGGATTTGTTATGTATAAATGCCCACCATTCACCATCCCAGGTATGATAAGGGTTAACTCTACATCCACCTAGATCCTCCCCTGACCCCTCCTTACCTTGGCTCCGCCTCCCAGGTACTTAAGACATAGTCCAGGAGTCCAGGAGCCACTTCCAGCTAAATACCTGTAATAGAAACATTGATCAATAAAGAGCATTGGTTCACTGCATCCTGTGTTTGGAGTTATTGGGTAAGATCCTAGAAATCAGTAACATCTACCTGGCTGCTGCTGCTTGAGAAAAGGACAGGCAATTCTGGAAGATTGTGGGAAGCATGTACTTACAGTAGAAGCCAAGCGGTGGAGGGCAACTGGCTAAGGGGAATGACCCTCCTCCACCTCCAGCTCGGCACCTACTCAGGGTGGCGCCCTGAGGCCTGGTCTCAGTGTGGATGACCCCAAACAGCCAATGTGAGAAATGGGCTCCCTCGCAGCGGTTCCTCTCCCGCATGAAGCCAGCTGGGCTCGACCCCACCTCCCTGAGCCCCGGTCTCCAGCTCGGTGTTTTGTGCACACTCAGCCAGCCCAGCTAGTCCCCAAATACCTACTGAGCAAACACATGGGGCAGGTAATGCGGGGATTGGCACTGGGCCATGGAAAGCAGAAGCAGGAGAGACCCTGGCTTGTTTCTTTTCCCCAGACTCCACCAGAAATGAGTCTTTGTGAGGTTTGTCATACAGGCACAGCCTCTTGGTGCAGGACACTGCAAGGTTTGTTGTGCCGTTGTGTGCACGAGTGGAGGCATCGCTGCAAGGTTCGACATACCGGCACAGCCGCTCGTAGCAGGATGCCAGCTGCACCGGTGTGATGAAGTTTGCGGCGGTGCTGCCGTTCACGCATGCAATGCCACAACAAGCCTTGCAGGGTCCTGCTCCAAGAGGCTGCATCAGTATGGCAAACCTCACGGTGGTACCGCTACTCCCGCACACAATGGCACAACAAGCCTTGCAGCATCCTGCTCCAAGAGGCAGAGCCAGTGCGACGAGTCTCACAAAGACTCATTTCTGGTGGAGTTTGGTGGAGAGAAACAAGCCAGGGTCTCTGCTGCTTCTGCTTTCCTTGCATGCAGTCAAAAGTTTGCAAAAGGCAGGAAGGTGAAATGCCAAGCTCAACCCATACCCACACCTCATGTATGGGCCACCCCCAAGCAGCGCCGGGGCTGGGGAGGCCATCGGAGGAGCCCCGCGTGGCCCCCGCCTACTTCTGCTTTGCCTTTGCCAGGGCGGCAGGCGCTAGAAGGGTGATGTCCTGAAGCCTCCCTGCCGTTTGGTTTGGGGCACATGGTGCCAGCAGGCCCAGGTGCGGTGGGCGGGTAGGTGGGTGGAGCAGCTGCGCTGCTCATTTAAGTTGAGAGCAACCCAGCGATTTGGGTGGCCTTTGCATGGCCAGGATGCCTGCAGGATCCCTGGCTTCCAAGGCAGGCGAGGCCCAACGTTTGGGCTCCGGCGCGCTCTTCTCACGGGGGGCAGAGGTGCATCTGTGGCACATCCGGCTCAATGAGTCTGGCCTGCTGATCTCGGCCAGCAGCGGTGATGGCTCTGACCCAATCCTGGCCGCCAATGCTGCGGGCAAGAACCGGCCACGCCGATCCCACTTCATGGCCGTGCAGACAGAGCCCGCACTGGCCACTGCTCGGAGTTCTGGTGCCGGTCCCCCTCCCCCCAGTCCAGGGGTCAACAGGTTGCTCAACCCAGGACTCATGGCCTGGTGCCAATCCCCATGTCGCCCACCCCACATGTTTGCTCAGTAGGTATTTGGGGACTAACCGGGGCGGCTGAGTGTGCACAAAATGCCAAGCTGGAGACCAGGGCTGGAGAGGGGTGGGGGTCGAGCCCATCTGGCTTCACATGTGAGAAGAGGCGCTGTGAGGGAGTCCATTTCTCACGTTGGCCATGCGGGGGAGGGTCAGTCCCCTTACCCGGTTGCCCTCCGCCATTTCTCATCAAATGTCTGTCTGTGTGTGTGAGAGAGAGATAGAAAGAGAAACAGCAGAGAGGTAACCCTTTCAAACAGCATTGCCTGCAATGCTTGTTACTCCCCTCCGTTGTTTCTTTCTCTCTCTTTCCCTCATTCTCTCTCTCACACACACACAGATATTTGATCGCTTGAAAGGGACAGGCTGTGCTTTGCTTCTACCGTAAGCACATGCTTCCCACAATCTTCCAGAATTGCCTGTCTTTTTCTCAAGCAGCAGCAGCCGGGTAGAGGTGGGGGGTGGCAATTCTGATGGGCCACATGGCTTTCTGCCTCATTGTAGCAGCAGCCTAAGCAACACCTGAGCTCCAGCCCTGGCAGAGCACAAACCATGGTCGCCGCCTGCTCCAGAGCCACAAGATGAGCTGCAGAAGAGAGGGGCACTCGGCTGCAAGGTTGCCTGGTGTCATGGGCAGGGCTGGGGCTAGCAAGAGTGCACTGGAGACATCTCCAGGCACCCGGAGAGACAACTCCCGGCCCTCACTGGATCAGCATGGTTAAGGGGCCGAGCAGCCATGAGGTGACCATGCTTGCTGCCTCCTGCACCTTAAAAAAAATAAGACCTCCCCGAAAACAAGCCTGAGTGCTTATTTTCAAGCCTAAAAGAAAATAAGACCCAGTCTTATTTTTGTGGAAACATGGTAGTAAAGCAGTTATGAGGGCTATTTTATACAGCACAATTGCTTAGAGAAGAAAAAATCCCAGGAAAAGTCGCAAAGGATATTAGACACAATTAGACAGAAAGAAATTCAGCTGCAAAAGACACCTATGGATCCTAGAATTTTACACCATATCAAATTTTTATGGCAACAATTATCTATGTTAACAGTAGAGGAAATAGAAACAAAATTGAACTATACAAAACAAAGACATTTTGAGTTTGCAAATAAACCAGGCAGATGGTTGGCATATAAATTAAGAAAAGAAAAAGACAATGATTGGAAAAATTTGTGAAGGCAATAATGTAATAACAGACAATGAACTTATTAAAAAGTCCTTTCATAATTTCTAATCAAATTTCTATAAAATACAGGACATAGCAAGGCAGGTTTTAAGATAGTACCAAAGGTTAAATATCTAGGAATTCAGGTTGCAGAATCAAACATAAAACTGTTTCAAAATAATTATGAGGTGTTGTGGCGAGAGGTACAAAAAGACATGGAGATTTGGAAAAAACTGCAGCTGTCTTTACTTGGAAGAATAGCGGCAGTTAAGATGAACGTTTTGCCAAGATTTCTTTTTTTGTTTCAAATGATTCCGGTGCTTAAAAGTGATAAACAACTGAGAGAATGGCAAAGTGGAGTGAATAAGTTTGTATGGAATGAGAAAAAACCGAGAGTTAAGCTGGAAATTATGCAAGATGTCCCAGAAAGGGGAGGCCTTAAACTTCCAAACCTACAATTATACTATGAAGCAGCAGCTTTGACGCAAGCAAGTGATTAGTTTGGAAGGAAAAAGACTGGAATATTGAATATAGAAAGTTATGATCTTGAACTTGGTTGGCATGCATACTTATTTTATGAGAATAAAGTGGATAAAGTATTTAAAAGCCACATACTTAGAAATTCCTTGATGAGAGTTTGGAAGAAGCACTGATTCAAATGGGATTATAAAATACCACTATGGTTGGATCTTGGTCATATCTTGTGGAATACAAATATAATGTCACTCGGGGGGCGGGGGGGTTATATAAAGAAGTTCTTTTTACAGATGCGGGCAGATGGCAACTGAAGACATTAGAAACGCTGTTGGAAGAAGGGATTAATTTAACTTGGCTACAGTATAATCAACTCCAACTGAGATGGAAAGAGGACCAAAAAACTGGTATAATGATGCATGAAGAAGAATTGGTTAGACATATAAAAGATAAAGGCCCAATGCATATTAAGAGGGTTTATAATGTTTTGCTAGAAAGGGACTTAGAAACTGAACTGGTTAAAGATTGTATGATAAAGTGGGCACAAAATTTTGCAGAACCAGTGATGTTGGAAACATAGGAAAAAATATGGGTTCAGAATGTTAAATTTACACAATTGCAGAACTTGAGGGAAAACTTTTATAAAATGTTTTATAGGTGGCATTTAGATCCTAAGAAATTGTCATGCATGTATCCTAATGTTCAACCAAAATGTTGGAGATGTGATTGCTTAGATGCTACATATTATCATATATGGTGGACATGCAAGAAAGCAAAGGCTTTTTGGATAAAAATTTGGTGGGTTATGCAAAATGTTTTAAAGAAAAAAATTCAATTTCCTCCTCAATTGTTTTTACTGGGTATAGTTAAGGGTTTTTCAGTGGGTGAAACAAAATGGATATTGTATATGGTGACAGCAGCAAGATTGTTGATAGGTCAGTATTGGAAAAATGAAGCTATGCCCACTATTGAAGAATGGACTTTGAAGATGGCTAATTTTGCAGAGATGGCGAAGATCTCAGCATATCTAAAAGATCGGACACAAGAGATTAATGTATGGGAGTGGAAAAAGTGGATAGATTATGTGCAGAATAAATATCAAACTAGGAAATATCAGATAGCTTTCAACTGAATGTATTATACAGGAATAGAATAACTGAATTTTGTGAAGATTTGAATAATATATAGGGGGTGGAGGGGTTCAAGTTTTATAAAATGTGACTTTGATTTGGATTATATTTTGTGGAAGTCCCGGGGGGGGAGGGGAGGGTTGGGGGGGTTAGGGAGGGCTAGGGGGGTTAGGGAGGGTTAGGGGGGAAAATTGGGGTGAAAATGTATTTGTAAAACTTTTTCAATAAAAAAAAACAAAAAAAAAAACAAAAAAAAAAGACATTTCGAGTTTGCAAATAAACCAGGCAGATGGTTGGCATATAAATTAAGAAAAGAAAAAGACAATGATTGGAAAAAATTGTGAAGGCAATAATGTAATAACAGACAATGAACTTATTAAAAAGTCCTTTCATAATTTCTAATCAAATTTCTATAAAATACAGGACATACCGTATTTTTCGGAGTATAAGACGCTCCAGAGAATAAAACGTACCTTATTTTTGGGGGAGGAAAATAAGAAAAAAAAATTCTGCTTGAGAGGCTCTCCATTTGAGAGCCTCTCAAGAGTTTGCAGCCTCCAAAAGCTCTTGAGAGTTTGCAGCCTCCAAAAGCTCCAAAAGCTCGGGGGGGGGGGGGGGGAGTCAGCTGATGTCGCGGCAACACAGACGGGGATTTCTGAGCTCCAGAAACCCCCGCTGACAGCCCCGATCCCAGACGGTCCCTTCGGGACCCCGCAGTCTAGTTTTGACTGCGGTAGTGAAGAGCACATCCCTGCGATCTCAGGGGAACCGCAAACCCCCTTATTGATCCAGGGAAAGTTCTTTTTCCGGTGTTGGGGTAGCAGCCATTAATGGCTGCCAAGGCTAGGGCAGCTTGAAGAGTGAGAGAAAGTGACAGCGTATCGGATCGGTGAGAGCTTTTAATTTTAAAAAATACAGAGAACACCCTGAGGGCAAATGGTTTTGAAGATTGCATCTAAGATGAGATAAGCGGCGAACTTAAAGAAAGAAAAAAAAATATTTTTACCCCAAAAGCTCCAAAAGCTCCATTTGCAAAGGAGCTTCTCTTTGCAAAGGCAGCCTCTCAAACGGACCTTTTGGAGGCAGTTTGAGAGGCTCTCTGTTTGGGAGGCTGCATTTGCAGCCTCCAAAAGCTCCAAAAGGGTGGGGGCTGGTGGGTGGGTGGGGCTACATTCAGTGTATAAGACACACCCAAATTTTCACCCTCTTTTGGGGGGGGGGAGAAAGTGTGTCTTATACTCCGAAAAATACAGCAGATATATTAAAAATAGATGAATACCTTTTAAGACAACAGTTGCCTAAACTATCACAAACCCAGAGACAATTTATTGCTTAACGCATTGTAAGCCGCCCTGAGTCTCTGGAGAAGGGCGGCATATAAATCAAATTAAAAAAAAAAAAATTATGAACGACCCGATAACTGCCTTTGAGATATCAGAAGCCATTAAAAAAATGAGGCCATATTATAAATGCTTCGAAGGTGAACTTCTTCAACTATTAAAAGACACAATGAATGATATACTACAGGGGAGAAATATACCCCACAGGTGGAAAGAAGCCAACATTGTGTTGCTCCCAAAGAAGGGTCAAGATGTTACAAAAACAAAGAACTATAGACCAATCTCATTATTAAACAAGGATTACAAACTCTTTGCTGCCATTTTGGCGGAAAGACTAAAGAAGATTCTACAGGCATATATACATGAAGACCAATTGGGTTTTCTACTGAAAAGACAGCTAAGAGACAATGTGAGGACTGTCTTAAATATTATTGAATACTTACAATATCATAATGAGAAACAGGTTGCCTTAATATTTTTAGATGCAGAGAAGGCCTTCCACAACCTAAATTAGGCCTTTATGTTTAAGGTGTTGGAAGAAATGGACTTTGGAGAGAACTTTATCCAAGGAATTAAAGTGATCTACATGTCACAGAATGCAAAAATTGTTATAAATGGTGTTCTAACTAACTCATGTGAAATTCAAAACGGTACAAGACAAGGATGCCCTTTGTCCCCTCTGTTGTTTATTTTGGTATTGGAAGTTTTGAATAGAGGTATTAGACAAGATGATAAAATAAGGGGCATAAATATTAAGAAAGAAGTTTATAAATTGAGGGCTTTCGCTGATGATCTGGTTATATTTTTACAAGACTCAAAAAATAATATAGAATATTTGATGAGGAAATTGAATGAGTTTGGGGCTTTGGCAGGTTTCAAAATAAATAAACAGAAAACAACAATGCTGATCAAGAATATGCCTTCTCAGGGTAGTGATATTGTCAAACCCTGTATTCCCCCCCCTGGGGGTTTGCCTAACGGGGAAGGGAAGCTCCTGCACTGGTGTTGGGTGTGTGTGGAGCTGGAGGCTGAGGAGCAGCTGATCGGCGGAGAACAAGCTGCGGATCAACTGGGCAGCGGGGAGGCAAGGCAGCGTGAGGCAACCAGGATGCGGAGAGGCAGCAATGGCCCGACGATCAGCTGGTCGATGCAGCGGAGGCATCAGCCCGATGATCAGTTGTGCACCCTTGCGGAGTGGCCGGGCGGGATCCAATCGGACACTCTGATGCTCAGCTGCCTCCTGGGCAAGGACTGTGCTGGTGGAGAGGCATGGCCCACCTACATAACTGCGCAGGGAGGCAGATGCTCCCAGCACTGACTTTACATCCTGACTGCATGTGCTTTTTGCTTCTTGCTTTTTGGAACTCATTGCGTGCCAGAGTCCGGCATAAAAAACCCAGTTATCACCCACACGAGTGCAGTCATTAATGCTGGTTTAGGTCTGGAGCTCAGACCTCTTGAGAGGAAGTCAGCACTCTACTCTTTTTCCAGTTGTCTGCTGCTTTCTTCTGGAAGGTAGGAGAGCGGTGGGGAGAATGGCTGAGGGAACGACTCCAGCGGCTGAGGTGGCAGCGGCAGAGGTGCAGGCCACGGAGATGGTCCTCACACCAGAGCAAGGTGGGGAGCCTGCGTTGCCAGTCTTGCATCCGAAGGAGCGTGAGGGGCGAGGAAGCATGCAGCTGATGACGCAGGGACACCCAGCCATGGATGTGGCCCAGGAGCAAGGCCCCAGGGGGAGTGGTGGCACAGCTCATCTGTGATTTCTGGGACTGGGCTCCAGCTACCAACCCCAGTTATTCCAGAGCCCATGTGACTCTATGGCGTGAAAGATGGCTGACGGATGGCGACAAGAAGGGGGAGTACAGCTACTCTACTGCACCCAGCAGTCAAACGATGGAGGTACTGTGGGAGCAGTTTGGGGATGCCAGCTTCCAGGATGTTCCTACCTGGCAACCATGGGACTTGGGGGGAGAGGCAGCCGCATGGTCGACATGGCTGCAGGAGCTGCAGCTGAGCACTGCACCTCCTACCCACTTTCAATTGGCCAGTCGGAAGCTTTGTTTGGATACCGCCCCAAGCAGGATGCGAGAGGTCCCACCGGTGTGGGGCCCAGAGCAGAGTTCCTCATGGGGGATCCTGAAGGGACAACCGGGGTTGTCGACCAGAGAGAAAGCCCGAGCGGGGGACAGGGCCCCACAGTTCCGGCCTCCGAGATAAGCAGGCCCACCCCATGGTCACCAGGCCCCACTGACGGCACCTGGGGTCCCAGGCCAACGCCAGGCCAACCAAGGTCCGAAGCGTCTGGGGTGGCCAGTGGGCTATTGGCCTTATCCACTGCCCATGGAACCCCTCCCTTGAAGGCTGCTTTTGATGGAGATCCTGAGCACCTGGCTTTGTTTTTAAGCCAAGTGATTAGCCACCTGGATCGCTATGCCTGTCTTTACCCATCGCAGTGGGTGATGGTTATGGTGGTGACAGCGGTATTGGAGGGGGAGGTGGCTGAGTGGGTGGCGTTTCTACATAACAAGCACACTGGTGAATTGGCGGACATTGGCCTTTTCCTGGAGGTGCTACGGGGGCAGTTTGAGGATATGACCTGAATCCACCAGGCGGAGAGGGAACTTCTTGCGCTATGACAGAGAGGCCAGTCAGTGGGGCACTACGTCTGGGAGTTCTGCCAGGTTGCTGGTAAGGTGAGGGGGTGGCCCGAGCACCTGCTGGTCCATCATTTCAAGGCAGGCCTGGACAGTAGTCTACGCCAGGCCTGTGCTTATTGGGGCACAACTGTACATGCACGCACACCACTCACACAAATAAAGCGCAAGTTCACGCACTCGCCTGCTGCTCTTGACCAAGCGAAACAGGGTTACAAGAAGGCAGCAGATGTACATTGACAGGAGGGTCCACCCATAGCAGTAGGAGACAAAGTTTGGCTCTCTACTAGGTTCTTAGCCACTTCAAGACCTTCCAAGAAGCTAGACACTAAGTTCGTGGGCCCATTCAAAATTCTCCAACAAATCAATGTTGTGGCCTTCCACCTCCCATTACCCCCTTCAGTGAAGGTGCATCCAGTCTTTCACCGATCCTTACTCTCTAAGGATGCCCCTCCAAGCGGGCTATGATTCATAGTGGAAAAGGTAAGAATGTGAATAGGCAGCTTTAGCTTACAGCTTGCTGAAAAGATTTTTGTCTCCTTTTTAATGCTCCAGTTGCTCAGAATTTGTTATTTCTAGCATCTAGAATACAATATCTTTATAGTCATAAATACGGATGTGTAAAACTCATTAATGTTGAACCTCCTCTGGACCATGTCATCCTTCAGACAGTTTGGTGGACTTCAAAAGTAAATCCGCTGAACTGGAAGTGGATTAAGATGTCCTGGATAATGGCATTTCAAATGCAAGCAAACTTGTATTAGAACTGAACTACAGGTAGTCCTTGATTTACAATTGGTCACTTAACAGCTGTTCAAAGTTACAGTGGACTCCCCCAAAACTACTTTCGACCTGGTTCTGAAGTTATGGCCATTGCAGCTCCCCCACATTCATTTGCCCTTACCATCGACTGCAGGGACACTGCAACCCCCCACCTATATTCCCACCCCCTGCACCGATTAAATCAACCCAAGGATGACACTCAGATACAAGTAACAGTAGTTAAACCAGATTTAGAACCAGATGGATTGGAGTCTAATTTGTTGCTGGAAGATTTGAAGGAGAAGGAGCCTGGTTTGAGAACTGCAGACTTGTTGGAGGAGGCTGAAAGGGGCATGAATTCTAAAGACTTGGAGATGACGGAATCGATGAGTGACGGACTGGACTTTCTCAAATCGATTGATGGAGAGTGGGGAGTGGAGTTATTGTACCCAATTAGAAAACAATTGTCAAGAGGTGCTGCATTTCAACTTGTAGGAAGATTTTTTGAACAACAAATGCGGCAGTGATATTTACAACAGAGACTTGTGATTTGGGGAGGGGGGGATCAGATCCAGTTGTTGGGAAAGATCCCATTTAAAATTTTAAGGAAAAGTTTTATCATTAAGAATTAATCAAGGATATTTGATCCTGGATGTACCAGGGATAATGATTGTGGTGGTTTATGGTAGATCAGACGCCTTTGTGGACTTTCTGCAAGTTAAATACAATAATAGATTGTTAACAGAGGGCTTTGAAGTTTAACTTTGCTGTTGGCTTTACCTGTTAACTATTTTTTTAAATATAGTAGATAGATGCCAGGTCAAATTGGTTGGGTAAACAGAGTTGTAGAAGTTCATAAACTGGGCCTGTTTCACAAGGGAGGGAAACTATCATTCTTGAAATATATTTATCAGTATTCAACTGGGGGGGACAATCTATGTGTATGCTTTTTTTTCTATGTACAATTTATTTTTATGTGTTGTTAGTTTTGTTTTGTTCTTATAATTTTCCCCTCAGTTTTTGGAGTTTATATTTTAATGTTGTGAATAAAATAAAAAACTTATTGAAAAAAAATAATTTACCACTATCTTGAGTCCACTTGGAAGATTCCAGGCAGAGATGAACCTGAATGCAGGATGGAACCCTGACTCAGAAGATTCAACAATGCTGGAAGATGCCGCAGTTATCTCAACAAGGGTTGACAGTCACAGTCTCCTGGGCCAAAGGACAGCAATATATAACTTGCATACATAGCAAACCACTGTAAATATTACCCTTGAGTAAACTACAATAAGACCAGTGGAAAGATACACAAGAACCACAACAATGTCAGTCCTTCCTGTACTTTATGAAAGTGAAATACTAAGACTCAGGGAAGTGAGAAAAGGTCCACAATGACTGAATTCTGGATTTCTCAATATTTTGATTTTATATTGTAGGAAGTTTTTTTTGGGGGGGGGGATACCCCCAAAATGACAGTGCCAGAAATCATCAAAACAGTGCAGCAAATAAAACCGGTTATTTTCCTTTAAAAGACAAACCTCACAGAGAATAAAACCAGTTTTTTTCCTTCCAAAGACAAATCCCAGAGGCAGATCGGAGATAATTGGAAGTCTGGGCATGTTGCCAAAAGACATTAACACCTATTCACTAAGAATAACAAAGTAAGTTGGAAAGCTGGGCAAACTGCCAAAGGCTCTCACTAGAAATGACAAAGCCTCAGATCCTGACAATACTTAAAATTTAACTAAAAATAATTCACCAAGAATTACCCCTTTCAGAGAATGGAAGTGACATTGCGGCGCTACCAGTCACAAGGGAACTGAGCTCCGTCCCTGCGCTGGCTTCTTCTTGTTTGTGGGCTCTAGAAAGAGCCAAAAACCTCCTTGGAGGGGAGGTGAAGCTAAGGAGGTGCATCCTGTGAGGTTCCAGGGGAGATTGCAACTCTCCTGTAGAGCCCCAGGGCTTTTTCCTCTATGCCACGATGAGAGAAGAGGCAGCCTAAGATGTCCACAAAGCTGGAGACAACTTAACTTCTAAGAAGAGTGCAGGAGTGGAATTGGTGAACAGTGTTTGGAACTGGGTGAGAAGAATCCTTTTTATTTAAAGTGTAACCCCAAAAGAATATTCAGAAAAGAGAGACTCATAACTATAATAAAGTGGCGGCAACCTAGCTACTTTGAGTAAAATTTATTTTGAAATGGAAGAGGAAATAATCAAAGGAAGAAAATAGAAAATCTGTTAAACTACAGAAGATTGGATTTTCAAATTGGACAGGAACTGGCATTTGATAGGCATTTTAAAATGCTGGAGCTATTTATATAAAAAGCTAATATTATAATTAAACTTTGGAATATTATATTAAAATTGGATAAAGAAGACTAAGATTGAAATTGGACTTAAGAGTGCCACCTGCTGTCAAAGGAAGGTACAATATACCCCCAAAATTCTGGAAAGACTTGGCTTGTGGAGACTCAAATGTGAGATTAAAAATATGTTAGGTGTTTTGTGCCAGCCATGGCAGTCTCTTCAAAGGCCACCAGATGGGGGCAAAGAGGCACCTTTGATCCCACTGGTGGGTCAAGGGGCTCCAGCCCCTGTAACCCCATTGGGGAGAGTTAATGGCCCTCCAGCCCCCTCACACACATGGGTAAGGGAGGGGCCAGGGGCCCCTATAAGAACCCCTGCACAGGGGCTATTCCCTGCTTTTCCCTGGGCTTTTTCCTGCTCTTGTTCTAGTCTCCTATGTGACTGACCCATGGGCTCAATCCAGGCATGGATGCCTCCATGCCTGGGAACTTATTTTACTTCTAAATAAAGACTTAATTTGATTGGATCCTTGCGTGCTGTCCTTTTCTTGGAAGCGCCCTCAATGAACCATCATTCTTCGTGAGATCCCTCACAAATTGGTAGCTGAGGATGGTTTGAGGCAACGCTTCCAAGCCAGCAGAAGCAAGATGCCAGGAGATTCCAGCAAGAACTCCCAAGAGATGGATGGTAGGACTTCCCCGGTTATGACCAGGAGTCTCCAAGCAAGGTTGGCAGCCCTGCATCCGGTCCCTGAAGCGAGCTTCGATCCAGAGGAGGATACAGATGTTCTCTATGCCCCCAGAGGACCCAGCAGAACACAAGGGACCCCTTAGCATGCTTCCTTGCAGCTGCAAGCCACAGAGGAAGGCATGGAAGACCAGCAGTCCACCCAGGACTGCCAGGACACCGGGGATGCGGCCAGGGACCAGGCCACCCCCAGAGTAGACCAGCTCACTGGCGAGGAATGCAGAGAGCTGCTAAGAACACTCCTAGCAACCCAAGGGACACCAGGAGCCCAGCCACGTGGGACACCAGTGCAGGGGGCCTCTGGACACCGGGTAAGTCCTTCCCCAGCACCCAGGAGGCTCCCCAACATGGCACCAGCCACACTGGGGGACACCGGAGCCCTGGAGCTTTTGGCAGGAAAGTTCCCGCCAAATCGCGACCTGCAGCTTCCGGGGCCAACCGGAAGCAACATGGCGGCCCCCAGGCCACCTACTCCAGTGAGGCTTGGTAGGCCTCAGCTAGGCCATGAGGCCCAGAAACCGATGGCAGCCAGCCAAAGCAGCATGCAAACTGTTCACCCCCGCCCCCACAGGCAAGCCTCGAAGTCTGCCCAGCCACTCCTGCTGCAGCAGGCATCAGGGCTGCAATCCAAGTCCTGGTCGCAGCCCTGGAGGCCATGATTACTGCGGCCTCAACCTTGGGGGCAGCCAGCCTCCCTCAACACCCCCAGGGGACCAGCGAGAGGGGGCGCGTCCAGTCCGGAGCCCTCCAGCCAGGACCCAGGCCTCCAGAGAGCCCCAGAAGAACCCCTGGGGGCTCCAGCCTTCTCAACACCCCCACCGAGGCAATGGAGGACTCACCTGGATGACTTGAGGGGGCCTCCAGCCAAGCCTCCCGCCTCCCAAGATGGCTGCCTCCTCCGGAGTCTTCAGGACCAGCGGTGGGCCCCTCCAGGCGATCTTCAGCATTTTTGGGCTTTTCCAGTCCCATCCTGCAGCCTTCCCCCCCTGGTAAGTGTTCCAGTACCAGGGGGACTTCCAGAAGACTCTTCAGAGCTCCACAGGCCTGGGCCCAGGCCTCGCTCTGAAGCACAGAGAGAGAGGTCCGCTCCTGTTGGCTCCTGGGCTGAACTGAGTTCTGAGCATGCTTAGTTGGCCCCATCTGAAAAGGAGAAAAATAATCAGAGAAAAATACCTACACCGGCCAGCAGAGGGATCCCTCTCCCATTTATTTCAATGGAACCAAGGCAGAGATACCAAGGACAGCAAAATACATCAGCATTTTCTGCCCCAGCTGTGTCTGTTCTCCCAAATAATTTTGAAAAATTACATCTGTGAGGGGAAAATTTTAACATATGGAATAAAGAGATACAGGTATGTCTCTTAAAAGAGGGGACCCTAGAAATGGTGTTAGACCCCCCACCTTTCCCTTGGGGACCTCAAGAAGAGTGGTACCTCCGGCCCCCTCACACATTGGTAAGGGAGGGGCCAGGGGCCCCTATAAGAACCCCTGCACAGGGGCTGCTCCCTGCTTTTACCCCTTTTCCCTTTTTTCCCTGCTCTTGTTGTACTCTCCTATGGGACTGATCCATGGGCTCAATCCAGGCATGGATGCCTCCATGCCTGGGAACTTATTTTACTCTACTTTTACTTCTAAATAAAGACTTAATTTGATTGCATCCTTGCATGCTGACCTTTTCTTGGAAGTGCCCTCAACGAACCATTGTTCTTCGTGAGATCCCTCACAAAATACTTTATTATCAAAAAGACCCCTAAAAGCTTCATAATAAGACAAACTTGGCAGAGGGTCCTATGAAGGTTCCACTTTTGGATTACTAGGGGAACAGATTGATTTAATTTTGGGATACAAAGACTCTTGGACATTGGATGTTGAATCATCTGAGAAGTGATTTTAGGTTGGAAAATAAGATTGGATTGTTGGATAAAAAGAAACAAACAAGTAAAAATAAAAAAAATGAGTGGAATTTGGGAAGAAATAGCGTCACTAATTCAGGGTATTAAAGGCACTTTGACAAGAAAATGTGAGGAGATCATGAATAAAATGCAGAGAATAGATGAAAAGCTGGAAACTATGACACAAAAGACAAGGAGAAATCAGGACACTCAGGAGGAGGAGCTAACTGAAAGAATAGCTGGAAAAGCAGAACAGACAAAACAACAAGTAAGAAGACACAACAAAAAGGAGAGAAAAATAAAAATAAGAATGATTGATGAAGCAAACCAAGGGGAGAGTATTTCAAGGGAAGTTAAACAGGAACTGGAACTGCAGGAAGACTTTTTTGGGAGAGAAACAGGGGTAAGAGTAGATAATTTGAAACTCAGACAATGGAATAGGGCAAAGAAAGGAGAAATATTTAAGAGGATTGGCCAAGTAGCAGAAGTAGGTAGGGAAAATCCAAGAGAGGAATATGGAAGACAAGCTAAGAAATGGAAAATCAAAGCTTTAAAGACAGTGAGAGATGATGGGTAAAAAAAGGGAATATTTTTAAAAAATAATAGTGTGACAAGTTAAAATATGGTTGGAAGTGAGAGAAAGGGGGATGAATGTAATATATATATTCAAAGTGAATTGGGAATCTAGATTCTTATTGTTGGCAATTTTGAATATGTTTGAACAAAATGGGGAGGGATACAAAAATAACATACAGAAATATTGAATAAGTAAAAATTGAAGGTTATAATTTAATATAAATATGGGTATTTTCAGTATAACTATATAAGTTTGTTAAAATGTAACAAATACTATTATTACTATTCTATTTGTAGTAAAGGGAAGGACATTGAGAATGTGATTGGCATGAAAGTAATATGTTGGATTATTGAATAAAATAATAATGGAAGTTTAAATGTATTATTATTATTGGAATTGTATAATTTGTTAAATACAACTAAGATGAATATTGCTTATTTGTAAAAATATGATTAGAAAGGGGATATTTTTAAAAAATATGACAGTGGCATAATAAAAAAAATTAGAAAGGGGACAAATAATGGTAGATTATAATTCAATCTAAATCTGTATATTACTATTAGAACTATATAAGCTTTTTAAATATAACAAATATGATTATTGGTATTGTATTTGTAGCAAAAGGATTGATATTAAGAATATGGAGACTGGCATAAAAATAATATATTGAAATATTGAATAATTAAGGAAAGATTTTAATTTAACAAAATGTATAATATTACTAAATGGTTATAAGATTGTCAGTTTTATTAAATATGAAGAATATTGTATTATCTGTACTAAAATGTAAGACACTCTGGTTCTGCGCTGTTCACACAATGAGATGTTTGTAGAAAAATAAAAAAATAAAAAACTTTTTTTTAATTGAAAAAGTTTCACAAATACAATTTTTTTCCTTCCCCCCCCTTTCCCTCCCTAACCCTCCCTTACCCTACCCTCCCCCCATGGCTTCCCCAGAATGAAATCCAATTATACATTTCTTCCTGACATTCTAATATACTATCCCCTGTAAACTATACATTTCTAGACAACATTCATCTAAAAATTATCTAATACTTCTTAGTTTAGTATTTATTCTATACATAATCTATCCCTATCCTCCACTCCCTTACATAAATCTCTTGTGTCCGGTCTTTTATATATGCTGAAAACTTCACCATTTCTACAAGACTAGCCAGCTTCAGAGTCCATTCTTCAATAACATCCCTTTTTCAGTATAACCTAATCTATCACCATATACCCTATCAGCTTTATTTCACCCACTTTCCCGCAGGTCCGCCATATATAATTATTTATAAAATCTAAACAATCACATCAGATCCTTCTTCCAACAAAATATTTAGTGTCTTTAGTTGCCATCTGCCCACATCATTAAAAAATACTTTTATGGGACTTCCGGTTTCCCTGTCTTCGGCGACGACGGTGCCTTTTGAAGCACCGCCAGCCCAGCCACTTGTAGAGCCGCTTCGCGATCGAGAAGCGGCTTGAAAACTTCAAAATCCTCAGGATTCTTGGAGGAGAGGCAGCAGGGCACAGGTCGAGCCCCTGTAACCCCCCAGGGAATTGTTTCTGGGGAGGAAACAGGCGCGGCTCCCTTCCAACCTGCTGAGACTCCGGGCGGCGTGGGACGTTTCTGCTTTCGCAGAACAAGCCGGCTGCAGGAAACTTCAAAAGAGAAAGGAAATAACCTAAACAAGTAGCGGAAATCTACTTGAACCCTGAAACTCGGAACTGCAAGTATTAGCACTTTGTTGATTTCTTAATCTGAAGGGAAAAAAAATGCGAATGAATGAAAGTGACTTGAAAAAATATGGCGCTCAGCATTAGAGTGAACGAATCAGCGAGTGTGGATTGGTGAAGTCATCTTGCTTTGTTACAAAGTTAATAAGTTGCTAATAAATAATAAGTTATCTTTGACTGACCATAGCCCAGTATGGATAGAAATTGAGATAAGTAAGACTGAGAGATGCTCTTGGAGATTAAATGAAAACTTGTTCAGATATGAAAAAAATATAATAGAACTTAAAAAGTACTTGAAAGAGTTTTTTGAAATGAATCTGAATAAAGGCACTCCAATGGAAATTGTGTGGGATGCAAGCAAGGCTTATATGAGAGGGGTGCTTATTTATATGAACTCTAAACACAGATTGATTCGACAAAAGAAAAGACTTGAATTAGAAGCAGAAATAAAGAATAAAGAACAGTTACTTATTAAAAACCCAACAGATGAAAGAATACGTGGTGTTATAAAACTTTTGAAAGATCAATTCCAAATGCTTATGGCGGAACAAGTTGCAACAAATTTACAATATGCGAAGCACAATACATTCTGCAATGCCAATAAACCGGGCAGGTGGTTGGCCTACACACTGAGGAAAAAACAGAGTATACGGACTATTGATAGTATCGATATTGGAGGGAAAGAAATTTTCCAACAGAAATTAATTAAAGAAGCTTTTCTTGACTACTACACTAAATTATATGCTAAAGAGGAGGTGCAGAATGGACTTATAGAAAAATATTTAGATAATAAAAGAGTTATAAAAATCACTGACCAACAAAAGGAAAGAATGAATTATCCTATAACAGAGGAGGAGATAATAGCAGCAATTAAACAACTAAAAACAGCTAATTTATACAGGCGGTCTCAGCAATTTATCAAGAGCAAAAGGCACAGATTATTATCAATGGAAGTTTGACAACAGAGTTTAAAATCGAAAAAGGAACAAGACAGGGATGTCCGTTGTCCCCACTTCTATTTATTTTAACATTAGAAGTCTTGTTAAATACAATACGGGACTCTAATATCTTGAAAGGTATAATGATAAGGCAAGAGGATTACAGAAGAAAGGCATTCGCAGATGATCTGGTTGTTACCCTAACACATCCAATGGAATCAATAATCCAGATGAAGGACATTATACAAGACTATGGTAAAGTTTCAGGTTTTAGACTGAACCAGAAAAAAACAAAGATGATAGTCAAAAATATGACTCAAGATCGTAAACACGAGCTTGAAAGAAGGGCAGGTTTTGAGATAGTACCAAAGGTAAAATATCTAGGAGTTCAGGTTGCAGAATCAAACACAAAATTGTTTCAAAATAACTATGAGGTGTTGTGGCGAGATATACAGAAAGATATGGAGACTTGGAAAAAACTGCAGCTGTCTCTACTTGGAAGAATAGCAGCAATTAAGATGAATATTTTGCCAAGATTTCTTTTTTTGTTTCAAATGATTCCGGTGCTTAATAGTGATAAACAATTGAAATTGTGGCAAACTGGAGTGAATAAGTTTGTCTGGAACGAGAAAAAGCCGAGAGTTAAAATGAAAATTATGCAAGATGTTCCAGAAAGGGGAGGTCTTAAACTTCCAAACCTACAGTTATATTATGATGCAGCAGCTTTGACTTTAACAAGTGATTGGTTTGGAGGAAAAAAGACTGGAATAGTGAACGCAGAAAGTTTTGATTTGGAATTTGGATGGCATGCCTACTTATTTTATGACAACAAAGTGGATAAAGTATTTAAAAGCCATATACTTAGAGATTCTTTGTTGAGAGTTTGGAAGAAGCACCGACTCAAATGGGATTATAAAATACCGCTATGGCTGAAATCTTGGTCATACTTTGTGGAATACAAATATAATGTCACTCGGGGGGTTTTTATACAAAGAGGTTCTTTTTACAGATGCGGGCAGATGGCAGCTGAAGACATTACAGACATTGTTGGCTGAAGGGATTAATTTAACTTGGTTACAATATAATCAATTGCAATTGAGATGAAAAGAGGACCAAAAAACTGGTATTATGATGCATGAGGAAGAATTGGTTAGACACATAAAAGAGAAAGGTCCAATGCATATTAAAAGACTTTATAATGTTTTGTTAGAAAGGGATTCAGAAACTGAATTAGTTAAAGATTGTATGATTAAGTGGGCACAAAATTTTGAGGAACCAGTGATGTTGGAAACATGGGAAAAAATTTGGGTTCAGAACGTTAAATTTACACAGTCGCAGAATTTGAGGGAAAATTTTTATAAAATGTTTTATAGATGGCATTTAGACCCCAAAAAATTGTCGTGTATGTACCCTAATGTTCAGCCTAAATGTTGGAGATGTGATTGTTCAGATGCTACATATTATCATGTTTGGTGGACCTGTAGGAAAGTTAAGGCTTTTTGGATAAAAAATTGGTGGGTCATGCAGAATGTTTTGAAGAAAAAAATTCAATTTTCTCCACAATTGTTTTTATTGGGTATAGTTAAGGGTTTTACATTGGGTGAAACAAAATTGATATTGTACATGATAACAGCAGCAAGATTGTTGATAGGTAAATACTGGAAAAATGAAGCATTGCCTACGATCGAGGAATGGACTTTGAAGATGGCCAGTTTTGCAGAGATGGCGAAGATTTCAGCATATTTAAAAGATTGTTCACAAGAGACTTATGAATGGGAATGGAAAAAGTGGATAGATTATGTTCAGAACAAATATCTAACTAGGAAGTATCAAATAGCTTTTATTTGAAAATGTTATATTAAGATAGAAATATTTTAATGTAATGAAGATGAAAATTTATTTGAAAATGTTATATTAAGATAGAAATATTCTAACGTAATGAAGATGAAAATTTATAAGGGGGAGGGAGGGGTTCAAGTTTTATATAAGTTTTATACAAAGGAGGGTTTTTCCTCTTACTTGATATGAGTATATTGTGTGGAAGTCCGGGGGGGAGGGGAGGGTTAGGGTGGGTTAGGGAGGTTGGGAAGTTTGGGGTGGGTTGAGGGGGGGGGGAAAGGGGTGAAAATGTAATTGTAAAACTTTTGCAATAAAAAAAACCTTTTATGTATAAACACCCCCCCCCCACGAGTGACTTTATATTTATATTTCATATAATATCTTCGCAAAGTCTTCCATCTAGATTATTAATTCCATCAATCGTGTTAGGGTAACAATCAGATCAACTGCAAATGCCCTTGTTCCGTAGTCCTCTTGCCTCATAATTATTCCCTTCAACGTACACATAATCCATCTTTCTTAAGATCTATGATAGAAAGTTCCAATTCACTCAATTACAGGCCTTCTCCACATGCTTAAACACCAGCACTGCAGGGATCTGTTTATTCTTCTGAAGATAGTCCAATAAGCCTATAATTTGCCTCACCTTATCTTTCATATATCTGCCTTCTATAAGTCCTACATAAACATAAATCGGTTCTTAGATAACTGGCATTGATATGTTGGATAATAGTTTTACAAAAATTTTATAATCCATATTGAAAAGAAATATTGGTCTAAAACTTTCTAGTTTTGTGGAACCTGCTTTTTTTCTTGCCTTGTGGTGGCTTGAAGCTCTGCTGTTGTTGCTTTTCTGGAACTTGTTGTTCGAGTTGTATGCTGATCTTTAACTGTGCAGGAGCCAAGATCCACAGCCACTTCTCTTGTGTTTTTAAGTGATCCAGCTAAACCTTTAAAGGATAATCCAAGCGCAAGTCATCCAAAGAGCCCCCTGTATTTCCTTGTATTTCCATTGGCTCCACCTCCATCTGCTTCCACTGGACTTTAGTCTTTTGTTCAATTTGCTTTTCTTTATCTCCCTCCTGTATTCCTGACGCTGACAATATACGTGGAGATGTTGGGCCAATTTTAAAAACATTGCGATAAAATTCTTCCGCTTTTTCAACAGTGTTTAATCGATATCTTTCTCCTTGATACGTCAATCTTATGCCAACTGGGACATCCCATCTGTATGGAATCTGTTGTTTCTTTAGTTCAATCACCAAAAATCCAAAATCTTTTCTGTCTTTTAACATCTTAGGCGGCAACTCTTTGTAAATCCCAATCTGCCTTCCATCCACTTGTAGGGTAGAAACAAAAGACTTTTGCAAGATGTCATTTCTTATTCTTTTATCTGTAAAATATATCACTACATCTCTAGGCAGTTGCCTTTGTCTTGCTACCCAAGAATTCACTCTGTAAATCTTATCAATTTTGGATAAAACCTCTTCAGGGCTAACCTTTAACATCACAGCCAAAGCATCAGCACAGATCCTTCTCAAATCTCTGTTATTTTCCTTTATCCCCCTCAGTCTTACAGCAAATTCCATAAATTTAAATTGCATCATTGTAACTTCATTTTCAATCCTTTGCATTTTATTATCCACATTATAGATCTTATAATCAGCTTCCTTCATTTTAGACTCTACTTCTAAATTGGTTTCTTCGATTCTTTTATCAATCTGAAGAATTATTTCTGAGAAGCCAGTCAGAACTGTCAAAAAATCTCGCTTCATCTTATCATACCTTTCTTGCACCAGTTTCTTAGTTTCCTGTTGAAATTTCTCAAACTTCTGATCCATAAGCACAATAATAAATTCCTTCAAGTCTTTAAAATCAGTGCTTAAAAACTGCTCTTGTAATTTATGAGTAGGGAAACCCCCCCATACAGCTTTGTTTTCTGGCATTAAAGCCATTCTGCCACGCAGACAGACTCTTTTTTAAGGAGGAAATCTTCTCTCCCTTCTCACCAGCACAAAATCCTCTCAGAATTAATCAAGTCTCTAAGGGAGATAGAACATAAAGACAGTTTGGAAAAAAACTTTTTCCTTCTCCTCTAACCAGCGCTGTTATTTTAGATACTTTATAGCATACTGAAACAATCAGGCAAGTCTACTTTCGCTTTCAGCTTTTTTTTTTTTCCTTTCAAGCAGCTAAAGCTGGACGCCATTTTAAAGCTTCATTCTTTCTTCAATCTTAAATCCAATCACAGGGGTAATATATATACTTGCAGTTTTAGATTCCAAATCCGGATTTCACTCTGTTTATTTTAATCCTTTAACTTTCACTAATTACGTTGGTCGCGCCGTCTGGCTCTGCAATAAGCAGAGTTCCCCCATCGTCCGGAGCCTCGGCGAGCTGGATAGGGAGCCTCATCCTGCTTCCTCCCCAGAGGCAAAAAAGACACTCTGGGGACTTCGCAGGGGCTCTACCTGCTCTCGCCGGCTCTCCTCACGTTTCTTCAAAGAAGCAGAGTTTTTTTGAGCCACCTCTCAGCTGTGAAGGTGGCTCTTTACGGGCGGTGGGGCTGGCGGTCATAAAAGACCGTCTGGCGACAACAGCGACCGGAACTGGAAGCCAAAAACTTTTTTAAAATAAGAATTGCCCCTTTACGCTTCTCTGACAAGATTAACCCCAGGATAGCAAAAACAAAGGTGCAGGAACAGGATTAAACCATTAAGGCAGGAAGAAAGAACTCAGGGCAATCACTTTAACTAAAGGCACACACAAAATCTCATCAAACCACACAAACTTAAAAGGGAAAATGGGTATAAAAATCCATAAACTTACCATGCCACTTGGCTTGAAAGCCAGGAATGCTCGAGTTGTGTCACTACTTTTCTTGCCTTCCTGAATTAAAGAAACCTGCTTTCTGGCAGCTCGCTTCTGTGTAAATTTCTTTCTCAACGTCGGTGACATCTTCCCAGCTGGGAAAACGAACTGGGGAAATTTCTTCTGACAATATAAAGCTGCATAAAATCTGCCTTGAGATGTTCCTTCCTATGCCCTAAAACTAGCAAATGAACCATTCTGGGAAAAAAATACCCCCAACTTCTGCTCCTGAATGCTATTCACATTAGTCTTTGTCCTGTGCCTAAATGACAGACCTCTCCTTACTGGACAGTATGTCTATGCTTTCTCTAGATGCATGTTCAGTGTTGGGATTCAAATAATTTAACAACCGGTTCTCTGCCCTAATGACCGGCTGGGTGGGCGTGGCTGGGTGGTCATGTGACTGGATGGGTGTGGCCAACTCAAAGTCACTCACATCAAGGGGCACCTTGCCTCACCCTGCTTGCCTGGCCTCCTGAGCTCTTCCGGTCTTTGTCTTTTAATTTGTCTACTACTACAGTGTCTGGTTGATTATCTAATGCCCGCCTGTCCTTCTGGATCCAAAATGCCCACAGATTCTTAGCTCTATTATTCTCCAGCGGTGGTGGTGGTGGAGGCGGTGGTGGTGGCTGGTGCTGGGATTGCTGTGCGGGGGATGCAGCCGGGCCAGGATGCAGTAGGCTGCCCTCACCCGGGCAGCTCCAAGGTTAAATGCAGAAAGCAGTGGGAGGCAGCAGAAGGTCCCTGCCAGTGGTGGAGAAGAGATATCGGGACACCTGCAAAACTGCAGTTCTCTCCCCGTCACTCAGGCTTGGATTTTGCTGCAAGGAGGGCTCCTGCCCCTGGAGCTGCTCTCTGGCCAGCAGCCAGGGGTGAAATCCTACCAGTTCAGACCAGTTCGGGCGAACAAGTAGGGATGATTGGCATCGGTTCGCCGAACCAGTAGCAATCATCCCTGGTGACCCCGCCCATGCCTGCCTGGTCACCCGGTCACCCGCTTGCCCGCTTGCCGCTTCCGGCTGCTCGGCTCGGTGCTTCCAGCCCACCCACCCCACCCCCAGCCTATATAAGTTCCCCTTTGCCACACAGCCCAGCTACTTGCTTCGCCGATGTCTGCTCTCTCAGACACCTCACCAACGGCTGCTCACTCAAAGAGGTAAGTGAAGTGGTTCGGGAATGATGAGAGGCACAAGCAAGCAAGTGACAACAGCTCTTTAATATACAGTGAGACTTCAGCAAAAACTCAGAGGCTGCAGTCCTCCTTATATACAATCCTGGAGAGACTGTCAGCCAATCAGAAACGTAGGCAGGTTTGAAACTCCCGCTTAAAAGTATCAATACATAACACCCCTCCCTTCCCAGAAGGCACTAACACTCAAAAATTTACATATGTACAAACAAAGTCTCGCAGGTGCTTAGGCTGAGTTCTCGCCCTAGTTGACCTGCGCAGTTCAGTGTTTGGTGAGGCGTCGAGCTGGTCGGAGGGACTCTTTGTCTCTCCCGGCTCCGCCAATGGAACCTCCTGGATTTTGTCCGGGGCGTGGTTATTCCCGGCTGGGAGTGGCGACTCGCTGGGGCGGCGCTGGAACCAGGGCTTGTCAGCTAAGTATTCTCGCGGCCCCGGGCTTGAGTTAGCTGTTTTGGAGAAGTGGTCATAGTTAGGCTCGGACATGTCTGCGTTGATGTTTGCTTCGCCAACCACCCGTTTCCTCAGTTGGTCTATGTGGCGCTTCCAGAGTCTATCTACCCCCACGTCCACCGTGTATGATTTTGGGCCTGTTATCCCCACTATGGTTCCTGCAACCCACAGAGGACCGCTGGCATAATTGCGAGCGAACACCGGGGACCCGACCTGAAACTGCCTTAAGCCACAGGTCTCTCCCTTAAAGTTTTCGTGCGAATAGTTAGGGTGAAGCCTGTCCAACACGCACCGGAGCTTTCTCCCCATGAGGAGCTCTGCTGGGCTTCTCCCAGTTGCTGTGCATGGTGATGCATGCTGAACCGCAAGGAATTGATCTATCCTGGCCTGCCAGTCCCCATTGTCTAATCTGGACAGTGCTTCCTTGGCTGTCCTGACAAATCGTTCAGCCAATCCGTTGGAAGCCGGGTGAAATGGGGCTGATAGGGCATGGCGGATCCCCAGGCCGGCCAAGTAGCCTTCGAAAAGGGTTGCTGTAAATTGGGGCCCATTGTCCGATACCAAGGTATCCGGCAGGCCGTGGGTGGCAAACAACTTTCTTAGGGCCTTGATAACCGCTTCGGCCGTTGTGGATGGCATTAATACAATTTCGAGCCATTTTGAAAAGGCATCCACTACTATTAAAAACGTTTGGCCATGGAACGGGCCGGCAAAATCAATGTGGATCCTCCCCCATGGGCCTTTTGGTTTCTCCCACTCTCGGATGGGCGCTACTGGGGGATCGGGGCGAGACTCCTGGCAGGGTCTGCACTTCCCCACCCACTCGGAAATAACCTGGTCCATGTTGGGCCACCAGACGTAGCTGCGGGCTAAGCACTTCATCCTAACGATGCCAGGATGCCCTTCGTGCAATAATTCTAAAACTCTATCTCGTAGTTTTGCTGGAATTACCACTCTGTCACCCCACAGTAAGCACCCCCCTTGCGTAAACAGTTCATTTCGTTTGTTGGCAAAACCTTGGTACTCCTCCCCGACCACCTTGTCCGGCCACCCTTTCAAAACCCAACCCATAACAGTCCGGATAACAGGGTCTCTATTTGATGCCTTCGCCACCTCGCCGGAGGAGATGGGCCCCAAGGTTAACGTGTCCAACAACAGGACGGAGTTTTCCGGTGTTGGGTTGTCCAGCAGGTCGGGAAGGGGGCAACGGCTAAGGGCATCCGCATGACCCAGGGTCCGCCCTGGCCGATGGA
This sequence comes from Arizona elegans, assembly GCA_022577455.1. Lineage (NCBI taxonomy): Eukaryota > Metazoa > Chordata > Lepidosauria > Squamata > Colubridae > Arizona > Arizona elegans. Next base: position 56,830 of record JAKOOJ010000047.1, read on the forward strand.
CGAGCTGGTACGAGTAGGCCGATAAGAAAATCGCCCATCTAGTTAAACGGGGGGAGAGGGCAGCGGGGGTTGGCCTGTCGCCTGCTAGCAGTCCTAGCAACGGTCTATGGTCAGTCACAAGTTCGAATTTTCGGCCATAGAGGTATTCGTGGAACTTCTTAACCCCCGCAATCGCAGCCAGAGCCTCTCTGTCCAATTGGCTATAGTTTCGTTCTGTGCTGGACAGAGTTCGGGAGTAGAAGGCAATGGGTGCCTCTAGGCCGTTCGGCAGTCTATGGCCTAGGACAGCACCAACTCCTACGGGGGAGGCGTCGCAAACTAAGACGAGCGGCAGCTCTGCATTGTATTGGATCAGGAAACTGTCCTCAGATAGGAGTTTTTTTACTGCCTCAAAAGCGGCCGCTTGCGGTTTCCCCCAGACCCATGGTACATTCTTCCCTAAGAGTTTGTGAAGGGGATCAGCGACCGTGGCCTTATCTCTTAGGAACATTGAGTAGAAATTTAGCAGTCCAAGGAAGGCTTGGAGCTCAGCTTTGGATTTGGGGGCTGGTGCGCTTTTGATGGCCCTCACCTTGCTTTCGGTAGGGTGGATGCCTGTGCCGTCCACCCTGTACCCCAGAAATTCTACCGAGGGGACCGCTATCCTGCACTTGTTCTTTTTAAGTCTTAGTCCCGCTTCTCTGAATCTGGACAGGACGTTCCGTACCCTGTCCCCTAGCTGGTGTTCGTCTTGGGCGCTGACTAAGACGTCATCGAAATAGGGGACTACTCCCGGAAGTCCTTGCAACAGGCGCTCCATAGTGCTTTGAAATAAGCCGGGTGCGACGCTCACCCCAAATTGGAGCCTGGTGCATTTAAATGCACCCCTATGAGTCACGATCGTTTGCGCCTCTGCCGTGGCGTCGTCGACCGGTAACTGTTGATAGGCTTGGGCCAGGTCTAATTTGGCAAAAATTTTTCTGGGGCCCAGGGAGTGTAGTAGATGGTGCACGATCGGCACCGGATAGGCGCTCGGCTGCAAAGCCTTGTTGATCGTGCACTTGTAGTCGGCGCAAATTCTGATTGAGCCGTCGGACTTAACTGGGGTGACTATGGGGGTCTCCCACTTAGCATGGTCTACGGGAACCAACACCCCTTGCTTAATCAGTTTGTCCAGTTCTGCATCGATCTTTGGTTTCAATGCGAACGGCACTCGTCTGGCCTTTAGTCTTACTTGGGCTACGTTGGGGTCTAAGTTTAGTGAAATAGGGGTCCCCACATACTTGCCCAACGTGTCCCCGAAAACGTCCTGGAACTCGGACAGGAGGCTGTCTTTCAGGGTTGACTTGGACATCAGGTGGACGCCGGTGAAGCCCATGCCAAGGGCTCGGAACCACCCCATGCCCAGGAGGCTCGGCAGCTGCTTCGTGACGATGGTCAGCGGCAGGTCTCTTTCGTAGTCTCCGTAGGTGACCCGGAACGTGCCCACGCCTTCGAGGGGGACTCGGTTCCCCTGGTAGTCTAGGATGCGCAGTCTCTGTCTGGAGAGTTGATCCTTCCGGAACGACGGCAGGAGGGTCTTTAGGGTTGTCCACGACATGATGGAGAGAGCTGATCCGGTGTCAATCTCCATCGAGCACGGTCTTCCGTTGATCTCGACCACCGTGCTGACTTTGTCCTCGACCGTTGTGCTGGCCTGGTCGATGTGTATGCTGCGGCCATCTCGCGGTTCAAATTCGCGCCGTTTTTTCGCGCCGCCTTCTCTCGTTGGCTGCTTCTGGCGCGCTGATTCCGGTTGGTTGCGGCGCTCACATGGTTTGAGACTTCTGGGCAGAATGGCTCTGCAGACTCGCGCCAAGTGCCCTTTCTTCTCGCAACGCCTGCAAATAGCCTCTCTGTATTTGCAGGACAGTCTATCATGGTGCCCACCACAGCTGGGACAGCTTCGCCGGGGGCTGCCAGTGTCTTTTCTCCGGTGCTCTGTTCGGAAGACGTCCTCTTCCGACTCGGACTCCGAGCTGGATCCGGCGTCTTCTCGGTGCACCGGGGCAGACTTGGGGCTGTCTTTGCTGGTCGGCGGGCGCTGTAGCGTTTCAGCGGCCTTTGTGGAGGCTTCGTGAGCCCTGGCCTCGTCAAGGGCTCCGGCAAGCGTCAGATCAGGCTTGGCGAGCAGACGCCGTTGCAGCCTAATGTCCCGAACACCACAGATCAGTTGCTCAAGCAACGCATCATCCAAGTCTCTGTAGTCGCAATGAGTTGCGGCTTTTCTCAGGCTGGCCATGTACGCGCTGACCGGCTCTCCTTCTCGTTGGACGCGCTGCCTCAGTTGGTATCGCTGCACGAACTTGGAGGGGACGGGAGCGTAGTGAGCCCGGAGAGTTGCCATCAGGGTGTCCCATGAGACTGTTTGAACCGGCGTTGGCTCACACAGTGACTCGGCCATCTCGAACACGTCCGGTCCGCAGTGGCTTAGGAATAGGGCTCTCTTTCGATTAGCCGAGAGGCCCTGCATGTCGCTGGCTTCTAGCGAGCATTCAAACCTTGTTAGGTACGAGACCCATTTTTCGCGGGTCGGATCAAAAGGCTTGGGCGGAACGTAGGCAGACATGTCCGGTATGTCTCCTGTGGTTCGCCTCGTCGCCTAGCTGAAGCTCGTGGTTTCACTGGTTGGCTTCTTGTAGCCTCTATCCCATCCTCGTCGCCAATGAAGTGGTTCGGGAATGATGAGAGGCACAAGCAAGCAAGTGACAACAGCTCTTTAATATACAGTGAGACTTCAGCAAAAACTCAGAGGCTGCAGTCCTCCTTATATACAATCCTGGAGAGACTGTCAGCCAATCAGAAACGTAGGCAGGTTTGAAACTCCCGCTTAAAAGTATCAATACATAACAGTAAGCATTGCCAGTTGCGGCCTAACGTGCCCCCCCAATCCCTGGGCTCACGTAGTTTGCGGAGCCACTGAGGATCGGTTGCGGCCTAGTGTGCCGCCCCCCACCCTCAGGTCCCCGGGCTTGCCTGCCTGGCCTGGCTAAGCCGCCTAGCTAACTACCCACCTTCCCCCCAGCCTCCAGCTTGCTTACCTTCATTCTTCGGACCAAATCCTGAGCCGCTGATTGCAACGCCTGCCTTGCTTCGCCTGCTGAAATCCCACAGCAGCCTGCAATCCATCTCATCAGCGAGCAACTGAATCTCTCTGCCTGCCTGCCTGCCTTGTGCCTTCAAGTAAGTAAGTGGGTAAGTAAGAGCCTTGGTAGTACAGTGGTCTAAAGCACCCTGTTATTAAGACCAGCTGCCTGCAATTACTGCAGGTTCGAATCTCGCCAGGCTCAAGGTTGACTCAGCCTTCCATCCTTTCTAAGGTAGGTAAATTGAGGACCCAGTTGTGGGGGCAATAAGCTGACTTTGTATAAATATACAAAAGGATGAAGGCTATTGCTTAGCACATTGTAAGCCGCCCTGAGTCTCCGGAGAAGGGTGGCATATAAATCAAATTTAAAAAAAAGTGGTTTTGGGTTTTTTTGCTTTAAAAAAATAGTTAATTTGAGGTTTTTTAGGAATTTTTTTTTAGGAAATAACCATTTAAAATTCAGGAAGTTTTAAATTTAGCTGCTTTTATATTTTTAGATTTGTGCAGCTTTCTGACATTTTGTGTGTTTCTGTAGTGTTTCACACTCACTACACAAACACACAACATCTCACAAAGCTGTATTTGACATTTTGTGTGTAAAGTGTGATAGTTGGTTTTTTGAGCTCTCTGTGACTGTGAGGTTCCTGCTTGTTGCTCTAGGGGACATTTTGTGTGCTTTTACATCAACTGACTCACACAATGTAAAAGCACACACAATGGCCCCTGCAACAAACAGGAACCTTCCAGAGCCACAAAGAGCTCAAAAACCAACTATCACACTTTACACACAAAACACACTTTACACACAAAACAAAGTTGTGCAGCTTTGTGTTCTTTGTGTGTAAAGTGTGAAAGTTGGTTTTTGAGCTCTTTGTGGCTCTGGGAGGTTCCTGCTTGTTTCAGGGGCCATTTTGTGTGAAGTCCAGCTGCTTTTGCATTGTGTATGAGCCAGTTGTGTTGCTTTTGTGTTGTTTGTGTGTAAAGTGTGAAAGTTGTTTTTTTTTTTTTAAAAAAAAAAGTTTTTGTCAGCCTCCGCTCTTTCGATGCTTACTTGCTCGGCTGCCATAGAAATGGGGGAGGGGGAGTTAGGGGGATTCTTGGGGGGAAGCGTGCTGGAGGACCTGTGGATTGGATGATTTACACTGGACAGTTGGGAGGGGATGCTTTCTATATGTGATTTTCGCGCCTATGCTTCAGATCTTGCTTTTCTATGGTTGCATTCAGTTCATACTCAGTAAAAGTACCTTTCTCTATGAAAATGGAGTCGGGGTTTTTCTTTCTTGAGTATTGAAAGGAGGCACACCTGACATTAAGCAAGATCTCTTTTTAACAGCCATCCCGGATAACTATCGAGGGGGCTGAACAAACGATGTCTGATCAAGACAGTGACCAGACCAGATGGGAGCTGCTGGCTCTACAGTTTCATCCCTCCACCTGGGGAGGGGGGGGGAACCTCAGACTGGATGGCAAATTTACAACTGGGAGAGGAACCAGAGTGAGCCAGATGGTCGTTGGAAGTAGGGAGGCTACCGGAATTGGAAAGGACCCCCCAAGGAGTAACAAGCACCAAACCCTGAAAGGGAGAATCTTCATGGATGCAGGAGCAGAAAGAAAGCTTCATGGTCACCCAGGCTCTGCAACTTTTGAAAGATGCTGAAGAAAGCCGCAGAAGCTGAGAAAGGTATGTTTACCCAGCTGAAAAAGGGGGAGACCGCCCCAGGGATGAACCAGAGGCTGCTGCTTGTGGGGGAGAGGAAGAGCAAGCTGGGGAAGGAACATCTCAAGCCTCCGGAGCTCAGGCGAGAGATGCAGCAGTCCAGGGGGCCCCGGCATTACAGCCTCCATCCCAGAGGCAAAGAAAGCCAAAAATCCCCCCATATCAGAAAAGTTTGGAGGCGATCTGAAGACCTTGGGGATTTTCCCGACCCAAGTGTGGAACCATATGCAGGACTGGGGGGAGGATTTCTTGTCGGATGCGGCACAAGTGAGGTGCATTACCAAAGCCCTAGAGGGAGTGGCAGCTGAATGGATGGTGGGCCTTCACAATAACAACTCCCCCCTGCTGAGAAATTACGACCAATTTATGAGAGCCCTCAGAACGCGTTTTGAGGGGCCCCTAGCTGAGTGAAAGGCGAGAATCAGAATGAAGGGCATTCACCAGGGCCGGAGATCGGTGGCAGAGTACACCCAGGAGTTCCGCAAGCTGGCACCCTTCATGAGAGGGTGGTCAGAAGTGGCCCTATTAGAGAATTATAAAGATGGATTGAATGAGGACATCTACAAAGATTGCTGGGCACGGGGGGTCCCCGAAGATCTGCAGAGCTGGTACATAGTAGCAGCGGATGTGGAGATCGATCTGGCCCGAAGCCGGATCTGTGGTGGCCGCGCCTGGGATCAGTCATCCTCCTCATTCCACAAGGGGGCGCTAAGGGCAACAGTGGGGAAGACAGGGCCCAAGCCAAAATCCTCCGCGTGTTTCAAATGTGGAAAGGAGGGGCACCGAGCCGCTGAGTGCTTCTCCAAGCCAGCACCCAAAGCGACCGCCCCCGGAGGGAAGAAGGCTGATAAAGCACCTGCAAAAACCTGCGAGCCCGCCCTGAAAGGAGAAGTCGTTGAGTTCCCTCCCCGGAAACAGGGTGAGTTGGGAACTCCGACCATCACAGACGACAGCGATACTGACACCGATTCCTACAATGACAACGACCTGGTGAGTCACAATGGGGGCCCCATGATCATCCCCGTAGATTTAAGGGTGCCATCCACCGGGGCCCATGGGCAGGTGCCAGCCCTCCTAGACTCTGGATGCACCAGGTGCATAATCAGCCCAGACGTGGTGGAGAAGATGGGCCTAAGGCTAAAAGCGTTGAGAAGGCCCATCGCATTCTGTCAGTTAGACGGATCGGTGGCAGGAGGGGTCCCAGCCAGTTTTGTGACCAAACCAATCGAGATGCAATGGGGGATCACCTAGAGACTCTTAGTTTTATTGTGGCCCTGAGCATGGAGCGGCTCCTCATACTTGGACTGCCTTAGCTCTGTAAATGGAACCCACGCATAAACTGGAGGACGGGAGTTTTGCGCATTCGCTCCGAGAAACCAGGAAAAGGCAGGGAAGAACCCCATTTGGGGGATGGAGTGAAAAACGAGGGGGCGGCAATGGCAACAGACCACATTGAGGGGGAGGAGAAGATTCCAAAGGAGTATTGGGACCTCCGGGAGGTTTTCAGTGAGAAGGCCTCAGACATGCTGCCCCCCCACAGGCCAACGGACTGTACCATTGAAATACTTCCTGGGTTAAAACTCCCTAAGCCAAAAATCTACCCCATGACCCCCCCGGGAGCTCGGGGAACTACAGAACTTTATTGACAAAAATCTAGAAAGGGGTTTTATCCTACCGGCCAGGCCGAGGGTGGTAGCGCCAGTGTCGAGCGTCAAGAAGCATTCGACATCGTTTCCATGCAGTGGCAGAACATGGATACCTGGCTGGGTTGGGGGGTGAGCCACATGGGTGATGGTGGTGGGATAGGCTTCCGAATAGGTGTTTATGTGCACGGGTGCTTTATGGGGTCGCGTGAATTAGCTTACCCTTCTGAGAACACGCTAGGAAAATGACAACATCCCAGCAAGCCCGGAGGAAATGAGGAAGTACGAGATCTCCCAGCTGAGTGTAATTGGGAATGAACGATATAAGAACCCGCTTGCAAGGGCGTGACAGCTGCGTCTTTGTTTTGCTATGCTTTGCATTCCGGTTTCTGTAAGAGCTGATTGCCACGATTAAATGAAGATACACCAGCTTGGCTTTAAGTGTGTTCTTTGTGCATGGACACAGTCCCAGGGGAGCCGAGAGGAAGACGCAGCTCTCCCTTTTCCCAAGCCGTTTGGAGCCGCCCCGTGAAGGAACGGGATGGCGGAGGGCGTAGCAGCCGACGCATTGCCGGGGGACACAGAGAACACCGTGGGCGAAGCGGAGGAGGAGGAGGTTGACGCCGGGATGGATGGGGCGGCCAGCCCGCCGGTGGTGCGGCCGAAACAGCGGGAGCCCGGGGTCGACGGCGCTACTAGTGAAAGGAAGGAACGCGAACGCAACACACGGGAGACGCCTGGCCCAGAGACAGGTGGGAGGCGTCTTCAAACCCCGCCCTATGCCGGTTCCCAGTTTCAGGGCTGGAGGGAACAGCGGTGGCTGGAAGACGAGGAAGGGGACTGGAGCCACCCCACTAGCTTGGGGACTTCCACCCTAGAGATCCTGCACGACCGTTTTGGCGAGGCGATCTTTCGCGACGCGCCCTCCTGGCAGCCATGGGCGCCCAGCATGGAGGCAGCCCCCTCCTGGTCGGGAGGCAGCACAGCGGGTGGGAGTTCTGACAGCAAATTCCGCCTTGCCAGCCCGAAGCTAAAGTTGGAGGAGCGCGAACAACGCTGGATGAGTGGAGAGCGGAGACAGGTCGTACATTCATTCGGTGGGGGCGAGGGCAGCCGTGCAACACCCAGCGTCGCTACACAGTCCGGGATGGAGAGGAGAGAAGACCCCGTGAGAGACGCCCCTTGACAGCTACCCGGCACAGGAAATAGACCATCGCAACAGCGTTACGGAGACCCGCTGCCGGCATGGGGCCACGGCCCCTGGGCACCCCCCCTCCAGCAACATCCCTGGGGATTACCGCCTGTGCAGGCTGCCTTTGATGGCACTGCAGGAAAGGTGGCACTATTCTTGAGTCAGGTAATAAGCCATATGGACCTTTATGGAAGGTTATATCCTTCGCAGTGGTCCATGGTCGTTGCGGTCACAGCAGTGCTAACGGGGGAGGCAGCTGAATGGGTCGCCGATTTACATAGTGAACACGCCCGTGAGTTAACAGATCTGGGCCTGTTCCTTGAAGCGTTACGAAATAGGTTCGAGGATGAAACACGGACCCAGGTCATCGAAGGGGAATTAGTCAACCTACGACAGCGTGGTTGCCCTGCCAAGGATTACGTCAAGGAGTTCCGTAACCTGGCAGGGAAACTCCATTCGTGGCCAGAGCGCTTACTTATTCACCAACTCCAGGCAGGGCTGGATAGAGAAATAAAGCAGGCCTGTGTATACCGGGGTCTAGGCCCGCAATTATCCGAATGGTACAAGGCAGCGGTGAGCCTAGACGTTGGTTTACGAGAATTCAGGCCTCGGAACACACCACAGCTCCAGTCCCGTCGGGGTCCAAGTGGCAGATCCAGCGACCGCGGGGTGTTTAGAGGAACCCCGGCCTTCGGGCCGACTGCTACTGAGGCGAACAGACGCCCATTCCAGTGCTTTCGGTACAACCAAGAGGGTCATAGAGCTGCGGACTGCCCCGTCGCAGCCCCGCGACTGTCAACTCCTCGGCCACCTGTTCCGACTACCGCGCCACGTGACCGACCCCTACGAACATCAGAACGCTCTAGGGTGGCCAATCAGACACCCTCGTCAGAACCAACAACCCGGTCCAGCAATAATATGCCACCAGGGACGGCTCGTGTCCCCGACGCATCCGAAGAAAGCGACAACGGAGACGAGTTGCAGGATCCTATGGTAAGTGACCCTGTACATCCCTTCCTGATTCCGGTGACCCTTAGACACCCTGCCACTAAGAAGGAGTGTGAACAAAAAGCCTTAATTGACACAGGCTGTACCCAGTGCCTTATGCGGCGATTGGTAGCTGAGGGCTTGGGCCTTCAGATCCTGGCTCTTCGTACCCCCATTAAATTCGAGCAGATGGATGGGTCCATTCTGGGGGGCACACCTACCGCCAGTGTTTACAGAACCCGTTTTCCTACAAATAGGAGCCCATCAGGAAATGATCCGGTTCATTGTAGTAACCCAGATGATCGAACCCATCATTCTTGGACTCGCGTGGTTAGACAGGTGGGAACCACACATTTGGTGGGAGGGGGGTTATCGTAGGCTCAGACTTCCATGTACAAAAGAGAGGGTGGCTCTCCAGCAAGAAGCAACAAGGCAAGGCACATACCCCCAAGCCTATAACGACCTCGCCCAAGTATTCAGTGAGGAAGAATGTGACATCCTGCCCCCCCCCATTGGGACACGGATTGTGGTATTGAAATACTTCCCGGAGCCCGGTTGCCAAAACCCCGTATGTACTCGATGATGCCACAGGAACTGAAGGAATCGTGGACGTATATAGATAAAAACCTGGCTCGAGGATTTATTCGTCCCAGTCGTTCGCATTTAGCGTCACCCGTCCTCTTTCGGGGCAAGAAGGATGGAGGCTTGTGTTTATGTGTTGACTGCCAGGGATTGAATGCTGTCTGCGTAGAACCGTTGTACCCCCTGCCGCTAATGGCTGATTTGTTGGCTACCCTGGCGTCAGGGAAAATCTTCACGAAATTGGACCTCCGTGAAGCCTATTACCGGGTACGGATACGTCAGGGAGACGAGTGGAAAACCACCTTTAACACTCCCCTCGGCAGCTACCAGTTCCTGGTGATGCCCTTTGGTCTACAAGGGGCACCAGCGGTGTTTATGCAGCTTATAAACGGTATTTTACATGAACACCTATATCGGGGCGTCTTAGTCTATCTGGACGACATTTTGATTTACTCTGATACAATGGAAGAACACGTCCAGCTGGTTAGACAAGTCCTGACCAAATTGCTGGACGCACATCTTTTTGTAAAACTCTCAAAATGTGAGTTCCACCGGGAGGAGATCGATTATCTAGGTTTTCGAATTAGTCGTACTGGTATCCAGATGGACCCGAAGAAAGTAGCAGCGGTTTTAGAGTGGAAAGCTCTGCAAACCCGTAGACAATTGCAGAGTTTTCTAGGTTTTGCAAACTTTTATCGACATTTTATTCCATCCTTTGCAACAACAGCATTACCTTTAACGGAGCTATTGCGGACAAAAGGTGTGGTGGCCCCTAGGAAAAAACCCAGGCCGGGATACAAACTACAATGGTCATCTGAATGCCAACAAGCCTTTGAAAACCTTAAACGGGCTTTTGCCACTGAACCCGTATTGATACACCCTAACACGGCACAACCGTTCGTGATACAAGCGGATGCTAGTGACGTGGCAGTATTAGCTATTCTAATGCAGAAAGATGCGAATGGTATGCTAAGGCCTTGTGCATACACCTCCCGAAAATTTACAACTGCAGAAAGAAACTGGGCAGTGTGGGAGAAAGAGGCCTATGCCGTAAAATGGGCGTTACAAACATGGTGGCACCTACTGGAGGGTAATCCCATACCATTCGAGGTCTGGACGGATCACAAGAATCTACAGGCCCTCCAAACGCCCCAGAAACTGTCCCCAAAACAGGTGAGATGGGCACAATACTTCCAGCGGTTCCGTTTTGTCCTTGTGTATAAGCCAGCTAAAGGAATGTTTTTAGCGGATGCGTTGTCAAGGATGCCACAATATCACAGTAAACAAGACGAGGGTTTACAAGCAGTGATCTCACCCCTAAAAGCGTATGTATTAACAGCCCCGCAGACCGAGGATTGGCTGACACTCTTACGAAAAGCCGTTCGGACGGACGCATGGGCACAAAACAATGTGGCGTCCCTAACCCACCATGATGGCCTAGCGTGGTGGGGAGATAAACTATATATTCCAGAAACATTGAGACATTGAGTGTTACTCCAGTGCCATGATAGGAAAACCGCCGGACACTTCGGGTTCCTCAAAACCCTACATCTGACGTGCAGACAATTCTGGTGGCCTAAAATGAGGAAAGACATCGACCAATACGTCCGGGGATGCCACACGTGCGCAGTATCCAAGCCACAACCCGGGAAACCACTGGGCTTATTGCAAACCGTAGCCGAACCAAACAGACCTTGGGAGGAAATAGCCATGGATTTCATTGTAGACCTTCCCAGTAGCAGGGGTTATACCATTATTTGGACAGTAATCGATCTTTTCTCAAAGCAAGCCCACTTTATTCCATGTAAAGGCTTACCTTCTGCTCGACGCCTGGTACGTTTATTCCTACAACATATTTACCGTTTGCATGGAGTGCCTAAGAGGATAATATCAGACAGAGGGGTGCAATTCACCACCCGATTCTGGAGAGGTTTCCTTCGTGATATAGGGTCAACCCAGGGCCTTAGTTCAGCCTATCACCCTAGTACGAATGGTGTTGCTGAACGCACAAATGCCATGGTAGAACGGTACTTATGCTCCTACGTTACCTACCAACAAAACGATTGGGTTGATTATCTTCTATTTGCTGAAACGGCATACAATAACGCAGTGCATCGAAGTACCGGTTTTACACCATTCCGGGTAGTCATGGGGAGGGAATTCCCTGCTATTCCGGAGTTAGACCGTTCCCTCCCAAGACCTACGACTCCCAACGACTGGTCTACTAACGTGAATGCTGTGTGGCCTCACGTGAAAACCGCTTTAAAACAGGCAGCCGATGAATACAAACTCCAGGCAGACAAACGGAGGGCTGCATTTCCACCTTTTCAAATCAGAGACCTAGTTTATTTGTCGACAAAATATTTAAAGCTACGATTACCAAGTAAAAAACTAGGACCCAAATATATAGGCCCATTTCCTATCATTAGAGTAATTAACCCTGTAACATTCATGCTAAAACTACCCCCCTTATTGGGAAAAACCCATCCGGTATTCCACTCTAGTTTGTTAAAACCAGCCACACCCACTACAACACCAAAACCACCTCCTGGCCCGGTAACCGGTGCCCACTATGAGATTCAAGACATCATCGATTCCAAACTACGTAGAGGCCAGTTATACTATTTGGTTCGTTGGACAGGGTATCCTGATAGTGAAGCATCCTGGGTACCTGTAAAAGATATAAACGCCCCGAGATTACTGAGAAAGTTCCACAAAGCAAACCCCCAGAAACCACATCCCTTACCTAACCATTAATATTATCTCTTTTTGTCTCCTCCTCTTAGACGGACGCCTGGTAGGGGGAGCCGCCTGTCGAGCGTCAAGAAGCACTCGACATCGTGTACATGCAGTGGCAGAACATGGATACCCGGCTTGGGGGTGTGTGTGTGAGCCACATGGGTGATGGTGGTGGGATAGGCTTCCGAATAGGCGTTTATGTGCACGGGTGCTTTATGGGGTCGCGTGGAATTAGCTTACCCTTCTGAGAACACGCTAGGAAAATGACGACATCCCAGCAAGCCCGGAGGAAATGAGGAAGTACGAGATCTCCCAGCTGAGTGTAATTGGGAATGAACTATATAAGAACCCGCTTGCAAGGGCGTGACAGCTGCGTCTTTGTTTTGCTATGCTTTGCATTCCGGTTTCTGTAAGAGCTGATTGCCACGATTAAATGAAGATACACCAGCTTGGCTTTAAGTGTGTTCTTTGTGCGTGGACACAGTCCTAGGGGAGCCGAGAGCCGGGACTATTCTGGGAGAAGAAAGATGGGTCCTTTCGCTTAGTGGTTGACTACAAAAACCTGAACGCTATTTGCGTAGAAAATGTCTACCCCCCGCCGCTCATGAAGGACATGCTAGCCCACCTAGGCAAGGGGAAAATTTTCACCAAATTAGATTTACGAGAGGCCTACTACCAAGTCCGTATTAAAGAAGGGGATGAATGGAAAACGTCTTTTAATTGCCCGCTGGGATGTTTCCAGTTTCAGGTACTCCCTTTCAGACTGCAAGGAGCCCCTGCTGTGTTCATGCAATTAATCAACGAAGTACTGCATGAACACCTGTACAAGGGCGTGCTGGTCTACTTGGATGACATTCTTATCTACACCGAGAACATGGATGACCATGTGAAATTGGTGAGGACCGTCCTGAAAAAACTCAGGGCTGCTGAAGTTTATGCCAAACTCTCAAAGTGCGAATTCCACCAAAACACAATTGACTATCTGGGGTACCGCATCTCACATGAGGGAATAGAGATGGATCCAGAAAAGGTCCGGGCAGTGTTGGAATGGGCCCCACCATGCACCCGCAGACAACTACAGAGTTTCCTGGGATTTGCTAACTTCTATAGACAGTTCATCCCCTCGTTCGCCAAAATCGCTCTGCTGATTACAAATCTTTTGAAGACAAAAGGAGGAGTAAAACCAAAGCCCTCCCGGCCCCTTGAATGGACTATGGACTGTCAGGTGGCATTTGAGAAACTAAAACGATTGTTTGCTGCTGAACCAGTCCTTAAGCATCCGGACATGGAAGAGCCTTTTGTTGTGCAGGATGACACCAGTGATGTAGCAGTAGGGGCAGTACTTCTGCAAACGAATGCAGAAGGAAAGCTGCAACCCTGTGCCTATACCTCTTGTAGGCTGACGGAGACCGAGAGGAGATGGGCCATATGGAAGAAGGAGGCTATTGCAGTTCATTGGGCACTGTTAACATGGATACAATTCATTGAAGGAGCTAAGCACCCCTTTGAGGTGTGGACTGACCACAAAAACTTGGAAGCTTTGAAAACACCACGTAAACTATCCCCAAAGCAAGTCCACTGGGCTCATCACTTCAAACGATTTAATTTCTCCCTGCGCTACCTTCCTGGAGGGAAGAACTTTATGGCGGATGCCCTTTCGAGACTGCTGCAATACAATAGTGCTAGAGAGGAGGTGATCCGGCCAATTATCCCCTCAACAAAGTTGGCTGTACCAGTAGCTACTAGAGCGCAGGCAAAGGCAGATCCAGCTCTATCAGACGATTTGTCTAAGCAACTACAAGAAGCTCTAAAGACCGACGAATGAGTGTACACTTCGAGATGGTCTGGCTTGGGTGGGAGCCAAGTTATATGTTCCCGCCAGTCTCAGAGCCACAGTGTTACAACACGCTCATGATGCCAAAGTTGCTGGCCATTTCGGTTTTGTCAAAACACTACATCTAGTCAAACGACAATTCTGGTGGCCCGCACTCAAGAAAGACATTGAGGCATATGTGGCCAGCTGCCCCTTGTGTGCTTTAGCCAAGAGACCTCCGGGGAAGCCGCCTGGTCTGCTTCAGAGTGTTGCCAGACCAGATGCCCCTTGGAAAGAGATCTCCATGGATTTTATTGTAGAATTGCCCAAAAGTGGGGGGGAACACAGTTATTTGAGTGGTTACTGATTTGTTTTCCAAACAAGTGCATTTCATTCCATGTCCCAAGATCCCTTCCACAAAAACACTTGCGAAAATGTTTGTCCACCATGTGTACAGGTTACATGGTGCTCCAAAACATATAATCTCTGACAGGGGTGTTCAATTTACCTCCCATTTTTGGAAAGAGTTCCTAGCGTTAATAGGCACCGCCCAGGGATTAAGCTCCACCCACCATCCTCAGACAAATGGGGCTTGTGAGAGAACCAATTCCATATTGGAACAATATCTGAGATGTTATATAAATTATCAGCAAGATAACTGGGCAGATTTATTGCCGTTTGCAGAGGTGGCCTATAATAACTCCATACATAGCAGCACAGGGTTCACCCCTTTCAAGGTGGCCTCTGGCCAAGATTTTGTGCCAATTCCAGAGTTGCCCCAAGAGAATCCACAAAACCCCTCTCTGATTGATTGGATCGAACAACTACGTGGCACTTGGTCAGTAACTCGTAAGGCACTCGATGAAGCGCATCGAGCTCATAAAGCCCAGGCCAATAAGAAAAGGGGCGTTGGTCCTACCTGATACGCCCCTTCTCATTGAGTGGAGACAGCAGCCAGACGTGGGTTGTGCTCATTGGACAGAGGTTGGACTGAGCCTGAAATTCTTCTTAAATCCGCCCCCTGTTGCTAGGGCACCCAGCTTTTGTCGAAGGAGAAAACAGACTCGGTGTGTGGAAAGAAAAAACAGGAAACAACAAATTAGACAAACCAATAACAGTAATGACCAGACTGAAAAACCAGGGTGGGGCTGGCTGCTGTCTCCACTCAACAAGAAGGGGCGTATCAGGTAGGACCAATGCCCCTTCTCCCTTGAGGGTGGAGACAGCAGCCAGACGTGGGACATACCAAAGATCACTGTCCCATTTCACGGGCGGGAACAGTCTGGGCAGAAGACCCCTCCCGAGCTACAACACTGTGCAACACTCTCCTCCCAAAGTCAGCCTCCGCAGAGGCGAATTTATCTAGCTTATAGTGTCTAATAAAGGGGGAAGGAGACGTCCAAGTTGCTGCCCTGCAGATGTCGACCAAGGAAGCTTTTGAAGCCCAAGCTGCCATGGTCGCAGCACTCCTGGTAGAATGAGCTGTGACTGTAGAGGGAGGAGGCAACGACTGAAGTTCGTATGCAGTTGTAATCGTTGTTCGAATCCAACGCCCCACCATGGAGGAAGTCACCTTTTGTCCTAAGGAAGACGGCAGAAAGGAAACAAACAGTGATTCTGTACGCCGAATAGCAGCAGTTCTCTGGATGTAGAGTTTAAGTGCCCGGCGGACATCCAGCGTGTGTAATCGGATCTCCGATGGATTGGAAGGGCAGGGATAGAAATCTGGTAGAACCAGTTCCTGTAAACGATGAAATGGAGAGTTAATCTTGGTCACGAATGTAGGATCCAATCTGAGGACCACCCGATCTCCATGAAACACACATAAATCATCCCTAATGGATAATGCTGCTAGTTCAGAAATTTGACGCGCTGACGTGGTTGCAACCAGAAAAGCCACCTTGCCAGACAACAGGCGCAAGCTGACCGAATCAAGAGGCTTGTATGGTGACCCCACAAGAGAGTCCAGCACGAGGGGAAGGTCCCAAGAGGGATACCGATGCAGAACAGGCAGACAGAGATTAGTTGCACCTTGGAAAAACCGCCGAATCAGAGGTTGCTGAGACAACGAATGTATAGAGTTATACGTCAGGATGGAAGAAATTGCTGCAACCTGTCTCCTGAGGGTGTTAGGAGACAGCCCTTTGTCCAAACCGGACTGTAGGAACCGGAGGACTTGCAAGATTGAAGCTCGAAGAGGAGAGAATCCTTGTGATGCACACCACGAGGAAAAGGACCGCCAAGTAGCCGAATAAATACGTTCCGTCGATGCTCGCCGGGAGGCTAGGATGGTATGGATCACGTCAGAAGGGACGTGGTCCCGCTGCAGAGCTTCCCACTCAACCGCCAAGCGGTCAGCTGAAGCCTCTGAGGCTCCGGATGTACCATTGTCCCTTGGCTGAGGCAATCCGGGCTACACGGAATCCTCCAAGGAGGAGATACTGACAGATGCATGAGGTCTGCAAACCATGATCTCCTCGGCCAATGTGGTGCCACCAGAATAACCTCCACCTGTTCCAATAAGAGTTTCCGAATCACTCTCGGAATGAGGGGAATCGGAGGAAAGGCATACAGCAGGTCTTGCGGCCAAGGGGAGCGCAGAGCATCCACAGCTTCCACCTGATGGGAAGGGAAGCGGGAGAAGAAGCGAGGCAACTTGTTGTTCTGAGGGGAAGCAAACAGGTCTACTTTCGGACTTCCGAAATGAGTCGTTATCCTCCAGAATAGGAGCGGGTGAAGACTCCATTCTCCGTGATCTAAATGTTGGCGGCTCAGCCAGTCCGCCATCACATTCGAGACCCCCGATATATGGTCCGCCTTCAAGGAGGCCAGATGCCTCTCTGCCCAAAGGCCTAGTCTCTTTGTTTCCCGCATCAGCGATGTGGACCTGGTGCCGCCTTGGCGGTTGACATGATCCTTGGCGGAAGTGTTGTCGGTGAGAACCAACACATGCTCGCCGGCCACCTGCAGCTGAAAGGCCCGAAGCGCCAGATTCCATGGGTGACCAAGTGCCCTGAGCGACCCGAGCCCCGCAGTGAGCTCCCCAGCCGAACTTGCTGGCGTCGGTGGTCACGGTTACCCACCGGGGTTCCAGAAACAGACAGCCCTTGGAGATTGCAGGAGATCGCCACCAGCGGAGGTATGAGAGCACCTCCCGTGGGACTGCTACCCTGCTCAGAGAGGATCCCTTGCCCGTTCTCTGTAAAGGCAAGAGAAACCATTGGAGGTCTCTAAGGTGTAACCTGGCCCAGGGAACAATAGAGATGGCCGAAACCATCTTGCCTAACAGTTTGGAAAGAAATAAGGGGGAAACCCTCTTGTCCTTCATGACCTTAGCTATCATGGATCTCAACCCGGCTTGTCGCTCTGGGGAGAGGAAAACCTTTCCTTGCGCCGAATCAATGATAGCCCCCAAATGCAGGATTCTAGTCGAGGGTACCAGGTGGCTTTTTTCTACATTAACCGAGAAGCCATGCGACGCTAGTGTCTGAATTGTAAGACGGAGATCAGACATGGCCTGCTGATGGGAAGATGACATAATGAAGATGTCATCCAGATAGCACTGGAGACGAACGGCCTGAAGCTGGAGGTGAGCTGCTAAGGCCGCCAAAATCTTGGTGAAACTACGGGGAGCAGAGGAAAGGCCAAAGGGTAAGGCTCTATACTGGTAGTGAACCCCAGCAAAACAAAAACGAAGGAACTTTCTATGAGAAGGGCGAATGGGAATGTGGAGATAAGCCTCCATGAGATCTATTGAGCAGAGGAGATCGCCCCTCCGTATGCCGTCTAGGATCGAACGTAAGGATTGCATTTTGAACCTTCTATAGACTACAAATTGGTTCAATCTTTTAAGGTCCAGAATAGGTCTCCACCCACCCGATGACTTAGGGACTAAAAAGACCCGAAAATAGAAGCCCTGTCCCGCCTGGTCACGAGGCACACGTTGAATAGCCTTAATGGCTAGCAGATTGTTGATAGCCAACTCCATGAGGAACCGACTTTCTGCTATTGGGGACAGAGGACAGCGGATAAAAGACAAAGGGGGGGTGGAAACAAATTCAATGGCCAGCCCAGATGAAATGGAGGCCCGGACCCAGCAATCTGAAGTAGTACCCTCCCAAACGCTGGCGAAGAGGCCCAATCGTCCGCCAATGGGAGATTCCCCGGTACCACTAACGACGGTGACGGATGGAATGACCCCCTCCCCCTCGAAAGGGCCGTAAGGGACCGAAACTTCTACCCCTGGCTGGTCTCTCCTGAAAGTTCCTCTGCCTAGCATGGAAAACCCCTGGATAGAAATTACCCGTATTGTGGGAAGGGCCCATCCCCCCTTCTACCGGACGAAGATGAGGGCAAGGTGGGTAAGGGAAAACCCGAGGTTCTCCTCTACGGAACATAGCTGGCAGGACCTTTCATTTAACTTTGGTTTCCACACGGAACTTATCCAAGGGATCACCAAACAGTTTTGAGCCAGAGAAGGGTACCGACGCCAGACACCACTTATGCCTGGCGTCGGTTTGCCAATGTCAGAGCCACACTAAGCGGCAGGCTGCGATGGAAGAGGCCAGGGACTTAGCTGCGAATCATGTGGCATGCAGAGTGGCGTCTGCAGAAAACTGTACTGCCGCCACAATCTTATTCAAGTCCTGTTTCAACCTAGAGTCCTCAGAAGACATCTTTTCCTGCAATTGTTTGAGCCACAGGAGCGTTGTTCGATTAAAAAAGGATGCGGTGGTCGCTGCTTTAATGGCCCATGCCGCCGCTAGGTGAGCTCTCTGAAGGACTTGTTCAGACCTGCGCTCCTCAGGTCGAAGACCTTCCTCAGGCTCTCCCGGAATGGAAGACGAAGAGAGCAATGCTGCCACAGGGGCGTCGATAGAGGTCACCTGAAGCAGGGACTCCAGGTCCGAAGAAACAATAAAGTTTCTTTTGTCAGTGGAAGATGGCACTGGAACCAAAGAAGGAGCTGACCACTGTTTCTGGATGACTTCTAGGAAAAGTGGAGAGGTAGGAATGGTCGTCACTGCCTTAGGTTGCTCAGCAAATAAGGGATTCAAGGAGCCAGCAGTTGGTAATGGCTCAGGCAGCGCTGTGGGCCCTAGTTGAGCAGTATTAACCGCTTTAAAAAGCAGTGATTTAAAGAGTGCTTGGGGAAACAGGCCCGTGAAGGCTGGCTGGTCTGGGGGTAACCCCTCATCCTCCGAAAGCTCTGGTTCCTGGGGTTCCATGTCCACCTCCTTGGAGTGAACACTGACCCCGGAGACGGATGGGGAATCCGAACCCGCCAGAGAAATGGCATCATCCATCTCGAACCTGGCCAGGGATTCAGCAGGTTCGGAAATGACTGAACGAGTGGAGGATGGCCCGTGGGTAGGATGGAAATGATTAGACAACGATTGATGCACCGCTACAGCAATCATTCGTTGAATGTCCTCTGGTTGCCAATTAACCTGAGGTAGACCTGGAGCCGGGTTGGCCTCCGTAGAGACTCGGCCCGGAACAGAAGAAGTGGGTGGAAGGTCCACCGCGAGTCCGGGAGCACTAGACTCCACAGCAGAACGTGTCCCCACTAAGGAAGTAGAACCCCAAACTTCAGTCGAAGGCACTGACATAGGAAAGTCCTGCAAGGACCTTTGATCAGGAGTCAGGGAACACTCTCGCACAGGGTCCACAGAGGGCACTCTGCCTGTCTTACCATGCCGTGGGTCAATGCCAATTAGTTTATTAGAACCCACGTTTGCAGGTTTTTCCTGAACTTTAGGTGCATTGGCACGGAATGAGGGGCACTTGGAGGAAATGACAGGAGGGAGCACCCCCTTGCTTGCTGCCTGGGTCTGTCCTTCCCGTACGGATGCCTCTGATTGGGCTCGAACCGTGGCCTTCTGGCCATGTTTGGTTTTAGCTTGAGCCTTAGGCATGGTGGAGAGAACAACCTCCAGACCAGGAAGGTCGAATGTAAAGGTACAAGGTTGACAATATATATATATATATATATATATATATATATATATATATATATATATATATATATATATATATATATGTAGGTCTTTGGTTATTCAGGTCTTCTCCCACGTAAAATTGGAAGTGTCTTGGCGACGTTTCGACGAAGTCTCATTCGTCATCTTCAGGCTGGTGTTCTCGGCTTCGTGCTTCCAGGAGCAATGTGAGATCACAGCTGTCTCTTCCTTTTAACTGCTAGTGGGGGTGTGAGCTGATTGGGTGGGAACTTGGCTGTGTTCTGATTGGGTGGAGGTGTGTTCTGATTGGTTAGGGGCTTGGCTGTGCTCTGATTGGATGGGGGGTTGGTTGTGCTCTGGTTGGCTGGGGGTGTGTTCTGTTTGGGTGGGGGCTTGGTTGTGCTCAGCTTAGTCTGAGTTGCAGGGGGAATTGAGCTGGTGAGCTGCGTTGTTGTTGTTTGGCTTCGTGTTTGTGGCCGTGCGAGCTCTTCATGGTGGGTGTCAGTCTGCTTCATGTATGGATTGGAGGGGTTTAAAGTGGCTAATGATGCAGCTGCGGTCTGGCTTCTGGTCCTTGGTCGTGGCTCATTATCAGTGTGGGTTTGAGTCTGCTTTCTGCATGGATGTGTGGTGGTGACATCCTGTGTGGCTCTCGTGAGTGTGGGTCTGGTGTCATTCGTCGTGTTAGGGACTCGTTTGTCAATAAGGGCGGGTTTCCAAATGGCTGGTAGGCGGGAGGTATCGTCTCGTTTGTTCATGCTGTGTGGGCGTTTTTCTATCTCGATGGCTTCTCTGATTATTCTGTTGTTAAAGTGTTCAGTTTTGGCAATAGTTCTGGTCTTTTTAAAGTCAATATCATGTCCTATGGCTTTAAGGTGTTGGACCAGGGAAGAAGTTGGTTCCTCTTTTCTGAATGTTTTCTTGTTCTCTGTCTTGGATTTTAGTGGGGGTTTCTTTTTGGATTAGGTTGGTGATCTAACGTACTAACATCCAATGGATTCCAAAGAAATAAGATCACCAACCTAATCCAAAAAGAAACCCCCACTAAAATCCAAGACAGAGAACAAGAAAACGGCAAATCCCTCCTCCCATACATAAAAGGCACCACAGACAGAATAAGCAAAATCCTCCACAAACATAACATCAAGACAGCATTCTGCACAAACCGAAAAATATCCACCATCCTAAGGAACCCCAAAGACAAAATTGAGTTAGAAAATCAAGGAGTATATGAAATCCCATGCACCGCCTGCCCCACCACATACATCGGACAAACCAACAGACGAATAAGTGCATGCATAGAAGAACACAAGAACTCAGTCAGAAAAGAGGAACCAACTTCTTCCCTGGTCCAACACCTTAAAGCCACAGGACACGATATTGACTTTAAAAAGACCAGAACTATTGCCAAAACTGAACACTTTAACAACAGAATAATCAGAGAAGCCATTGAGATAGAAAAACGCCCACACAGCATGAACAAACGAGACGATACCTCCCGCCTACCAGCCATTTGGAAACCCGCCCTTATTGACAAACGAGTCCCTAACACGACGAATGACACTAGACCCACACTCACGAGAGCCACACAGTATGTCACCACCACACTTCCATGCAGAAAGCAGACTCAAACCCACACTGATAATGAGCCACAACCAAGGACCAGAAGCCAGACCACAGCTGCATCATTAGCCACTTTAAACCCCTCCAATCCATACATGAAGCAGACTGATACCCACCATGAAGAGCTCGCATGGCCACAAACACGAAGCCAAACAACAACAACGCAGCTCACCAGCTCAAATCCCCCTGCAACTCAGACTAAGCTGAGCACAACCAAGCCCCCACCCAAACAGAACACACCCCCAGCCAACCAGAGCACAACCAACCCCCCATCCAATCAGAGCACAGCCAAGCCCCTAACCAATCAGAACATACCTCCACCCAATCAGAACACAGCCAAGTTCCCACCCAATCAGCTCACACCCCCACTAGCAGTTAAAAGGAAGAGACAGCTGCGATCTCACATTGCTCCTGGAAGCACGAAGCCGAGAACACCAGCCTGAAGATGACGAATGAGACTTCGTCGAAACGTCGCCAAGACACTTCCAATTTTACATGGGAGAAGACCCGAATAACCAAAGACCTACATACAAACACCCGCGAAAACCTGAGAAAATATGTGTGTGTATATGTATATATATATATATATATATATATATACACACATACATACATACATACATACATATATATGTGAGTCCACCCAAGGTTGGGGTCAGACAGTGTTAAGGAAGAGGCCCAGCCACAGTCAGCAATGTGTGGCAAAAAATTTTACCAGCTAATCTGGCCTTAAACTCAGTGTTCCCAACTACTGGGAAGGGAGGAGGAACACCGACTGTATGCAGGCCCAGCCTATACGGCTGGAGGCCCGATTAAAATGTCAGACGGCACAGAAACCGCTCCTAAATGGCGCCCGGGCCACTGATGAGAGAGCGCGAAACTCTACTCAGG
Organism: Arizona elegans; assembly: GCA_022577455.1. Lineage (NCBI taxonomy): Eukaryota > Metazoa > Chordata > Lepidosauria > Squamata > Colubridae > Arizona > Arizona elegans. The sequence goes on from JAKOOJ010000047.1 coordinate 79,083, forward strand.
GCCACAGAGCTTCGGCGCCAAATAGCAGAGTACAGGGCACTGCTCCAGGCCAGTGAAGGCAAAACCGAAGTCCCCAGAGGCCGACACCACCGGGCTAGGGACAAACCAGCCCTCTCAGCAAAAGCCGACAAGCGGCTAAAGGCAGGGAGCGCTCCGCTCTGCTCTAAAGCCTCGCGCCAAACAGCTGAGGCAAGGAGAAAGCAAATAGCCGCAGCTCCGCTTTAAAGGTAAAGGCGCCAAGCTGCGGAAGGAGAGCGAGCCGTCAATCAGCGCTAGCCAGTTGAGACGGCAAACACCGGCGAACAGGGTCCGAAATTAGCCTCACAGCTCCATAATTGAAAGGAGCCGACAAGTGGCCAGCGCTGGGAGGCGCGAAGCTCCACTTAAGCTCAGGGAGTTGGAATCCACAAAATGGCCGTTTGGGACAGGCAGGAGTGCAAGACTCCACCAGTGATTAAATCCAAGGTAAACCTTTATTTGGATCAAATTGACCAACGGTATCCTCCCACCCCCCAAAGGGAGCGAAAAGCTCCACAAGTGTGTGAAAACCCAAACAGATCACACAAGGATGACAGGGGTTGAAAGAGGGAAAACGGGCACAGCAGCTCCAGGGAGCTGCTGAGGAGAAATTTTACCTAAATCCAATCCAGAAGGCAAAGAGAGTAGTCAGTAGCAAATCTAAAGTCAAAGCCAAAGTTTTAGAAAAAGAATATCACTCTAAAGCAGTAGCAATTAGAGCACACTTTCCACACAACTGTCCAGTCTGACGACTGAGCAAAAAGCTGGGTGCCCTAGCAACAGGGGGCAGATTTAAGAAGAATTTCAGGCTCAGTCCAACCTCTGTCCAATGAGCACAACCCACGTCTGGCTGCTGTCTCCACCCTCAAGGGAGAAGGGGTCAGGCACGGGCTTATAAAGTTGGTGATATGGTTTACCTTTCCACCAAATACTTGCAAGCTACCCAAAAGTCTAAAAAGCTGGGACCCAAATATGTGGGCCCTTTTCCGGTAGTTCGGGTCATTAACCCAGTCACGGTACAATTGGAGTTGCCAAAAAATTTAAGACGAATTCATCCGGTATTCCATGTCAGCTTACTGAAACCGGAACATTCGTCCCCTTTACATCCAGACCAAGAACCTCCTCCTGTCCCCATTCTGATTGAAGGAGAACAGCATTTTGAGGTCAAAGAGATCTCGGATTCTAGGAAGCATCGTGGTAAGGTGCAGTATTTGGTGGCCAGGAAACATTTCCCACTCTCTAAAGCTGAATGGGTAAATAAACGAGATGTTCGAGCGCCAAAGCAAGTGCAATTGTTTCACACCAAATATCCTGATAAACCTTAATTTGTGTCTATATTGTATGTTTATCTCCCTTTTATCTCTTACAGGAATAATGTCTCTTCTGCAGGGGGGCCGAATGTCAGCCTCCGCTCTTTCGATGCTTACTTGCTCGGCTGCCATGGAAATGTGGGAGGGGGAGCTAGGCGGATTCTTGGTGGGGGAAGCGTGCTGGAGGAAAACAAACGTGAATCTTTGCTGTAGTTCTTTCTTTGAAGTTGCTTTGTTTCAAGGTCAATGGTCAGGGCATACCAAGAGGATGACCCTGCCAGACGTGTGCTCCCACATGACCCCTGAAGGACCTGTGGATTGGATGATTTACACTGGAGAGTTGGGAGGGGATGCTTTCTATATGTGATTTTCGCGCCTATGCTTCAGATCTTGCTTTTCTATGGTTGCATTCAGTTCATACTCAGTAAAAGTACCTTTCTCTATGAAAATGGAGTCGGGGTTTTTCTTTCTTGAGTATTGAAAGGAGGCACACCTGACATTTTTTAATTATTTTTTAAAACATAAACATAAAACATATCTTTTCCAAAACAAAGCATTGATCTGGTCACAGATTGATACAAATCACTAACAAATCTTAATTTTCAATTAACACAACTTAATATTTTATTCAGTTATTTCCCTCAATTCTAACCATTTAACTATGCCATTATCCCCAAAAACCTGTTACTTAAATCTTAAATCCTAATCAAATATCATTCCATTTTTCTCTTTCTTTTGCTTAGACGGATACATTTTCAAAATATGAATCATTACAGTTGTTATAAGCATTCAAAAAATATTTAATTCCAACATAAACATTTTCTTTTTACTATTAAACTCTACATTATCATCTTTGTTTCTGTTGTTAAACCCAGTTTATTCATTTCATTTTTACTGTTAATCTCAACATACTCCTCCTTATTTTGACTACCCTACCTCATTTTTCTTTGTTGTTAAACCAATCATTTTTATTTCTTGGCTGTTAAACACAGCATAACCATTTTTGTTTTTGGCTGTTGAACACAACATAATCATTTTTGGGGTTTTTTTGGGGGGGGGCTGTTACACAGCATAACCATTTTTATTTTTTGGCTGTTAAACACAGCATAGTCATTTTTGTTTTTTTGCTGTTACACAGCATATCCATTTTTGTTTTTGGGCTGTTAAACACAGCATAACCATTTTTATTTTTTGGGCTGTTAAACACAGCATAATCATAGTTAATTTAACTATTAATTCCTACATAATCCTTTCTTTGTTGTTTCCATCCATCTATACATTGCTTATTTCCAGTTTATCATATTTATCCTTATCCTTTATCATAACACTTTAACATTGAGACATGGTTCTTACTTAAAACGTATCTTTGAATATATTCATAAATCTCTTTTAACTTGCTTAATTTCTCTTGTATTTCTATAAAAAACTCCTTTTTATTATTACTATCCACCTATACGTTATTTTATTTTTAATCACATTGTTTTAATCTTCTTTTTTCTTTTTCCAGTCGTGTATATCTTATTTCTTCATTTCCTCGCCTGCTAACGTATATTTCCTTCCATTTTCAAAGTCATCAAATTTGTCCTCCATATGTCATATTAAATCTTTTTCTTATTTTTATTCCAGATAAAATGCATCAAGTTCCCTTCTCTTGGTCCTGCGCTAAATCCTTCTTTTATTCCTGTGCCAGTTGTTATTGTTGTTTCAATTATAGGAGTTCCGTTATAATTTCCTTTTCTTTTCACCAAAGTCAAGCTGCCTGCAGACAAGAAGAAAGACCTCCTCCACAAATCCCATGACTAGTTATCTGTAAAGTTCAAAATTTTCCATGACAAAGACGAGTTGCAATGTTCCTTTTTAAACCAGAAGGTGTCCCTCTACAATCCACATTTTCCATTAGTCATGCAAGTATCCATTTTATTGCAATTATGTAACAGTCCAATTTGTTTACTCTCCTTTTTTTGTTTTAAAAATATCAAGTCTTCTTTTTTAAAATCCAATTCAAATTTTAAAGTATCCAATCTTTTCACCATATCTCGATATTTAATTCCATTAGTTCTTTCCAAGAGTTTGTTGTTTATTGGGTGTTTGTCTCTTTAAAGTTGCATTTTAAACTTTCCAAAGCCCCTTTGTTATTCAGCCACTGTTTTATGGCTTGGGGTCTTATAGATAGTAATATAGCTCTAGGCGTTGTTACAAGCCTGGGTTGGTTGTCACTCACCCGGCTTCAAAGAGCTTCGTTTCAATCCACTTTCCTCCAGCACATCTCTTAGCCCGGTTGTCACAGCTTCGTGGCAGCTGCCATGGCTGCCGCCCCCCACTGCCGACTCATAGAGGATTCCATCTGACCTCCGAGGAACTTGCCTATTCCTCTTGGTCGTCTGAGGTGTCCCTCCTTTTTCATCATCCCTGCAGGACGGTTCCGGTCCTAAGACCCATCGGCGGCGGTTCGGCAGCCAGGGTTTTCGCGGCACTCATCAGAGCCCGCTATTTCCCTGACTGTCTCGCCGCGACGCCAAACCGGAAGTTTTTTTTTCAAAAGTTGGTTTTTGAGCTCTTTGTGACTCTGTGAGGCTCCTGCTTGTTGCAGGGGCCATTTTGTGTGCTTTTACATTGTGTGTCCTCAGCTAACAAAGCTCCTTTTTTTCCTTTTGCAGTAGCAGCCTTTAACAGGAAGGATGAAAAGGCAACAGACTTTGATCGATTTCTGGGCCAAGAAACCAAAAGTGGCACAACAACCATCAGAATTGACCCAGGATGATCCAAAACCAACCCAAGCACCACCACTTCCACCACTTGAACCTGGACTCAGAGAAAGCAGCAAGTCAAGTATTGAGTCACCCGAGCCCGAAATTGGAAGCATTCTTCCTGACTGCTGGACATTGCAACAGTACAGCAACTTCCAAGAGAAGTATGAGGGATTGGAAGTTTCAAACAAGAAATTAGGTTGCAAGTACTGTGCAAAACATGACTTCACAATTGAGAGCAGTGTTCATGTGTCCAAAGAATGGAAGCATTTCAAGATTGAGGCAGCTGGGAAAAATAAGGAAGTGCAGCAGGCATCTCTAAGGAAGAAAATGAGAGAACATTTCACATTGAAATCGCACACCATTTGTAGAGACAACTTAAAACAAGCAGAGCAGGAAGTCATAACAAAAGCAATGGACAAGATTTCTGAAAAGCAATATGGCACCACTTCTAAAATGTTCAAAACTGTTTACAGCCTGGCAAAAGCATGTAGACCAATTTCAAGCATAGAAGAATTGATAGAATTGCAAACTGAAAATGGATTAGATCTGGGAATAGGATTGCATTCAAGACCAACAGTTGTGAAAATAGTTGAGTGCATTGCATCATTTCACAGAATCTGAAAATATGTTTGATCATTGACGAAGCCTCAACAGTATCCTGCAAACCAGTTTTGATAGTTTTCATAAAAGTTGAGGACTCAAAGGACCCACCAACAATTTTTGTCGAGCTTGTTGAATTGAAGAAACAAGATGTAGAGACAATATGTTCTGCAGTTCTGGAAAGTTTACGTAAGGTTGGGTTTACCCAGAACTACCTACAAAAAACTTTAATAGTGTTTTGCTCTGATGATGCTTGGGAGAAAATCTGGAGTGAGCACTAGAATAGCAAAAGAGTTTCCAAACATCATCATATGGCACTGCTTGAACCATCGCCTCCAACTTGTTTTAGATGACACCAAAAAGGAAATAAAGCACATAAATAATTTCAAAATATTTATTGATAAGATATGCTGTATTTTTCAGCAATCCAATAAGAACTGAATTGAACTTGACGAAATATCCGAAGAACTTGACATTAACATCGTAAAGATTGGTAGAGTTATTGGGCCAAGATGGGCTGCCTGTAGTTTAAGGCAACCGTAGCTGTGTGGCATGCTTATCCAGTGCTACATCAGTATTTTCATGCAAATACAAAATACTCAGGTATGGCTGCCCGTCTGGAAAATAAATATTTTTAAAATGATTTGGCATTGATGATTGATATTCTGGAAGAAATCTCACTTCTTTCAACTGCACTGCAAGCAAGCAATACGGACATCATAAAGGCTGAAAACCTGGTGAGAAGATCAATGAAAGCATTTGAACTGCTTACAAAGAGAAAGGGTCCATATGAAAGAAAAGTTGACAGACTAATTACTTCAGAAACCTTCAAAAATACAAACTTTTTAGAAAATCATCGATTTGTTGGACTTCATCGGGAAAGACTTTTAGAAAGCATCATAACAAATTTGCAGAAAAGACTGATGGACTGTGAACATTTAAAAACAGGTAGCCAATTGCAAGACACCATGAATAAATTATAATTTCTACAATTTTTGGTGCCAGAGTACTGGGATTTTGCAGAAGTAGTAGTTCCATGGACAGCAGCTAAAGAACAACTGCGCACATTTGGTGACATTTTCAATTACAACATTAACATCAACGACTATAGAGATTTTGTGGAGAATGTGTTAAAAGATTCGAAGAACTATGCAATTCCTGACAATATTAAAAAAGCAAAAGATATTGTCAGAACAATTGCTGTAAGTTTTGAAGCAGAAATGGGTTTTTTGAAAATGAACTTCACATGTTCAGAGAGCAGAAGTCACCTAACCATTTCTAATTTAAACAACCTCATGACTATCAGTCTTACTGGCCTACCTCTTCCAAAATGGAACCCTATTCCTGCAGTGAAAAGGTGGTTCAGAGAACACCATTGCTCAACCGATGATCCGAGAATCAAGTTCAAGAAAAGTGGAAGTGAGGAGAGTGCCACTGAAAAAATGATGTGGAAACATCTTAAAGTTAAAGACGACCAACACTTTTATGTAAGTATTTGTGTACCTCTTTTATTGTTTTGTGTACTTCTTTTATTCTTATTTAAGTATTAAATGGTTAAATTTGTATATCATGGTATATCTTCTTTTTGTAGGTCATTATTATCATTGGTGCAAAGAAGTGACGTTAAAGACAACACTTTTATTGCTCTTATGTAAGTATTTGTGTTCCTCTTGTTTACTTCGTTTATTCTTATTTAAGTATTAAATGCACAAAATAATTGGTATATTTTCTTTTTGTAGGTCATAAGGGCAAAGAAGTGATGTTGACTTGGCCACACCCACCCAGTCACATGACCACCAAGCCACACCCACCCAGTCACATGACCACCAAGCCACACCCACCTGTTTGCATGACCACCAGTGAGGTCATGCAACCTTATGCGAGTGAGGCAGCCATCCAGGAGGGCCTCGCGTTTCCTGGCATCACACGGCTCTCCCAGGGAGGTTGGAAAGGGGGAGAGAGGCTGCCTGGCCAGGGAAGAAGAGCAAGGGGAGGAGGGGAGAGCAGCTGGGCCCGGCCACCGCATGGTCCGGGTGAGCAGCGAAGGCAGGCAAGTGGGCGAGGAGGGGAGAGCAGCTGGGCCCAGGCCACTGGCGCCACATGGTCTGGGCGAGTGGCGAAGGCAGGCAAGTGAGAGCAGCCAGAGAGCAGCTGGGCCGCAGGCATGACTCTTGGCGAGTGGCCAAGGTGGGCGAGGTGAGATAAGGAGGAGTGGGGCGGGGAGGGGGCGGGACCAGCCAGTGGTGGGATTAGCCGGTTCCCCAAACTGCGCAAAAAGTTAACAAGGGGTTTGGCCAAACCGGTGAGAACCGGCTGAATCCCACCACTGTAGCGTGTTATATCTAGATGTTCCCATTGCCATTTGGGAAAAAAACAGATCTAGAATTCTTTGGTAGAAGGAGTAGGAATCTATTAAACAGACCCCCAGAGTTAGTGTTCTCTAGGGTTCAGTTTAAACCTCACAGGCCTCTTGTCAGAAGTCCCTTAAACCCAGTGAACTATAAAGCATGAACCATTTGGCCATTAGAGGGCCTGTGTATCACAAAACCATGCTGCAAACAGAAGCAAAAGGTTTCTTTGCTATTCCTGCCAACTCCCTCTGTTGCCATCCCTCTAGTTCAGGGGTCCACAACCCCTGGGCCACGGCCCATTCTGAACCGGGCCACGCCAGCAGTGGGTGAGCACGCATGCGCACACAGCTCCACTTGCATGAATGGCAGGTACTGGTGCTCACAGCCTCACTCATACAAGCAGCAGGCACTGGCACGTGCAGCCCCACTCACACAAATGAAACTGTGCACTCACACCTGCCCCAGGCGCAAAACCATCTCCTCTCCCTCCTTTCCCTCCCCCCCTGCACCGAGCCACCAACCCGGAAAGGTTGGGGAATGTTGTTCTAGGTAATACCATCTGGAACCTGTGACACAGTTTTTAGTGAAAAAAATCCTGCTTGCTAAGAGCAGAAATGGTGGGAATACAGACCCCAGTGGGGCAAGGATAAAAATTGGAGGACTGTCTGCTTTCAGCCCCTTCTGTGACTGCTTCCTATTACACTTCTATTATGTTATCTCCTTTGTACTTTTATTAGAAACTGGGTGTCATGGCTGACTTGCTATGTGCCCCTGCTCACAACCAGACAACAGAAACAGGGAGTGGAGAGGGAAAATATTGGAATGCAAAGGAGGCTTGGGAGGGAATTGAGGAATGCAAGTGAGCCGATGCAGACTGGGACAGTCCCAACACCCCAAGGTCAAATGCTGGGAAAACTCCGAGGTGCTCAGAATGTTCCCAAAACAAAATGAATGCAATTAAATGGTGGACAATGAACCATGGGGAGGTGCAGGGAAAAAAGGGTTTTTACCTATACTGGTTTTCGCATGAAAATTTTAGAACTGGCTTTGCTACTTCTGTGCCTATGTGGAATTATCAGTAAAGTTATACTCTTGGTCAAATAATGTCCCAGGGGTTTCTTTTGCTGCATTTACCAATGGGACGGTTGACACCGGGTGCTGAATGTTCCTTCATGGTCCAGATAGACCTTAGGGGAAAAAAATTATCTCTTCTTTACCAGAGGGAGAGTTAAGACGAAATTGGAACAGGTTCCTTCCACTAGATGCAGACATTTAAGCTCTGCGTTTGGACTAAAAGTGGAGTTAACCTTTGCCTGTTGGCTCCATTTTCAGTGACCAAGAATATATAAAGATAAATTTGCAAAACAAATACTGTATATAAAGGAAGAGTGAATGGGCTGAGAGGTAAGGCTGATTTAGACTTGCCCGCAACTGTCTGTAGCCATTGCCACATGCCTACGTTGCAAACACCTTCCAAATCTCAACTGCACATTGTGCAGAGGTGCACATCCTGCATGCTGATTGGTTGAACTGGCTTCCTGTTCTGTGCTTTGCTGTTTGAGTGCCCCCTAGCCAAAATGTTAAAGTTCGCAGACATATGAATGCAACAGCTATGCAACCGTCTATGAATGACAGATGCATATGTTCCCTCATGTTCAGTGCTGGAGAATTCTGCTCGACCCTGAAGGGTAACACTAAGGGTTTAACTGAAGTAAACAGCATAAAAGACAATGTAGGAATTGGTGTTTGGATATACAATAATGGGAGCAGGGATGGTTTGCAAGGATAGCAATATATGGATGAATGAAGTTAGTGTAAATTAGATCTAGCTAGTTTCATATTCTTTTTTTCTTATGTTTTTAATTTATTTGGTTTACTTTCCTATATATGCATGACATTGCTTATTCCAAAAGAGAGTAGCCTGGTAGGTGTAGCATAAATGTTTGCAATATTTTTTCTCTTAATAAAATGGAGCTAAATGCTAATTTAGAAGAATTCAGGTTCAGAGCTGTCGCCAAGTGAAACTGCAGGGAGGAAATTGGGATTGTTGGAAGAAATTTCCATCTGGGTTCAGTTCCAAGTGGGAAAAATAGAATAGAATAGAATAGAATAGAATAGAATAGAATAGAATAGAATAGAATAGAATAGAATAGAATAGAATAGAATAGAACAGAACAGAATAGAATTTTTTATTGGCCAAGTGTGACTGGACACACAAGGAATTTGTCTTGGTGCATATGCTCTCAGTGTACATAAAAGAAAAGATCCATTTAACTGATCAGTTACAATTGTGAATGAAGCAAAGAAAGAAAACCTTACAATGAATTTCTACCCTCCCCCATAGTCTTTCCAGCTGTCTTCTGGGGATTGAAAAAAGTCTTTTAGTTTTTTACTTGTCCATCTCAGGGTCCTTTCTTTCATGTCTGCTGGGTGGCATTAGTCTTGGTTTGGTGGTAAGGGTGGTCAGTCAGGCTTGGGAAGGCCTGCTCCACTCTGGTTGCTGTGATGGCTTTCAGGTGGATGGCTGGACCCAAACCCAATTTCTGGCTCAAATGGATGGAACGTCTCTTCTGGAGGCAGCATCTGGATCAGCATGATCTGCTTCTACAGGTTGCAGAGTCATCTGTGCAGGGCTGAAAGACATGAGAACAAGGCCCCCTTGCCCCTTTGTGGGCAATCTTCCCAGGAAAGGCATTGTAAAAGGATTAGAGATGGGGTGGGGGGATGAAGTGTGGGGGGTAGATAGCTTACAGGCAGAGTTTGAGGGAAAAAAAATCAGTACTGCAGTTATTAAACAGATAGACCAGTTATAACAAAATGGGGACATCACAGATGAGGGGGAAAAAACTGGATTCACATGCTTCAGATAAAGGATGGACAGATGAAACCACAGTAAATGTAAAAATGAAATTTTCCTGTAAATTAACTTAATAACCTTGGGCTGTTCTTAAAAGTACACAGAGGGAAGAAAACTTCACCCTGTTCTGCTGGCCAGGCAAGCTCAGTGTGAAGGCATTTCCATTGCTTAATTCAACATTATTTCTAACAATTTAATATTATTATTTTTTTCCTAGGGATCAGAGACATTTAAGAGTTACATTTACCTTGAGGGAACACAAAGACTTTGACACACACACACACACACACACAAACAAGGAGAAAAAGAGAGGAAAACAGAACTCTCACGTTTACACATACACACACACTGGTCATTCCCACCATAAATCTCAGTTAAATTAGGGAAGGCAAAAATCTTAACAAACATACCACGTGGTTTCATGGAAGACAGAGAGGAAGAGAGAGAAACAAACAGACAAACAAACAAAAACCCCAACATTTTCCCTTTTCTTTTAAGTACCTTTATTTAGCCAAATTGGTTTTCCAGCTTCATCTTGTCCCTGAGCAAAGCCCACTCTTTACACAATTTGCTCACATCTTTTTCCTAAATCTCCTAGGGGGTTCCTATCACTACCCTCGAGCTACATCTTACTGTCAGGTTCCTGTGTATAAAGAAAACTCCACACACATAAATGATGGTTTGAATCCTTTACCAGCACGAACTAACATCCATAAATCAATACAGGAAGATTTTGTTGGAGCTAATGCTTTGTGCTCCCCACCACCTTATAAAGCTTTATCACCCAGGTGACCCTTAACCCGGCTCCTCCCCACTCATTAATCATTGTTCCCTTAGATACTGCAATTAGGCATTACTCCCGCATGCTCCCAGCTCGCTGGCTACTCCTCCAGATTAGCCATCATTACAGCCATTTCCAAACCTCTCCATGACCCTCAGTCTCTCAGCCTCTCAGCCTCCCCCAACAGCTGCTCAGTCAGCAGCTCCCAGCTGCACTTTCTGTCCAGTCCATTCAGAAAGCTTGCTGCCAGGCCAAGAGATGACGAAGAGGCAGGCAAGGAGGGAGTTGAAGTGCTGACAGAGGGATCTTCACATTGCTTGGTGGCCAGGAGGTAAGCTGAGGAGCCAGGGTGCCATGGGAGCTGCAGCTCTGCCAGAACCTCTGCACTCACCGGAATGGCAGCCCCAACACGCAGTTGCGTGTTGGGGATGACACTTCCCATGTTCCCTCTCAGATGTGGGGTTCACTTTGACTTAGCCGGGCCACAGCCGCCAGTTTTCAGATTAAAAAAAGAATCTGGGGGGACTCTGGTTCCCTCAGAGTCCGGGCACTCCCTTTCCAGGGAACACAGCCGTCAGTTTTCAGACCAAAAAGGGGCCTGGGAGGACCTGCTGCACCCTACACAGATGAGTACAGACACCTCCTAACACAGCCGTCAGTTTTCAGACCCTCGGGGATCTGGGAGGACCTGCTGCTTTTTCTAAGCAGTTGAGTACGGGTACCTCCTAACACAGGGCTTTGCTCAGTGATTTCCCAGCTAGTTACCCTCTCTCATTCACTTTTCCATTCCATTTTCTCACACACTCTCTCCTTTCCCTAACAGAAGGTCCTGTGCTCTGGCCTGACCCCTATACTTTCCAGGCTCTTTTGGTAGTACACACAAAGGAAGCAAGATCCAATTGTGATTGGGAGAAGGGCCCTCTCACTCACACACACAGGCATACACATATTTCCCACACTTTTCTGGGCTTTAAAAGTTAAAATTTAGAGGTACTCACCTTCTTTCCGAGCAGCCTTTGAGCCCAACACTCAAAACCCCTTTCAAACCTTTGTTCCAAATGGCCAAGATCCAGGAAAACTCACCCACAGACTTAATGGGTCTGCTGCCAGCAAGGCAGGCTTACCTGGGACAGGTCCATTGGTCAGGTTAGCTTGGAGTCCCATCTGGGGTGCCAAATTGTTGGAAGAAATGTCCATCTGGGTTCAGTTCCAAGTGGGAAGAAAAACACTGGAAACATGGAGACTGCTTGGAAAGATGGTTTAAATGGTGAACAGGACCATTTGGTTTGAGGTCCTGGGCAAAAAGAGCACATGAGTGAGAAAATCAAGGTTTTACACCTAGGCAGGAAAAACCAAAGGTACAAGTATAGATTAGGTGAAACCTGGCTCAAAAACAGTAACTGTGAGGAGGATCTTGGAGTCCTAAGTGGATGATCACTTAAATATGAGCCAGCAGTGTACAGCAGCAGCCAAAAAAGTTAATACAACCCTGGGCTGTATAAACAGAGGCATAGAATCAAAATCAGATGAAATATTAGTACCACTTTATAAATCCTTAGTAAGAGCACACCTGGAATACTGCATCCAGTTTTTGTCACCACATTACAAAAAAGATGTTGAGACTTTGGAAAAAGTGCAAAGAAGAGCAACCTACATGATTAAGGGCCTGGAGACAAAAACATATGAATAATTTTATATATGCAAGTATAGAAATACTGAGGTATATTCAAAAAAAAGGAAAGGGGGGAAGATGATATTGACAAAAATTGTAATTGAGTAAAATGTATTTGAATTTGACTAATTGTATAAGATAAGAAACAACCAACACTCTGTTCAAAAAAAGAAAGAAAGATGTGGGTGAAGGTGGGAGAGGAGAAAAGAAAAAAAAACAATAAAATTTGTTTTTTAAAAAAAACATATGAAGAATGATTGCAAGAATTGGGTTTGGCCAGTCTAGAGAAAAGGACTAGTGGTGACTTGATATCAGTATTCCAGTATTTAAGGGGCTGCCACAAAGAAGAGGGGGTCAACTTATTTTCCAAAGTACCAGAAGGCAAGACAAGTAACAGTGGATGGAAACTAATGGAGAGAAGCAACCTGGAATTGAGGAGAAACTTTCTAATAGTGAGGACAATTAACCAGTGGAACAGCTTGCCTCCAGAAGTTGTAGGGCAGTGATGGCGAACCTTTTTGGCGTTGTGTGCCAGAAGTCTGAGCGCGAAAGCGCTCTCGCGTGCCAGCACCCATAATGCAATGGGCACTCCCATTTGCGCATGCATGCATGACCCCTACCACGCTCCCCATGCGCATGCACCCCACACTGCGCATGCACACGTGCACACGTGCACCCCGCATTGCGCACGTGCGGGCCCCCCATGCATGCGCCCCCACTTTTTCCAAGAGGGCCAGCGCGCCTCTTACCGGAAGGCAACCAGTTACCGGCCCGTTCCCTGGCGAAACAGCCATTCCCCAGCCAGCGGCAGCGCTCTTGGCCACGCCACCTCGGCAGTGCCATGCACCAGCCGGGGAAGCTCACCCCTCCGCCTCAGGCCCTGCATGCAGCCCGCAACTGGGAGATGTGTCACCCAGTGCAGTGCTCTTCTCTGAGGGCTGCCTGCTCACCCACCCACTGGCCGGACTGGTCTGATAGCAGCGCGTCACCTTGCGCCCGTCTTTGTCCTCCTCCCACCCAGCTGCTGGCTCCTTGACACGAGCAGAGGCTGCTGGTTGGAGCGAGGGGAACTGCAGTAGTGGGCTGCCGCGGCTGCGAATGCCAAGGCATAGCTAGAATTTGAAGAAAAGGCTGCACGGCTATGGCGGAAAGAACCGGAGCAACACCCGGCAGTTTGGATGAGAAGGCAGAAGCGAGGTGGCGGGTAACTGCTCTCACTGGTAACTGATCTCACCACGCCAATTTGCAGGCTCAGTTACCGGCGAGAGCAGCCGCTGCCTCACTCGATGGTGCAAGGTGACGTGCCGCTTCCAGGCCAGTTTGGGCAGGGACCTGAGAGCCGCGCAGGGACGGCTCACCCAAAAGAACTATGGCAGCGCCTTGCAGCTTTTATCTGCCAGCTGGCCTCTGGGTAATGCCCCTCCTCCTCCTCTCTCCTTCCCCTTCCAGAAGTGTACTGTTTTTCCAAACACCCGGGCCAGGCCGGGCAGCAATTTCCAGAGAGGCACCCTGATCGAGGAGGCTCAGGCTGTATCTTGCGGCTTGCATAAAGGAAGGGAGGAAAGAATTTTTAGGTGGCAGCACAGGCTGGAACCAGCTGCCGCCTGAAATGCAATGCACTTACCCTGCAGCTTGCATAAACCGCTCCCACCCCTTTCAAAATAGTCACCCGGCTCTTCCCTCGGGTGCCCAGGGTCGGCAAGCGGTTCTTCTTCTGAGAAGTGGGGGGAGAGGCAGGCGCACCGGCAGAGATGGGCTTTGGTTGCTCATTCTGCTGCGACCCCAAACCCTTGCCTGGGCTCCTCCCTTCTGGGTGCTGGGCTTCCCAGCAAGCCCCCTGCACCTTTGCTACCTCGGTCGGAGCCTGATTCCGGAAGCAGCCTGGGGAAGTGTGGAGGTCAGGACTCGGTTGGCGAAGGGGGCGCTGTGCAAGGGGCATAAGGCAAGGTGCTGCCACCTGAAAACACTGTTGCCGCTACCTCGGCAAGCATTTTCAGACAGCAGCGCTGCGATCCCCTCCCCAAATCCGTGCTGCCACCCGAAAACACTTTCCTCCCTGGAAATGCACAATGCAGAGCCGCGCACCCTCCTCCTCCTTCTCCGCAGACTCACTTTCTCTTTCCTCCTGGCTAGATCTGCCGTCCAAAAACGCTTGAGCTGGCCGGTCGCTCTTCCCTTCCCCCTGCAGCTGCCGTTACTGCTGCTCTTCTGGGGTGGTGCGGCTGCGCAGGAGGAATGCAGCCCAAGCGACCCGCGCAGCTGGTGGAGCAAGCCAAGAGGGGCATCTTGGCCGGCTTTGACGGTGGCCATGGGGTCATCTGCACAGGCAGCCCACCACCACCCTGCCCTCACCAGCTGCTGGTCCACCGGTGGTCTGGACCACCTGGGACCATGTAAGAAGCCTGCACGGGCAGGGAGGGAAGGAAGCCCCAGCTTACCTTGCTCTGCTCCCTTAGGAAACAACCACCGGGATCCCCTCTCTGCATCTTTTGGCACGCGCACCTGTTGCTGGTCTTTGCACGCGCATGCGTGCCAGAAACCAAACCAGATGGCCGGTGCACATGTGCACTTTGGAAACAGGAAGATCATTTTCCTGGAGTGCGCATGTGCAATGGGCGGCTGCTCTTGCGGTTTCCGGCATGCCCGTTTACATGGAAACCAGGTGGCCGACGCACCAGAACCTGGAGGAACAACGGGCGATGGCTCCGCGTGCCCAGAGAAATGGCTCTGCGTGCCACTTCTGGCATGCGTGCCATAGGTTTGCCATCACGGGTATAGGGTCTCCTGCTTTAGCAGGGGGCTGGACTAGAACACCTCCAAGATCCCTTCCAGCTCTGTTCTGATTGAATTTTATTGTAGTTACTGCATTATTTGTTCAAGTTAGCCCAGTTTGTATTACTTTGCTCAATTCCTCTGTAGAAGAATCTACATCTGGTTATTTTTCGAAATTTAGACCATCCATCTTACTCTCAGAGTCACTTTCCCAAGTTTATCCCTTCTGCAACAGTATGTTTTCAGTCTATTGCCACTGTATAGTATAAACTTTTTTTCACAAACAGAAATGTGCCATTAGAGTCTGATTTATCTTCTGCCTAACTCAGCACTAGCACAAATGTTAGAAGAATAATTTTGGGTTCCACGAGCTGGAGGTGATGCAAGAGCAAATCAAATATGAAATCCAGACATACTGTGAGAAAGATTTATTTTCCAAGAGCAAAAATATTTGCTTTTAGGGGTAGACTACAGAGAAAATGAGGTGCAAAGGCTTGGTTTTATAGGGGGGCTGGTTCTTGGTGTAAGCAAGGAGGTGTGGTTTGTATACGTGCTGGTTTCAACATGTATCCTTCCTAGGCAGATGTGCAGATACTTCTGATTTGGGCTTTGATCTTGTGTGAAATCCAGGATTGTTAGATTGCCCTGAGATAACATGTGGATTAATTATGAAGGAATCTGGTGTCTTTATTACCCTGAGGGAATTCCTGTTCTTTGATGTCATCCATGTATGTTTATTCTGAGGCTGCCCCTCAGATCAGAAGGCTATCAAAAGGTGGAGGGGGTGGAGAGATCAGAGGCCTTTTAACTTCTATGACACTAACACATTGTTCGAAGGAATATCCATCTGGTTCAGTTCCAAGCTGGGTTTTATGCCTTATTTGGGCTTTGTATTTGAGCTTCCTGTTCCTGTGCAAGAACATGTCCTTTAATATTCTATTGGCTGTTGTCAGATTTCCATGGGGGTCATGTAGGGGTTATGTAGGGGTCAAAGCTGACTCTATAGGCAAAAGAAGAAATGCAAATTCTAGGTGCTTGTCTGAGCTAATCTGGTCAACCTCTGGCTTATTGTTTATCTGAGCTCCCAGGTGAAGTTTGGACTGCTCTGGGGGTCATGCAATGAAGGGGCTTGTGTTCTGAAAGGGTATTGGGCAATTCCTATTGTGGCTAATGGGTTTCGTCCTGTGTTGGATCTTTGGTGAGGGCCTGCTTCTAATCCTATCGCTCTGCCTTTGTTAGCTTTGCTGCAAGGTGTTTCAAACTATCCTGTCTTGAATGGATTACGAAATCTGCATTTCTAAAAGCTGGCTTCCTCAGTTTCTGTTTGGGGGCTATTAAGAAAGACTGAGTCTGCTTTCTGTATTTAAGAGCATGTTTCTCCATTTCTCCTTTAGGGAAATATTATCTGCTTTTTAAATATTTCCCAAAATATTTCATTCTTCTAGGAGTTAGGTGCTGACTTTCTACAACATAATCAGACTTTTTTTTTCTGGGCCAAACTATTACTTTTGAATTTTTTGTCCCCACCCTAACAATTAGCAGCTTTGGGTTTTTTCACATTAAGATTTTTTAACAAGAATGAGTACTAAAATATTCCACATAAAATTATTCAATGAAAAAATCTGAACCAATATATGCTGAAATACTGGGGGGAGAGGAAATAAAATGTTAAAGGATATTGAAGGCTCAGATGATGGAATGTATGTACAGATGAGGCCCTGGGGGTCAGTGGAAGGGTCATATGTGGAGATAGGACCCAGGTGTGGATGTCATGGACATGAGAGTGAGGAATATGAATTCTCATAAAACATTTTCTCTTGTCTTCATTTCTTTGCCTTACAACAAGAGGTTTGCTCCTTCCTGTCTTCTCTCTTTATTTGGAGGGGGGGTCGCGGGGGAGTGGGGGTGCTGCCTCAGACAAAGATTTAAAACTGCTTTTATTCTTCTCTGCAGGAGAAGGCGGGGTTGTGGGGGAGTGGGGGTGCTGCCTTGAGACAAAACTGTTTGTTTTTTTAGTCTGCTCTGCAATAGGAAGGGGGGGCTGCACAGCCGTAGCGAGGCAAAAGCTAGCACCTTACCAGTTAGGAAACCACTACCCAGGATATTAGGAACAAGAATAGCTTGCTTATGAGGGGCGGAGCTAACATCACAGCGATCTGGCAACTCTTCTATAGGGCTCTATAAAAGTTTGCTGAATTCCCCTTGCCAGAGGGTCCTAATGGACCTAAGCCACTCTGGAGGGGTGGTGAAGAAGAGAGGAGACTCCCATAGATCACAAGGAGAGCATTAACTCCTTGTTTGATCTGGGGGAAGCTCTCAATCCGGCAGGGAAGAAAAGACGGCCATCGTGCACCATCCAAGGCTGTGACAGCCTGAAAGGAGAAGAAAGAAGAAAGATTGAAGAAGAACAGTGTGGTGGCTGGGTGAGAACCTTTAAACTTTTAAACTTCTGCCAAAATTGCCCCTTTTTGAAACATACTTTTTTTTATTTATTTATTTATGTGCCGCCCTTCTCCGGAGACTCAGGGCGGCTTACAATGCATTAAGCAATAGCCTTCATACTTTTGTATATTTTATACAAAGTCAGCTTATTGCCCCCACAATCTGGGTCCTCATTTTACCTACCTTAGAAAGGATGGAAGGCTGAGTCAACCTTGAGCCTGGTGAGATTTGAACTTGCAGTAATTGCAGGCAGCTGATGTTAATAACAGTGCTTTAGTCTGTTGCGCCACCAGGGCTCAGAGTGACAGTTGGGCTGAAAAAGAAAGGGGGTGGTTTTATTGATCTTCCACCCCCTGAAATAGCAGCGAATAAGCACAGAGCTGAAAGAGACATGAATAGGAACTTTGAACTGTTTTGGTTAATTGGATGTTATAAATGCCAAAAGAAGAAAGTCGGATTGGTCATCTAACTATGCAAAGCAAGTTAAAGGAGAGGAGTAGAAGAGAAACAGTGCAACAGCCACATCTTCTGGCCAGGAAAAGACCCAGAGGAAAAGTGAGAGAAAGTAAAGGAAAAAAAGTGTGAATAACAATTTGACCTTGGGCAGCTTATTGGAAACATTGTTACAAGACTATCACAAGACCTAGATAAGCTGCCTGCCCCTGGGAACTGTTTACAGAGAAAAATACAGAGAAAGAGAGTGGAAACAGTGTAAGTTGTAAACACTGTAGCCTTTTGACTGGATATAGATTTTAGCAGCTGAATAACTGAGCAACTGGAACTGGGGAACAATAGAGGTTGCTTATAAGATAAAAGAAGATCTTCGTACTTCAGCCTTCAATTCTTCTCCTTGGGGATTTATAATTTGTTGGATATAATTCTGGGGTCTTGGTGTGCCTTTGTGGATTATAATTTGGTGAACTCTTGTGGATTATAATTTACAGCCTTGTGGATTATAGCCAGTGGTGGGATTCAAATTTTTTAACAACCAGTTCTGTGGGTGTGGCTGGGTGGGCGTGGCTGGGTGGTCATGTGACTGGGTGGACATGGCCAATGACATCACTCATGTCAAGGGGCGCTTTGCCCAGCCTCTCCCCTCCCAGCCACTCCTTGTCACCCCTGGCCTCAATGTATCTATAGTTCTGTAAAAATGTTGTTCACCTTTTTTAGACTTTATTATCTGCATCTACATACTATAGATGTACTTTCATGGACCACTGAAAGGAGGAAATGGCTCACATGCTTTACCCAAGAGTGTGATAGGCAGGTCACAAAACAGGCTTTTGAGGGGCTGCCACAAAGAAGGGGGGTGACAATGTATTTTCCAAAGCAGCAGAAGGCAAAACAAGAAGCAATGGATGGAAACTGACCAAAAAGAGAAGCAACCTAAAACCAAGGAGTAATTTCCTGATAGTGAGAACAATTAACCAGTGGAGCTGCTTGTCTCCAGACGTTCTGGGTGCTCCAACACTGGAGGTTTTCAAGAAGAGATTGGAGAGCCATTTCTCTGAAATGGTATAGGGTCCGTCCCCCCCAAGGTCCCTTCTAAGTATTATTCTGACACCTTTCCCAGGCCCTCCACTCAGATTTGGCATCCGCAGTTTTCCTGCCTGAGCAGGAGGTTGGACTAGAAGACCTCCAAAGTCCCTTTCAGCTCTGTTATTCTGTTATTCCTGAGCTAAATTGCTAAGACCCTCTGTCAGCGTTCCAGAAAACCCCAACTCCGAGTAAAGATGCGGAAGCAAGCATTTTCCAAAGTTCTCTTTGCTAGAATAGATAACCTGGCACATCTGGGAAAACCCGAATCTGAAAGGTCCGGGTTTTCCCTCAGTAAATCAAAACCCCCAAAACCATCCCCTCACTCCTCAGTCAATCACATGCTCCAATCAACATCCGTTCCATCTCGACTCAGCACTCCAACCACTCCTTCTCCAGATGCCGGATCAACCTGACCTTGACCGACAGGAAGAATGCTATTATGTCTACCAACAACCCCTCTACTAAATCCCCCCTCCTACTTTCCCACACATGAGAAGGTGGCAGCATGGAAGCTTCCGGCCTAATATGGCTTCCAAAGCTGACAGGCGTCCCCCCCAGCAGAAAAAACCACATGCTGAAAAGAAAAGAAAAAACACAAAAGAAGGAATTAACACCTTGTAAAGTACCCCTTAACCCCCTCCCCTCGGGGGACCTTTTGGTTTCTCAGGAAATTTATCATGAAATCGCTTCACTAGCGTATCAGCATTCACATCCCAACTTTTCACCCAAGTAGCTTCAGATAATGAGTACCCTTTCCAGTGTACCAAATATTGTAAGCAACCCCTGTAGAGTCTAGAGTCAAGGATCTTCTTAACTTCATAATGAGTCTCCCCTTGCACTACCAAAGGGGGGGGAGCAGCTGGTAAGGGCCTTAAGTTAGATTCTTTTGCTGGCTTCAATAAGCTACTGTGGAAAACTGGGTGCACTTTCCCTAATATGCAAGGGAGGCTAAGTTGGACAGTCACTGGGTTAATCACTTTCACTACAGGGAAGGGACCTATGAATTTGGGTCCAAACTTCTTGCTGGGTAACCTCAATCTTAGGTACTTGGTTGACAAATACACCTTATCGCCTATTCGGAAAGGTGGTTGGAGCGACCGGCGTTTGTCGGCCTGGGCCTTATATTTCTCCACCGATTCAACTAAAGCTTTCTTAGTATTCTCCCAACCCTTTTTCAACGAGATCATCCATTCTGTTAGAGACATGGAAGTGGGCAACTCTCTAGGCAACTCAGGCATCAGCACAAAATCCATGCCCGTAGTTATCTGAAAAGGAGTCAACCCAGTACTGCTGTGTACTGCATTATTATAAGCCACTTCTGCAAACGGTAGCAAGTCCGCCCAGTTTTCCTGTTGATAATTTACATAACACCTAATGTATTGCTCCACCATTGAGTTCAATTTTTCAGCCAATCTGTTAGTCGATGGGTGGAAAGCTGAGCTAAGCCCCTGGGACGACCCAATGGACCGTAGGAACTCTCTCCAGAACTTGGTGGTAAACTGGATCCCACGATCCGATATTATTCTCCTTGGAACCCCATGTAGCCTGTAGATGTGTTTCACAAACAGCTTTGCCAGCTTCTTGGCCGAGGGTAGTCTGTTGCAGGCAGTGAAGTGTGCTTGCTTGGAGAATAAATCAATGACAGTCCAAATCACCTTGTTCCCTCAGGGAGCTCAACTATGAAGTCCATTGCAATCTCCTCCCAGGGCTTGGTGTGTTCGGCCACAGTATGGAGAAGCCCGGGGGGGCTTTCCTGGTCTGGACTTCATGGTGGCGCAGCTTCTCACATAGTCTTCCACATCAGCTTTCATCTTTGGCCACCAGAATTGTCTCCTAGTCAAATGGAGGGTTTTTAAAAATCCAAAGTGGCCCCCTAGTCGAGAATCATGACTCCTCTTTAGCACCAGGAGTCGCATGCTGCGGGGCACATAAATCTTACTCCCCTTCCATGCCAACCCTTCTCTTAGGGTTAGGTCGGTCTGGTTTTCCTTGAACCAGGAATCAGTCAAGAGCGCTGCTTTTAGCTCTGCTGTCAACTTGTCTTCGGGGAGGTTGGAACCATGGTGCGTTTGCACTTTGGTGCGGGCTTGGGCGGTTGGCTGAGTTTCCGAGATCATGGCATGAACTATCTCTTCCTGTCGGCTGTCAAACTGGGGCTTACGGGAGAGAGCATCAGCTAAAATGTTCTTGCCCCCTGTTGTGGTCTGCCAGCAGCCTGCGGAGCTGGCAGCGGAGTCGGACAGCGATGAGGCTGAGGAAGAACATGGGCCAGTCCTGGAGGCTTGGGAAGGCCCGGATGAGGGCTCTGCATCAGAGCCAGAGATGGGGCTAGGGCCATCGGGGAGTGAGGTGCAGACTCCAGAGCCTCCAGAGACTGATAGGAGTGAGGCAGAGGAACAGGAGGAGCCTGTTCCTAATGCATGCATGAGAAGAGCTGCCAGAAGGCAAGAGCAGCTCAAGCAAAGAGGACAACTCGGGAGTAGGGCCAAGAGATGATTGGCCCCTCCCATAAGGCTTAAAACAGACTAGCAACAGTGTTTGGGCTTTGCCAGAAAACGTTGGTAGCTTCGTCTTCTTCTTCATCTACGTCTTGTATTTATTTCTGTATCTGTGACTTCTGAATGTTTGCCAAGAAAGGCCTTTGGCAGTCTGAATAATTGGACTAAGGTTTGTGATAGGACTGAGGACTTTGTGTTGGGAGGAATTTGCTTTAATTTAGTTGAACGATGCTGGGAATGAAGTAATTCTCAGCTGTTTGAATAAAGTTTGTTTGTTTTTTCACTGACTGATTTTCCTACTACTTACATGGGCTTGGGTCACAACACCCCCCGGAATGTATTTCAGGTTAAAGTTAAAGTGCTTGAAATACTGAGCCCAGCGAACCTGCTTGGGTGAAAGCTTCCTCAGGGTCTTCAGCGCCTCGAGATTTTTGTGGTCAGTCCACACTTCAAAAGGCTCATTAACCCCCTCTAGGAAGTGTCTCCAGGATAGGAGAGCCCATCGCACCACAAAAGCCTCTTTCTCCCATACCGCCCATCTGCACTCAGTGTCCATTAACTTCCTCGATATGTAAGCACATGGTATTAGATTGTTTTGGGTGTTCCTTTGAAGTCGAACAGCAGCCACCACTATATCACTCGCGTCCGCCTGAACCACAAATGGCTTATTTGGGTCAGGGTGCTGGAGGATCGGCTCCACAGCAAATAGGCGTTTCAACTGTTCAAAGGATTTTTGACAGCCCATTGTCCAACCTAGGGGTTGGCTAGGTTTTGGCTTGGTGGGAGACGGACCGGTTTTTAGCAATTCTTTCAAACGGAGAGCAACCTCAGTGAAGGCAGGCATGAATTGTCTGTAAAAGTTTGCAAACCCCAGAAAGCTTTGAAGCTGCTTACGGGTTCATGTGGGTTGCCAGTCCAACACTGCCTTCACCTTTCCTGGGTCCATTTCGATTCCTTGATTCGACACCCTGTATCCCAGGTAGTCCAAGGACTCCTTATGGAATTCGCATTTGGACAACTTCACACAAAGCTTTTTCAGCACTTGTCTGACCAATTTGACATGTTCTTCCATACTTTTGCTGAATATAAGAATGTCATCAAGGTAAACAAGGACCCCCTTATACAGGTGCTCATGAAAAACTTTGTTGATCAGTTGCATGAAGACTGTGGGGGCCCCTTGGAGTCCAAAAGGCATGACCCGGAATTGGAAGCTGCCCAGGGAGCAGTTAAAAGCAGTCTTCCATTTGTCTCCCTCCTTTATGCGAACTCAGTAGTAGGCTTCCCTTAGATCCAGCTTGGTGAAAATCTTGCCTTTTGACAAGTGGTTCACCAAGTCTTTCATTAGTGGTAGGGGGTAGGTATTTTGTATGCAAATGCAGTTCACACCCCTAAAATCGACACACAATCTCAGCGTACCATCTTTTTTTTCTTTAAACAATACTGGGGCAGCCACCCTGGATTTCGCAGGCTAGATGAATCCTCTGGCTAGGATGGTGTCAATGTACTTCCTCAACTCGGTCATTTCAGCAGGTGTCATGGAGTACATCCTGGGTTTTGGCAATTTGGCACCTGGTTCTAATTCAATGGCGCAATCCGTGGGCCGATGAGGGGGGAGGAGGTTACATTCCTCCTAACGGAATGCTTCGGCTAAGTCTGTATATACGTTAAGAATCTGGGGTTCGCCTGGAGGCCTGTCTGAACTAGCCACTGCTGTTTCTGGCAGCTGGCCATTATGGGTAGGCTGCTCTTTGGGAGGAGGGCCAGGGGATAATGGGCCAACCCCTATTCTGATTTTTCGGTATCCATCTTCCCATTTGATGGTGGGGGCCCAGTTGTCCAGCCAAGCCAAGCCCAGTATGACAGATTCTGACATTTTTTGGGTTACTATAAATCGTATAAGTTCATGATGCCTTCCGATTTCTAATTTAACCAGTTCTGTAATATGGCTGGAGGGGACCTCCCCATTTAACGTTCCATCCATCTGGTGAAATTTAATTGGGTGCTTTTTATTATTATTATTATTATTATTATTATTATTATTATTATTATTATTATTATTATTTATTAAATTTTTATACCGCCCCCTCTCCCGAAGGACTCGGGGCGGTGAACAGCCAGAATTAAAAACACACAATACAAATATTAAAATACATTAAAACAAAATTAAATTATCCTAGGCTTCTCCAATTTAAAACCCCGTTACCCATAAAATTTATGGGTTTAAGGCTGCTGTTCTGATCCCCAATTGTTTAACCACTGGAAGTCCAATTAGACATCTGGTGCACCTTGTATCTACTATTGCTGGCAGTTCTGCTTGCCTCCCTGTCTCTGGCACCACCAGTTTCACTTTAATTAATAAGGGGGGATGGGTGCACTCACCATTGGGTCTTCATCTTCTCTAGCCTTGCCGGGAGGGTCTTCTTTAGACGGAGGATCCTCGCTTTCTTCAGCAGGGAGGGGAACCTCTATGGCTTGTTTGGTGAATCAGCTGGTGTCTGGGGCTTTTCTTGGAGCCCTCCTGCCTCGTGCAGCTGTAGCAGGACGTTGTTGTGGAACTGGGGCAGGGGTCAGGCACTCAGAAGCTCGATGTCCCGGTTGTCCGCACTGATAGCATTTAATCGCCCCTGCCAGTTGAGGGGAGGTGATTTCAGTAGCCTTTGAAATGGGCCATCTAGATAACGTTCTCCGAGGCTCACCTCCGAGGAAGTGGTTGCTCTGCTGGGGTTTTTCTGTGGGGGTGGATTTCTCTGTCTAGAGCTATGGACATGGTATACCAGTCATGCAGGCGCTCAGGCACCCCCTGGATCCCACAGGCTTTTCTGACTTCCTGGTCAATAGCTTCTTTAAAATAGTGTAGGAGTATGCGGTCTGGCCAATGCCCCAGGTTCCCTGCAACTCATCTAAAGTCCCATACAAAGTCTTTTATGGGTCGATTACCTTGCTTCATCACCTTTAGCATGGCTTCACTTTCATTTATTCAGTCTGGGTCTTCAAATCGGGCATGGAGCAGCGCAATAAACCCATCGGCATCATTCAGTTCCGCAGTGCCCTCATTGTGCAGCTGGGCTATCCATTCAGTAGTCTGCCCCTCATTCATCCCATCGGAAATCACCGACACCAAGTCCCGGTCTGGCTCGTATTGGTCTCTGTACTGAGCCACATGATCCCAGACCCTGCTGAGGAAATAAGCCAGTTTGGCAGGAGTACCATCAAAGGATGCTGTGAAGTGGGGTGGCGTTGGCCTTGTGGGTGGAGGGGCCCCGGCAGTGGCTGGGTGAGCTGGAACTTGTTGCGGAGCTGCTCCTGGTTGCTGTACTCCAGCCGGCTGCTGCGGGAGGGGGCCCGGCTGCTGAGCTGCTTGCTGGACTGGAGAGAGGGGGGGTACTCCAGCCGGCTGCTGGATTAGTCCCCCCTGTGGTGCTGGGATTGCTGTGCCATATCGGGGCCATGAGGATCCCTGGAAGCTTGGAACAGACAGCACTGGATACCACTGGCACTGGACGCACCCGTGGCCGGGATAGAATCTCCAGCCTGGGGGATACATTCAGCAGGAAGTAGCACAAAGGCAGGCTGGCGAGGGGGGCCAGCAGGGGGGTTTTGCATTCCCCACGCTGGTTGCGTCTGATGTCTCCCAGCTGCGGGATGGCCATGCTGCGCTGAGCCGCTCCTCATTTCATCCCTGGCCAGGTAGAGAGGTGCCTGCGCCCTGCTAACTCCTCTGCCAGGTCCTGGATCGGGGAAGGTGAGCGTAGGTTGCAATAAGCTCCATCTCACTTGAGGAGGTTGGGGGGGGCAGAACTTCCCACTTCCATCTGTTCAAAATGCTCAGGGAGCCTGGTTAATGATTGGCTTCATGATGGGGGCAACAGGTTCCAGTCCCGGTAATCTCTGGATCTCAAAGCTGTCTCCCTCCTCCACTCTGGCTCATGGGGCGACTTCATTGGGCTGGGAGCTCAGCACCCCTGACAGCCCTCTTTCGGGGTGCTGTTATGCTTTAAGGGGGATTCGGGTTAATGTCACGCATGCGCGAGATGGCAGACCTCCGAGGGGCGTGCTGTTGAGGTTGATGAGGAAATGGAGAACTTTGGGAACGTTGGAGGCCGACCTAGTGTTTTTGGGCCCCACGTTCGGCATGCCGATGGCCTGGCGGTTTGAATGAGCCGTCCCTTGTTGGGATTGACTCGGGGATGGCAGAGGTACAGCGAGGAGACATAAGCAGAGCGCTGTGAGGAGGGCAGCAGCGGCGAGCCTCCAGGATGACTCCACAGCAGCGTAGCCCCGGAGATCGGGCGACTCACCCTGCGGACCGCCCAAAGGAGGTGAAGGAGCCAAGGGGGTCGGGGGACTCAGACGGAGCTGGACGGAGAGCCGAGGGAGCCGAGGGAATTGTCTACAGCGACCCAAGCCTCCCTTTGATGTTACGGCGGCCAGAAAAGGGATGGGCTGCTGGGGGGGATATGGGACGCGGATGGCAACGAATCCGGCACCTGGAGGCCTGGAGGCATGTAGGCCGCATCAAACGGTTATCTAGCCCAGATTCGAGGATTGGGGTGTATGGCCCAGCTGAGCTGAAAATCCCCTAAACGGACTTGACCAGAAAAGTGTGGCAGAATTTGCCCAGGAGAAGACAGGTAGGACTATAGGGGGTGACTTGGTCCGGAAAAATCAAAAGGAGGTTGGGAGTGATAGAGGGGGATCAATGAATTACCATCCAGTCTCCCCCTTGGATTCGCCCCCCTCCTTATGAAAAATGGCCTCCCCCACATTGCTGCCTGGACTCTCTATTAGGTCGGCCCATTTTTCCATCTTGTTGACTCTGGGACGTTACTATCACCCACCTGGATTTTTATGTTTGATCTCTATCTCCTCCTGCTGTTGGCTATTTTATTCCTGCCTCCTGATTATTGCCTGTGGCCTTGGCTTGGGGGAAGGGAGATTGTAGGCTGAAAGGAGAAGCTGGAAGTCCAGGTCAATGACTGCTGTTCCGTCTGCAGGAAAAGAGTGACTTCTGTTGGACTATGACATCCAGCCGCTGTGAGAGAGTGGCTGTGGCCATCTACCTGCATTGCAATTATTTGACCTGGATGCCCCACCACTGTGAGAGAGTGAAGGGGCCCCAGCCTCCTCATGTTCAGCCATATTGCCATCTCTCGCCTCTATGACTATCGCTGACACCCAGAGTTCCCCTCTTCCACCTCATCATACCTGTATGGCCTATACCTCAGCGGATCTGCTTGCGCTGCGAGATGCCCCCCTCTCGCGGCGATGGCCTTCCACGTTATCGAAGGCCTACCTTAAGGACGGGCTTTGGAGCCCCGAGAGGTGGCATGTTTTAAAGCGGGGATTAAGGGTTTTTTTAATTAGGGCTTTTAATAATTTTTTAAGGGGAACTGGGAGGACGACCAAAGGGGATGGAGGGGGGGTAATCCACCAAGGTCGGAGCCAAGCCCGGCACGGGGTAACGGTTTGGAGGGTGCAGGACGAGGGAATGGGGAGGGGGCGGAGGGCTATCCTAATGAGGGATGTACCATCAGCACGGTGGTTGGGAGGGGCAGATATGGCGGGAGCAAGGGACCATATCATGTGTTGGGGGTGCACACTCGCTGTATGAGAGCAATTGCGCACCCCGGTCCCCAAGGCTCCTCTCGGATACTAGGTGGCTCAGATACTCAGGACCTGGGCCTGCGGCTGATGCTGTGCAACGCCAGGTCCATGGTAAATAAGGCCCCCCTCATCCACGATCTTATTCAGGAGGGGGGAGCGGACCTGGCAGGTATTACAGAGACCTGGTTGGGACCAGAGGGAGGGGTCCCTCTGGTCAAGATGTGCCCACCAGGCTTCAGAGCATTCTATCAGCCGAGGGCCCAGGGGAGGGGCGGGGGGGGTGGCGGTTATTATTAAAGAAGGTCTTGGTCTGAGGGAGACCACTATGCCACAGATTGCCTGTGACCCCTGATGATGTGGACAGGATTCTGGGGAGACTTAGTGCGGCCACATGTTTACTGGACCCATGTCCCTCCTGGTTAGTACTGGCTTCCCGGGAGGTTACATGAGGCTGGCTCCAGGGAATTATCAACGCTTCGTTGAGTGAGGGTTATTTCCCCACGGCCTTGAAAGAGGCGGTGGTGAGGCCTCTCCTCAAGAAGCCTTCCCTGGACCCGGCAGTATTAGCCAACTATCGTCCGGTCTCCAACCTTTGCTTTGTGGCGAAGGTTGTTGAGAGTGTGTTCGCACGACAGTTTCCGCAGTACCTGGAGGAAACGTCTTATCTAGATCCGTTCCAGTCGGGTTTCAGGCCCGGGCACAGCACGGAAACAGCATTGGTCGCGTTGGTCGATGATCTCTGGAGGGCTCGGGACAGAGGTTGCTCCTCTGTTCTGGCCCTGTTAGACCACTCAGCGGCTTTTGATACCATCGACCATGGTATCATGCTGCACTGGTTGGAAGAGTTGAGGATGGGGGGGCACCCTGTTACGGTGGTTCTCCTCCTTTCTCTCCGACCGGTCGCAGTTTGTGTTGGCAGGGGGGCAGAGGTCGACCTCGAGGCCTCTCATCTGTGAAGTGCCTCAGGGGTCGGTTCTCTCACCCCTTCTGTTCAAAATTTATGTGAAGCCGCTGGGTGAGATCATCCATGGCTTTGGGGTGAGATACCACCAGTACGCTGATGACACCCAGCTGTACATCTCCACCCCTGGCCACCCCAACGATGCCCTTGAAGTAATGTCCCGGTGCCTGGAGGCTGTGCGCATCCCGATATAGTCAGATGACTCCATCTCTGACTATTGGGGGCGAGTCTTTGGCCCCCTCGGAGAGGGTTCACAACCTGGGAGTCCTTCTGGATATGCAGCTGTCCTTGGAGGAACATCTGACGGCTGTGTCCAGGGGGACTTTTTGTCAGGTTTGCCTGATCCGCCAGTTGCGGCCCTTTCTTGATCGGGATTCCCTGTGCACAGTCACTCATACCCTCATCACCTCTCACCTGGACTACTGCAACACTCTCTACATGGGGCTCCCCTTGAGGGGCACCCGGAGGCTCCAACTGGTCCAGAATGCGGCCACACGGGTAGTTACGGGAGCTGCATGGCGCTCCCATACAACACCTCTCCTGCGTGAGCTGCACTGGCTCCCAGTGGTCTTCTGGGTGCGCTTCAAGGTGTTGGTTATCACCTTTAAAGCGCTCCATGGCATAGGACCTAGATATCTTCGAGACCACCTGCTGCTACTGACAGCCTCCCATCGACCTGTGCGCTCCCACAGAGAGGGCCTCCTCAGGGTGCCATCAGCCAAACAATGTAGGCTGGTGACCCCCAGGGAGAGGGCCTTCTCTGTGGGGGCACCTACCCTCTGGAACCAACTGCCCCCAGAGATAAGGAGAATCCAAGTCCTCGGTGCCTTCCGCCGTGCCCTTAAAACTTTCTCTTTTCAGCAAGCCGGGCTGAATGTTTAAATGTTTTTAATTGGTTTGTCATTGTTTTTTTAATTATGGGGCCAAATTTATATATATCTTTTTAATAGTATTTTAATGTTTGTAGTCTATGTTTTTATTTGGCTGTACACCGCCCTGAGTCCTCAGGGAAAAGGGCAGTATATGAATTTGATATAAAATAAAAAAAAATAAAATAAATGTCAGCATTCCAGAAAAAAACCCAACTCCAAGTAAAAACTCTGAAGGAAGCATTTTTCAAAGTTCTATTTACTAGAATAGGTAAACTGGCACATCTGGGAAAACCCGAATCTGAGAGGTCCGGGTTTTCCCTCAGTAAATTAAAACCCCCAAAACCATCCCCTCACTCTTCAGTCAATCACATGCTCCAATCACCATTTGTCCCATCTCAAGAAAGCACTCCGACCACTCCTTCTCCAGAGGCAGGATCGGCCTGACCTTGACCGACAGGAAGAATGCTATTATGTCTAAAGAAAACCCCTCTACTAAATCCCCCCTCCTACTTTCCCACACATGAGAAGATGGCAGCATGGAAGCTTCCAGCCTAACATGGCTTCCAAAGCTGACACCCTCATTGGGACCTTATCTCTTTTGCTCCCTCTGGATCAGTGGTTAAATCTAAAAATTTTCCCTACCGGTTCTGTGGGTGTGGCTTGGTGGGGAGGTTCCTGTGACTGAGTGAGTGTGACCAACTTGATGTCACTCACAGCCACACCCACTCAGTCACATGACCACCACCCCCACAAAGCCACGCGCACAGAATCAGGCAGGAAAATTTTTTAAATTTCTATTTTCTATTCTAAAACCCTATTTTCCCATCGTGAGATGCCTGCAGCCACAGCCTCTTTTTTTCAGTGTGCCTGGAGGCACTTTTTGTGCCAAAAGATGCAGCGGCTGCAGGCTTCTTGTAGCGAAACTTACCAGAGCCGTGCTCCCATTCTTAAATGCGTGGGGAGAGGGACAGGCCTGGCCGCGCCACCGTGCAGACTGCAGTGCTTTCTCTTTGGCCTGGGTGGTGGCGCTTAGCTGGCCAGGCCAGTGCGGGTAGCCCTTCATCTTTCCGAAGATCAGGTTGCCGCACTTATAGTCACGGGGCCGGCCAGAGCAGGACATGGCGTGGGTGGATAGGCCAATGCACTTTCTCTTGGGCCTCCCTCTCATAGCCAGGCCTGAAAGACAGCCAAGCCTCGTTATGTCATCCCCGCAGCCGTTTGGATGAGCATGGTGGGGCCCCTCCCTTGCAGTCGACCTTACCTTCTCAGGCCAAGTGAAGAGTGGCCACATGGGAGGCAGCTGGGCGAGGAACGGAGATCGGTAAAGGAGGCTCACCAGGCAGAGATCAGATGGGCCACGTGGTCGAGGCAAGTGAGGGAACCAGAGAGCAGCAGCAGCTATGATGCAGGCGTGACTCTAGGCATCAGCCAAGGTGGGCAAGGCACAATAAGGAGTGAGTGGGAGGGGAGGGGCCAGCCAGTGGCGTGATTTGTTGGTTCGCCGAACTGCGCAGAATCTTAACCAGTATGCCTGAACCAGTGTGAACTGGATGAATCCTACCCCTGATTACAGCATACAAGTGATTAAAAAGAAAGAAAGAAGAAAGAATACAATCCTCGTTGAAGAGACGGATCAGGGGTTAAGTGATCTTGGCAGCCTCTTGCGAGTGATCCGGGGTGAAAGACCTTCCTGGAGGATTTTTAAAGAGGGAAGAGGAAGAAGGAGGCCCTAGGAAGGAGGAAGTGTCCTCCAAAATATAGTGGGGAACGGCAAGTTTGGGCTCAAATGAGATCATTTTAAAGCAAGAGATAACATCGGCGGAGTGAGGGAAAAGAGCCAAGCGGGAATCTTGATACCATTGACGATTTGACATCAAGGAAACAGACAATTTAAAGTGTGAGAGCAAAAGTGCTGATTAATCGGAGGTTACAGACATTCTGAAGAGAGACTGATTGCTGAGTAATATAACAGGGAGTAAGGGAGACACCTACTAATTTACAGAAGGAAAGTCAATTCAAAAGAATATAAGAACTACTTTTGTGAGCTTGATGCTGACCAACTTATAAATCGTAGAGAATCTGTGTGTGATTTTGGGTGTGAGGAAACTTGTGAAATAGTGCTCATATAGAAATAGAGAAAATTAAGTGTATTATATTGTGGTGTTGACATGGAACACCCTTAAGAAGAAACTATCTTTATGATTACTATTTTTTTCTCTTTTTCTTCTTACTATTTTGATTACCATCTTTGACTATCTATTGCATTAATTACTGATATCATTAACATCATAAGTGATTTAATTATATATATTGTCACTAATTAATTGTTGATATTGGTAAATGTTTTAGATTGATATTCTGGAATGATAGATTGATATAAGGATGCCAAAACTAAAAGACACCTAAAAATATATGATATCTAGCGGAAGCTGTAAATTTAAGCACTGAAAATTGAATAGTTGAAATAGTGACAGCTTGGGTGTCCTGGAGGAATATAAGAGGACTATAAGGAAGTGGGGAAGTTGTCTTAAAGTGGCGGCAAAGTTGACAAGCATTTCTAATCTGACGAGAATTGGCGCAGGAAAGAGGCAGGGGCCCCAAACCACGACACTGGAACTGAGTCCAGCGGGGCAAAGGTCCATTGAAGAAATAATGCAAAGGGAAAGATCAAATTAATTCAAAGATCTACAACAGATGTTACAAACAATGCAGGATGTTATGCTGAAAAACCGCGAGGATTTAAAACGAGAGATAGGAGAAGTAAGGAGTGACACAGGAGAACTGAAAGAAAAGATGAGATCAATGGTTGATAAATTTGAATACTTCCAACAACAAATTATGAAAAATGAGCAAAAATTGCAGGAGATGGAGGAGAGAATGGGAAGGGAAGAAAAAAGAGTGGAGGAGATGGAAGAAAGATTAATACAAGCTAATAAAGATTTTGAAATGTCGGTCATCCACTTAGAAACAGAAAAGGCAGCCCACTATTTACGGTTTCAGAATGTGAGGGAAGAAAAGAACGAGGACCTCCCGGAGATGATGGTGGACCTATTGGCGGGAGCACTAGGAATCGGGAAAGAGGAAATGATTAATGAAATGGATGAAATCTATAGGATCCATACTAATTATGCACATAGGAATAATCTACCCAAAGAAGTGCATATTAGATGTCAGCCTTGGAAGCCATATTAGGCTGGAAGCTCCAATGCTGCCACTTTCTTGTGTGTGGGAAAGTAGGAGGGGGGATTAAGGAGAGGGGTTGTTAGTAGACATAATAGCATTCTTCCTGTTGGTCAAGGTCAGGGCGATCCAGCATCTGGAGGAGTGGTCAGGGGGCTGGATCGAGATGGAGCGGATGTTGATTGGAGCATGTGACCAACTGGGGGGAAAAGGGGATGGTTTTGGGAGCTTTGACTTACTGAAGGAAAACCTGGGCTTTTCAGAATCGGGTTTGTGCCAGATGTGCCAGTTTGCCTATTCTAGTAAAGAGAACTTTGGAAAATGATTGCTTCCGCATCTTTACGTGGAGTTGGGGTTTTTCTGGAACGCTGACATTAACCCAAATCTCACTTAAAACCTAACAGCACCCCGTAAGGGAGATGTTGGGGGTGCTGAGCCCCAGCATCTACCTAAACCCCGAGTGGTGTGAAGACTCAGTGAAGATGGAGGAGAAAGGAGAAATTGGAGACGGGCCCGCCGGGAGGCCGGATGCTCAAGGAATTGCTGACCCCTTGCTTTCTCCTTCTGAAGAAATGGGATGAGCCATGGAGGCTGCAGAGGAAGCCCTTCGGCTGGGGGCTTGGCCCAAGGCGTCAGATTCCTGGAATTGTTGCCAGTCCGACCCAGCTCCAGGAGGGGAAATGAAATCACCCCATGAGCCAGACTGGAGGATGGGGGCTGCTGTGGGATCCGGAGACTCCCGGGACTGGGACCAGCTGCAGCCAATGCGAAGCCAGTCCTTAACTGGGCTCCCTGAGTGTTTTGAGCGGATGGAAGTGGGGAATTACGCCCCCTCTTCCCAACCTCTTGAGGTGAGATGGAGGCTAGCACAACCTACATTCACCTTCCCTGATCCGGGACATGGAGGGGGGATTAGTAGGGCGCAGACCCCCCCTTACCCGGCCAGGGGCAAAACGAGAGGATTAGCACAGCATGGCCATCCTGCAGCAGTGGGGCACCAGGCACAACCGGCATACAGAATGCAAAACCCCCCCTTCGGGGCCCCTCGCCAGCATGCCTTCACGCTACCTCCTGCTGAGAATATACTGCCCGGATGGGGGGTTTATCCTGGCCAGGGATGGGTCCAGTGCCAGTGGTATCCCGCGCCATCTGTTCCAAGCTTCCAGGGATCCACATGGCCCCCCTCCTATGGCCCAACGTTCCTGGCACCACAGGGGGGACTAATCCAGCAGCCGGCTGGAATGTCCCCCCTTCCTCCAGCACAGCAAGCAGCTCAACAGCCAGGTCCCCCGCCCCAGCAGCCGACAACATTGCCCCCCTCTCTCCAGCCCAGCAAGTCCCACATCAGCCGGCTGGAATGCAGCAACCAGGAGCAGCCCTGCAGCAAGTTCTATCCCAGCCAACCACAGCCGCAGCCCCTCCACCCATGAGGCCAACGCCACCCCGCTTCAGAGTAAACTTTGATGGGACACCAGCCAAGCAAGCTTATTTCCTCAGCAGGGTCTGGGCTCACGTAAATCAGTACGGGGACCAATACGAATCAGAACGGGACTTGGTGTTGGCAATCTCAGATGGGATGAATGAGGGAGAGGCTTCTGAATGGATAGCCCAGCTGCACAACAAGGGCGCTGCAGAACTGAATGATTCTGATGGGTTTATTACACTGCTCCGTTCCCGATTTGAGGACCCAGACCGCATAAATGAAAGCAAAGCCACGCTAAAGGTCATGAAGCAAGGTAATCGACATATAAAAGACTTTGTATGGGACTTTAGATGAGTTGCAGGGAATCTAGGGCATTGGCCTGACCGCATACTCCTACACTACTTTAAAGAAGCTATTGTCCCAGAAGTCAGAAAAGCCTGTGGGATCCGGGGGGTGCCTGAGTGTCTCCATGACTGGTATACCATGTCCATAGCTCTAGACAGAGAAGTCCACCCCCACAGCAAAACCCCAACAGAGCAACTACCTCCAAGAGCGTTATCCAGAAAGCCCATTCCAAAGGCTACAAATGTCACACACACCCTCAACCGGAGAGGGGCAATCAAGTGCTATCGGTGTGGAGAACTGGGATATCAAGCTTCTGAGTGCCTGGCCCCTGCCCCAGTTCCACAACAATGTCCTGTCACAGCTGCACGAAGCAGGAGGGCTCGAAGGAAAACCCCAGACACCAGCCAATTCGCCAGACAAGCTGTAGAAATTCCCATCCCCACTGAAGAGAGCCAGGACCCTCCGGCTAAAGAAGCCCCTCCCAGCGTGGCTAGTGGAGATGAAGACCCGATGGTGAGTGCACCCATCCCCCCCTTCTCAATTAAAGTAAAACTGGTGCTGCCAGAGACAGGGAAACAAGCAGAACTGCTAGCAATAATAGATACCGGCTGCACCAGATGTCTAATCAGGCTTAAAGTTGTAAAACAATTGGGGATCAGGACAACACCCTTAAAGCACCCAATTAAATTTCACCAGGTGGATGGAACGTTAATTGGGGGAGTCCCTGCCACCCATATTACTGAACTGATTAAATTAGAGATGGGGAAACATCATGAACTTATACAATTTATAGTAACCCCAAAAATGTCAGAATCTATCATATTAGGCCTAGCTTGGCTGGACAACTGGGCCCCCACCATCAAATGGGAAGATGGATACTGAAAAATCAGAATAGGGGTTGGCCCATTACCCCCTGCCACTCCCACCAAAGAGCAACCTACCCATAACAGCCAGCTGCCAGAAACAGCAGTGGTCTGTTCAGATGGGCCTCCAGGCGAACACCAGATTCCTAAGGTGTATGCAGACTTAGCCGAAGCTTTCAGTGAGGAAGAATGTAACCTCCTCCCCCCTCATCGACCCACGGACTGTGTCATCAAATTACAACCGGGAGCCTAATTGCCAAAACCCAGAATGTACTCCATGACACCTGCTGAAATGGTCGCAAATGGTCGCAAAAAAAAATGCATGCGCAAGATGGCGGCGCTAGCTGAGATCGCGGCGTGAGGATGGGCACTGACCTACCTTTTGGGACCCTCTGAGGGTCGCCCTGAAGACCTGGCGACCCAGGTCCAGTTGGGGGAACTTCCTCCCATTCTGGGGATGGCTTTCTGCTCCCTCTTGAACATCATGGTGGGAGCAGAGAGCACAGCGTCGGCGAGGCTCGGAAGCCTCGGAACAGCTGAGAGGCGGTGGGGCGGCGTTTTTCCCCTCCAGCTGGAGCTCGCCGGGAGTGGGAGCGGCGGCAGTGGCACTGCACTGGGGGCGCCTACCACGTGGACATTGCCCCAGGCTCTGGCTTTGTTGAGGTGCTGTCGGGGCTGTTGGGGCTGCCAGTTCCCTGGAAAAATCTCAGGGACGCTGCCGGGATTTCAGTATGGCAGTGGGGGATGGCGACGAGGGCAGCAACCGTGAAGACTTCCGGCTGGCTCTTGGCGGGGAGAGGAGCGCCCTATGGCCTTGAAGAGGGGTGCTAATGTGGCCGAGGACCATCTTTTCAAGCCAGGATAGACGAGGACTGGGTGTGTTACTGAGGGGGGGTCTCCGCTGGGGTGTTTTAGAGTGCCCTTGGGGACTGGGGGGGTTAAAGTGTAATCCCCCCCTCTTTCCATCTCTCCCCCCTTGGAGCACGCCCTTCTCGGACTTGCACCCTCTTTTGGCTTCACCTCGCTGACATAAATAGCTCGCTTATTCCACCTGAGCCCTGCCCCTATTTGTGTGAAGGACTAATATCATCTGAACAGGAGCTGGTATATGACTCCATCCCACCAGCTGACAGGACCAGCCAAGAGCCTAACCACCATGAGAGGGTGGTTTGGGCTCTGGGCCCCACGGGCTGAGCTGGGATGGCATTAGCTATTTTGCATTCTGCACTTTGTACCTGCTGGCAGGGGAATGACCATCGGACAAACCGCCATGAGAGGGCGGATTGGGGATTTATATCCTGGGTGCTGCACTGTTTCTGCTGTACCATCATTCAGCACCTGCACTTTATACTTTGCTGGCAGAGGGACGGATCATCAAATCCGCTGTGAGAGGGCGGATTTTGGACCTATATTATGGGTGCTAAGTGCGCAAGTTGAACCATTACTTCCATCTCACCAGTAAAGGGGGCAGACCATCGAGCCAAGCCACTGTGAGAGGGCGGTATGACTTATCCCTCCTCCCCCCTTGGACTGTGTCGACCTGGAGACAGACTTGGCCTCTGTTGTGAGAGAACAGCGGACTGGGTCTTGAATCCTTTTGTGGCTCCTGTCTTTTTATGTTCTCCCTCAGACTTTTCTGTATGGACCCTTTAGGGGACGGTCACCCCATCCCTGCGGCAAGATGTACACAGCAGCGGAGCTTCTTGGTCTGCGAGATTCCCCCCTCTCACAGGCTTGGCCCTCCACGTTATCGAGGGCCTACCTCGATGACGGATTTTGGAATCCCGAGAGGTGGCATGCCGCAAAGAGGGGGCTGAGGGGTTTTTTAAAATTGTTTTTATGTAAATTTTTAAGGGGTTTGGGGAGGGGGGTGGGGAGGGAGGGTGATAGGTCAGGCTTGGCA
The DNA here is from genome assembly GCA_022577455.1 of Arizona elegans. Lineage (NCBI taxonomy): Eukaryota > Metazoa > Chordata > Lepidosauria > Squamata > Colubridae > Arizona > Arizona elegans. The sequence continues at coordinate 115,824 of JAKOOJ010000047.1, forward strand.
CAGGGGCACGAACTGGGAGGTGTGGAGCCGGGTGTGGAGGGGCTCAGTGTAAATAAGGGGTGGGGGGGTTGTGTGGGTTTGGAGGAGAACCGAGCGATTGCGTGCCCCGGTCCCCTTAGCTCTTCCCGTTCCTCAGGCTGCTTAGAGTCTCAGGGCCCGAGTCTCCGGCTGATGTTGTGTAATGCCAGGTCCGTAATAAATAAAGCCCCCCTCATTTGTGATCTTATTCAGGAGGGGGGAGCGGACCTGGCAGGTATTACGGAGACCTGGTTGGGCCATGAGGGGGGGTTCCCCTCGTGGAGATGTGCCCATCAGGCTTCCGTGCATTTCATCAACCGAGAGCTCAGGGCAGGGGCGGGGGGGTGGCGGTCATTATAAGAGAGGGTCTTGATCCAAGGGAGACCACTGTGCCTCAGATAGCCGGATGTGAGTCCCTTTTCGTGAAGTGGGGTTGTGGGGTGCAGATGGGTCTGTTGATCACGTACCTGGCTCCCTGCCACGTGGCGACAACCCTGCCCGAACTCCTCAATGTTATAGCTGAGGTGGCGGCTGATACCCCCAGACTTGTGGTCATGGGGGATTTCAACCTGTCATCCATTGGTGAAACTTCTGAGGTAGCTCGGGAGTTCATGGCTTCCATGACGGCCATGGACCTGACCCAAGTAATTCACGGCCCTACTCACATGGGGGACACACACTCTGGACTTAGTTTTTGTCTCTGGTCAGTGGTTGAGTGGCCTTGATATAGGGGATATAGATACTGAACCCTTGTCATGGTCTGACCACTCACTCCTTCGACTTGACTTTCTGACCGCCGCACCCCGTCGCAGGGAGGCGGAGCCGACCAGGTGGTTCCGCCCCAGGCGCCTGATGGATCCTGATAGGTTCCAGATGGAGCTTGGGCCATTTCCTGAAACTCTAGCTCACGACTCGGCTGATGACCTGGTGGCCGCCTGGGATAGGGCGGCTGCCGGGGCTTTGGACCGGGTCGTGCCTTTGCGGCCTCTGACCCGGCACCGAACTCACTTAGCTCCTTGGTTCTCCGAGGAGCTGAGAGAGATGAAGCGCCGGAAAAGATGCCTAGAGAGCGGTTGGAGGGCCAGCCGTTCCGAATCCGACTTGACACTGGTAAGGTCTCATATTAAGACCTTCCTAGTGGCGATAAAAGCAGCGAAATCTAGCTATTTTGCCACTCTTATCGCGTCATCAGATAACCACCCAGCCGCCCTGTTCAGGGTGACCCGCTCCCTTCTCCATCTGGGAGCGTGGGAGGACCCCTTGCAGGGCCGAGCTGAGGATTTTGTACAGTATCTGGATGATAAAATAACTCAGATTCGGGAAGACTTGGCCGCTGACTGGGTTAGTTCAGACGAGATGACTGAGGCAGGCCTTGAGAGTGTTATCTGGGAGGAGTTCGATCCTGTGGCTCCCGAGGACATGGACAGGATCTTGGGACGGCTGAACGCCACCACATGTTTATTGGACCCGTGTCCCTCCTGGTTGGTGCTGGCTTCCTGGGAGGTTACACGAGGCTGGCTCCAGGGAATTATCAAGGAATTGTGCTTCTTTGAGTGAGGGTGTCCTGCCGGCCGCCTTGAAAGAGGCGGTGGTGAGGCCTCTCCTCAAGAAGCCATCCCTGGATCCGGCTGTTTTGGCTAACTATCGTCCAGTCTCCAACCTTCGCTTTATTGCGAAGGTTGTTGAGAGTGTGGTGGCGCGACAGCTTCCACAGTACCTGGATGAAGCTGTCTATTTGGATCCGCTCCAGTCCGGCTTCAGACCTGGGTACAGCACGGAAACGGCATTGGTCGCGTTGGTGGATGATCTCTGGAGGGCTCGGGATAGGGGCTACTCCTCTATCCTGGTCCTGTTAGACCTCTCAGCGGCTTTTGATACCATCGACCTGTTGTGGCCCCGCCCTCTGAGCCTGTCCCATCGGAGGAAGAAAGCTCCGAGCATGAGGAAGAGGAGTCAGCCAGGCCTCCCTCTCCAGGCCCCTCCCCTCTGGCATTGTCTCAAGTGCCGGCCGAGGGAGAGAAGACAGCTGATTCAGATCAGAGTGATAATGAAACATCATTCCTGGACGCACGCCTCCGAAGGCGTGATAAACGTTTGCAGCAGCTTAGGAGGCGTGCTAGGGATTAGAACTGAGTCACTGGACCACACCCCAGAGACTATATAAAAGAGGGTGGTGGTCAAGGAACTTTGTGACGAACAAAGTAAACCTTGGATAGTCACTAAAGCCTCGTCCGGAACTGCTGGGAGGAATATTATTTCTGCTTGGACTTTTGTGAACGTTCGTATCTTAGCTTTCTGTTTCTGGAAATAAAGTCCCTTGGCAGACGGTGTGTCTATCGCTGCCAAGTGGGAGATAAGAACTGGGTGCGTTCCAAAGTGTTTCCTTAACCCTCGGCTGGCTGTGTTTGTGTGTGTGTGGGGACGGGGACAGATCATCTTGTTCGTCACCCCATACTCCATCGTTAACCCACGATGGACCAACAGCTGCAGCAGCAGATACAGCAGATGCTGGAGGCCAATCAGCTTCTGCAACAGCAAGTAGCACAGCTAACTGCCCAACTTGCTTTGGGAAATGCTCCTGCAGCTCCACCTCCTCCCCCTCCCCGTCCGAGATGCCCAGTGAACGTGCCAGATAGGTTTTCTGGGCAGAAGGAGATGTTTCCGGCCTTCTTGGGACAATGCCAACTGTTTATGGCGATGAGGCCGGAGGATTTTCCAGATGACCGGGCTCGGGTGGCATTTGTTATCAGCTCCCTCTCTGGCACTGCCGCCCGATGGGCCACGCCCCTGTTGTTGCAAGATAGCCCCTTGCTCCTGGACTTTCATGGCTTTTTACAACACCTGCGCACCATGTTTGAAGACCCCCTCCGGGTGCAGACGGCAGCGAGGCGCATCAAGGACCTCTGCCAAGGCAAGCACCCCCTGCAGGACTATATTGCAGAGTTCCGACTGCTAGGCCAGGATTCGGCTTGGAATGAGGTGGCGCTGATGGACGCCTTCCAGGACGGCCTTTCCGACGAGATGCAGGACGAGCTGGTTCGTGTGGAGGCGCCACCGACCCTCGACGCGCTGGTGACCCAATGCCTGCGCATCGACACCCGCCTGCAACGGCGACGGCCCCGTCGGACTCTTCCGGAACCGCCGACAGCGTCGGCACCCCCGCGTTTCGCACCGACAGTGCTTCGGACCGCACAGCGTTTTGTGGCGACGGCTGAGGAGCCCATGGAGCTCGGAGCAGCCAGACCTCAACTGACGGCCCAGGAGCGGATGCGGAGACGTCAAGGGGGGTTGTGCCTCTATTGCGGCGAGGCGGGGCATTTTGCCACCTCGTGTCCCCGGAAGCGGAGTGGACCGCGCAAGCCTGTTCCGGAGTCTCGGCGTGACCAGCCGGGAAACGGGCCAGGCCTGGCCTAGGGGAAACTCTGGGTCAGGCACGTGACCATGCCCCGCCGGAGTCGGCGGCTGTGGACTGTGAGCCCCCTCGGCACCTGATTTTGAACACCCGGGTGTTGTTGGCTAACCGGTCGGAGGGGCTCCAGGCGCACGCGCTGGTGGACTCGGGGGCCACCATGAACTTTATGGACCAGGCCTTTGTGGCCCATTACAAAGTCCCCTTGGTTCCAGTGGACCCTCCGTTGAGGGTCGAAACTATAGATGGGCGGGAACTTGTGGCGGGGCCCATCAAAACCGCTACACAGCCCTTGCACCTCGCCATTGGGAACCACGAGGAGGCGATCCAGTTTTATGTAATGGCGGATCTGCACTTTCCCTTGGTCCTGGGGATGGCCTGGCTTCGGGCGCACGACCCTCAGATGGCGTGGTCGAGAAACGCCATCTCGTTCCCGAGCCTGCAGTGTGTCGACCACCTTCGCCACACCTGCGCCGGCCAGGACGTCTCTGCCCCAAACGTCTCCTTGCCTCCGGAGCTGACGCCCTTCGCCGACGTGTTCAGCGAGAAGGAGGCGGACCGCTTGCCCCCGCACCGACCCTACGACTGTGCGGTGGACCTAATGCCCAACGCGCCCCTGCCCTCGGGATGCCTGTACTCCATGTCGCAGCCCGAGCTGGCCGCCTTACGGGACGTTCTGGAAAAGAACCTGGCCCGTGGGTTCATCCGGCCTTCGACCTCCCCGCTCTCGGCCCCGGTCCTCTTCGTTAAAAAGAAGACGGGGGACTTGCGCCTGTGTTGCGACTACTGGCGCTTGAATGCCATCACAGTGCGAAATCGCTACCCCCTGCCGCTGATCCCGGAGCTGATGGAGAGGTTGCGGGAGGCCTCAATCTTCACTAAGCTTGATCTCCGAGGGGCCTACAACCTGGTGCGCGTGAGAGAGGGGGACGAGTGGAAGACGGCGTTCGGCACTTGGTACGGACACTTCAAGTATACCGTCATGCCGTTCGGGTTGACCAACGCCCCCGCGGTCTTCCAGCACTTGATGAACGATGTGTTCCGGGACATGCTGGATCGGTTCGTGGTGATCTACTTGGATGACATTTTGATCTATTCCCGGACCCCGGAAAGTCACCTCCAGCATGTCCGCCAGGTCCTGCAGCGCCTGCGGAAGCACCAGCTCTATGCGAAGTTGGAGAAATGCTACTTCTTCCAGACTTCCATAGAGTTCTTCAGGCACATCATCACCCCCGAGGGCATCGCGATGGACCCGCGCAAGGTGGAGGCCTTGCGCAGTTGGGAACCCCCGCGCCGGGTGAAGGACGTTCAGCGTCTGTTGGGATTCGCCAACTACTATCAGACCTTCATCCCAGGCTTCGCCACCCTGACCCTGCCGTTGACCCAGCTCCTTCGGAAGAAAGTCCCGTTCCAGTGGGGGCCCCCGCAGCAGCAGGCCTTCGAGGTCCTCAAGCAGGCCTTCCTCATGGAGCCAGTCCTGAGGCACCCCAATCCACACCGTCCGTTCGTGGTGGAGACGGATGCGTCAAACGTGGCGATTGGGGCGGTGCTGCTACAGGCTCCGGCGGATGGCGGCACTCTTTTTCCCTGCGCATACCACTCCCGGAAACTCAACCCTTCCGAGCGCAACTACACCATCTGGGAAAAGGAGTTGCTGGCCATCAAGGCTGCGTTCGAGGCTTGGCGACATCACCTCGAGGGGGCCCGACACCAGGTGGAGGTGCGGACGGACCAACGGAACCTGGAGCACCTCACCACAGCCAGGAAGTTGAACCAGCGGCAGATCCGGTGGTCGTTGTTTTTCGCCCGGTTCAACTTCCACGTCACATACATTCCGAGCAACCTCAACCAGAGGGTGGACGCGCTATCCCGTAAGCCGGAATACTTTTGCCCCAAGGACTCCCTTCCCCCCCCGGACGGTGCTGCCAGCGGACTCCTTGGCCGCGGTCCAGGAACCGGTGGACCTGCGGGCTCAGGTGCTGGAAGCGCAGCGACGGGACGACTGGTCGCAGCAGCGGAGAGCGGACGTCGGCCCCGCGTCCCCATGGACCGTGGAGGAGGGCTTGCTCAGACACCGGGGTCGGCTGTACGTGCCCATGAGTCCACTCCGAGCCCTCGTCATGAACCAGTGTCATGACAACCCCGCGGCGGGGCACTTCGGCTTCTTTAAGACTTTGAACTTGGTGACGCGGACTTTTTGGTGGCCTCAGGTACGGCACGACGTGCACGCCTACGTGACGTCCTGTGTGACGTGCCGACAGGCCAAAGCCACGGCCGGCCCCCCTCCCGGACTCCTCCAGCCGCTGCCGACACCGGAGAGACCGTGGGGAGCCATCTCCATGGACTTCCTGACAGACCTGCCCCTGTCCGCTACGTACACGACCGTCCTCGTGGTGGTGGATGCACTCACGAAGATGGCACATTTCATCCCGTGCCGCGGCCTGCCCTCGGCCCGCACCACGGCTCGCCTGTTCCTGCAACATATCTTCCGCCTCCACGGCCTGCCGGACCGGGTGGTTTCGGACTGCGGGGCCCAGTTCACGGCCCGCTTCTGAAAAAGCCTGATGGCCGCGCTGGAGGTGCAGGTGTGCCTGTCGTCGTCGCACCATCCGGAGACTGACGGGGGCACGGAGAAGGTCATCGGCATACTGGAGCAGTACCTCCGCTGTTTCGTCAACCAGCAGCAGGACAACTGGGCCGAGTACCTTCCCCTGGCAGAGTTCGCTTTTAATAACTCCCAACACACCTCCACCCAGATGACCCCGTTCCATGCCAACGTCGGATACCATCCATGGCTTTTCCCGTTGACCATCATGGACTCCCCTGTTCCCGAGACCCGGGACTTCCTCTCGGAGCTGCAGGCGGTGCAGCAACTGGTGCGGCGGCAGCTGATCCGGGCGAAAGAGGATTATAAACGGTTCGCCGATCGGGCCCGCCGGGCGACGCCACCGCTGGAAGTAGGAGATCGGGTGTGGTTGTCCACGAAACACCTCCCCACGGACCGGCCGGTGAGGAAACTGGCCCAACGCTTTATCGGTCCCTGCCCTATCGAGGCGGTCATCAATCCTGTGGCCTACCGGTTGACTCTACCCCGCTCCATGCGGCTCCACCCTGTTTTTCATCGGTGCCTCCTGGTCCCTGAGGCCCCCGCGAGCCATCTCCGCCGCCCGCCAACGCCTGCCCCCCAGCCGCAGCCGACGAGGACGACGCCTCGACGTACGAGGTGGACAGTATCCAGGACTCCCGTTGGCTGAAGGGGCGCTTCCAATACCTCATCGCCTGGAAGGGGTACGGGCCCGAGGATTTCACCTGGGTGGATGCGTCTGCCGTTCAGGCCCCTGACCTGGTGCGGGCTTTCCACGAACAGTTCCTGTCCCGACCCCATCCCGACCGTCAGACCCGGGGGAAGGGCCCTGCGGTGGGGGATAGTGTTGTGGCCCCGCCCTCTGAGCCTGTCCCATCGGAGGAAGAAAGCTCCGAGCATGAGGAAGAGGAGTCAGCCAGGCCTCCCTCTCCAGGCCCCTCCCCTCTGGCATTGTCTCAAGTGCCGGCCGAGGGAGAGGAGACAGCTGATTCGGATCAGAGTGATAATGAAACATCATTCCTGGACGCACGCCTCCGAAGGCGTGATAAACGTTTGCAGCAGCTTAGGAGGCATGCTAGGGATTAGAACTGAGTCACTGGACCACACCCCAGAGACTATATAATAGAGGGTGGTGGTCAAGGAACTTTGTGACGAACAAAGTAAACCTTGGATAGTCACTAAAGCCTCGTCCGGAACTGCTGGGAGGAATATTATTTCTGCTTGGACTTTTGTGAACGTTCGTATCTTAGCTTTCTGTTTCTGGAAATAAAGTCCCTTGGCAGACAGTGTGTCTATCGCTGCCAAGTGGGAGATAAGAACTGGGTGCGTTCCAAAGTGTTTCCTTAACCCTCGGCTGGCTGTGTTTGTGTGTGTGTGGGGACGGGGACAGATCACAACCATGGTATCATGTTGCGCCAGCTGGAGGGACTGGGAGTGGGGGGCACCATTTTGCAGTGGTTCTCCTCCTATCTCTCCGACCGGTTGCAATCCGTGTTGACAGGGGGGCAGCGGTCGACCCCGAGGCGCCTTGTTTGTGTAGTGCCACAAGGGTCGGTCCTCTCGCTCCTCCTGTTCAACATTTATGTGAAGCCACTGGGTGAGATCATCCGTGGTTTTGGGGTGGAGTTTCATCAGTACGCTGATGATACTCAGCTGTACATCTCCACCCCAGACCATCCCAACGATGCCTTGGAAGTGATGTCCCAGTGCCTGGAGGCCGTGCGGGTCTGGATGGGGAGAAACAGGCTTCGACTCAACCCTTCCAAGACCGAGTGGCTGTGGCTGCCGGCGTCCCGGTATAGCCAGCTGACGCCATCTCTGGTTATTGGGGGCGAATCACTGGCCCCCATGGAAAGGGCCCGCAACTTGGGCATCCTCCTGGACGCACGGCTGTCTTTAGAAGGGCATATGACGGCCGTGGCCAGGGGGGCTTTTTATCAGGTTCGCCTGATACGCCAGTTGCGCCCCTTTCTGGATCGGGACTCCCTACGCACAGTCACTCAAGCACTCGTCACGTCTCGTCTGGACTATTGTAACGCTCTCTACATGGGGCCCCCCTTGGGGTACACCTGGAGGCTCCAACTGGTGCAGAATGCGGCTGCGCAGGGGATTATGGGAGCGACGGGGTGCTCCCATGTGACTCCTCTCCTGCACGACCTGCATTGGCTTCCGGTGGACTTCCGGGTGCGCTTCAAGTGTTGGTGATGACCTTTAAAGCGCTCCATGGCTTAGGGCCAGGGTACTTACAGGACCACCTTCTGCCACCAATAGCCTCCCACCGGCCAGTTCGCTCCCACTGAGAGGGCCTCCTCAGGGTGCCGTCAGCTAGACAATGCCGGCTGGCGACCCCCAGGAGGAGAGCCTTCTCTGTGGTGGCAGCTACCCTTTGGAACAATCTACCCCCAGAGATACGAGTGATCTCCAACCTCCGGACTTTTCGTCAGGCCCTAAAAACTCATCTCTTTCAGTTAGCCGGTCTCTCTTGATTTTATGATTTTATGGTTGATTTTAAATTTTGATATGGATTTTAAATTGACAAATTTTAAACTATGGGCCAAATTTAATTATTTTAAATTTATTTTTAATTGTACTTTATGTATAAATGTTTTATTTTGGCTGTTAACCGCCCTGAGTCCGAAAGGAGAAGGGCGGTATAGAAATTTGAATAATAAATAAATAAATAAATAAATAAATAAATAAATAAATGACCGAGTTGAGGAAGTACATTGACAACAACCTAGCGAGAGGGTTCATCGAGCCTGCGAAATCCAGGATGGCCGCCCCAGTACTGTTTAAAGGAAAAAAATGGTACATTGAGATTGTGCGTTGATTTTTGAAGCGTGAACGGAATTTGCATACAAAATACCTACCCCCTCCCACTGATGAAGGACTTGCTGAACCACCTATCAAAAGGCAAGATTTTCACCAAGCTAGCTCTAAGAGAAGCCTACTACCGAGTTCGCATAAAGGAGGGAGATGAATGGAAGACTGCTTTTAACTGCCCCTTGGGCAGCTTCCTATTCCGGGTCATGCCTTTTGGACTCCAAGGGGCCCCCGCAGTCTTCATGCAACTGATCAACAAAGTTTTGCATGAGCACCTATATCAGGGGGTTCTTGTTTATCTTGATGACATTCTTATAGTCAGCAAAAATATGGAAGAACATGTCAAATTGGTCGGACAAGTGCTGAAAAAGCTCCTGGCGGCCAAGCTTTATGCAAAGTTGTCCAAATATGAGTTCCATAAGGAGTCCTTGGACTACCTGGGATACAGGGTGTCGAGTCAGGGAATCTAAATGGACCCAGGAAAGGTGAGGGCAGTGCTGGACTGGCAGCCTCCACATACCTATAAGCAACTCCAAAGCTTTCTGGGGTTTGCAAACTTTTACAGACAATTCATCCCTTCCTTCATTGAGGTTGCACTCCCTTTGAGAGAATTGTTAAAAACTGGCCCATCTCCCACCAAGCCAAAACCTAGCCAACCCCTAGGTTGGACAATGGACTGTCAAAAATCCTTTGAACAGTTGAAACGCCTATTTGCACTGGAGCCGATCCTACAGCATCCTGACCCAAATAAACCCTTCGTGGTTCAGGCGGACGCAAGTGACGTGGCGGTGGCTGCTGTTCTACTAAAAAAGGATGTCCAAAACAATCTAACGCCATGTGCTTACGTATCGAGAAAATCAACGGACACTGAGCGCAGATGGGCGGTATGGAAGAAAGAGGCATTTGCAGTGCGATGGGCTCTCCTACCCTGGAGAAACTTCCGAGAGGGGGTCAATGAGCCTTTTGAGGTGTGGACTGACCACAAGAATGTTGAGGCGCTGAAGACCCCAAGGAGATGGGTTGGCATGGAAGGGGAGTAAGATTTATGTGCTCCGCAGCATGCGACTCCTGGTGCTAAAGAGGAGTCATGATTCTCGACTAGGGGGCCACTTTGGATTTTTAAAAACCCTCCATTTGACTAGGAGACAATTCTGGTGGCCAAAGATGAAAGCTGATGTGGAAGACTATGTGAGAAGCTGCGCCACCATGAAGTCCAGACCAGGAAAGCCCCCCCGGGCTTCTCCATACTGTGGCCAAACCCACCAAGCCCTGGGAGGAGATTGCAATGGACTTCATAGTTGAGCTCCCTGAGGGAACAAGGTGATTTGGACTGTCATTGATTTATTCTCCAAGCAAGCACACTACACTGCCTGCAACAGACTACCCTCGGCCAAGAAGCTGGCAAAGCTGTTTGTGAAACACATCTACAGGCTACATGGAGTCCCAAGGAGAATAATATCGGACCGCGGGGTCCAGTTTACTGCTAAGTTCTGGAGAGAGTTTCTACGATCCATTGGGTCGTCCCAGGGGCTTAGCTCAGCTTTTCATCCATTGACTAATGGATTAGCTGAAAAATTGAACTCAATGGTGGAGCAATACATTAGGTGTTATGTAAATTATCAACAGGAAAACTGGGTGGACTTGCTACCGTTCGCAGAAGTGGCTTATAATAATGCAATACACAGCAGTACTGGGTTGACTCCTTTTCAGATAACTACGGGCATGGATTTTGTGCCGATGCCTGAGTTGCCTAGCGAGCCACCCACTTCTATGTCCCTAACGGAATGGATGACCTCGTTGAAAAAGGGTTGGGAGAATACTAAGAAAGTGTTAGCGGAGTCAGCAGAAAGATACAAGGCCCAGGCGGACAAACGCCGGTCTCTCCAACCACCTTTCCGAATAGGCGATAAGGTGTATTTGTCAACCAAGTACCTAAGATTGAGGTTACCCAGCAAGAAGTTTGGACCCAAATTCATAGGTCCCTTCCCTATAGTGAAAGTGATTAACCCAGTGACTGTCCAATTTAGCCTCCCTCGCGTATTAGGGAAAGTGCACCCAATTTTCCACAGTAGCTTATTGAAGCCAGCAAAAGAATCTAACTTAAGGCCCTTACCAGCTGCTCCCCCCCCACTCCTTTGGTAGTGCAAGGTGAGACTCATTATGAAGTTAAGAAGATCCTTGACTCTAGACTCTACAGGGGTCGCTTACAATATTTGGTACACTGGAAAGGGTACTCATTATCTGAAGCTACTTGGGTGAAAAGTTGGGATGTGAATGCTGATACGCTAGTGAAGCAATTTCATGATAAATCTCCTGAGAAACCAAAAGGTCCCCCCCCCGGGGGGGGGAGGGGGTTAAGGGTACTTTACAAGGTGTTAACTACTTCTTTTGTGTTTTGTTTGTTTTATTTTTCAGGATGTGGATTTTCTGCAGGGGGGGGACGCCTGTCAGCTTTGGAAGCCATATTAGGCCGGAAGCTTCCATGCTGCCACCTTCTCATGTGTGGGAAGGTAGGCGGGGGGATTTAGTTGAGGGGTTGTTGGTAGACATAATAGCATTCTTTTCCTCAGATAGATGGGTGTGAGTCCCTCCTTATGAGATGGGGTCCGCAAGGGCAGTTGGGCCTGTTGATTACGTACCTATCTCCCAGCTGCGTATCAACGGCCCTGCCCGGGCTGCTCGATGCTCTTTCGGGGCTGGTGGTTGAGTTCCCTAAACTTATTGTTCTGGGGGACTTTAATCTGCCATCCCTGGGTGGAGCGTCGGGGGCGGCCCGGGAGTTCATGGCTTCCATGGCAGCCATGGACCTGTCCCAGATAATTCAGGGCCCGACTCAGGAGGGGGGGGCACACCCCCGATCTTGTTTTTATCTCGGAACAGTGGCATGATGATTTCGGTGGGGGAGTACCAGTTATTCATCCCCTGTCGTGGACCGATCATTATCTCCTGCAGCTGGGCTTCCAGAATGCCAACCACACACACCCCTGCTGGTATGCGGGACCGACCATCTGGTTCTGCCCCAGGCACCTGATGGATCTGGAGAGGTTCCAGATGGAGCTTGGGACAATACCTCTCTCTCTCTCCCACGCCCCGGTTGAGGCTCTGGTGGATGCCTGGGAAAAGGCGGCCTCCAGGGCAGTCGACCGTGTCGTGCCTTTGCGGCCTCTGACTCGACGCAGATCCCAGTTGGCTCCTTGGTTCACGGAGGAGCTCCGGGAGATGCAGCGCCATAGGAGAGGCCTAGAGAGCGGTTTGAGAGCCAGTCGTTCCGAATCTGATCGTTCCCAGTTGAGATCATTCCCACGATCTTATCTGGTGGCAAGGGAGGTGGCGAAGCAGGCATACTTCTCCGCCCTCATCGCATCCGCAGATAATCGCCTGGGCGCCCTGTTCAGGGTGTCCCGCTCCCTCCTGAATCGGAGGGCAGGGGAGGACCCTTTGCGGGGACGTGCCGAGGAGTTTAGTCAGCATCTGCTGGATAAGATCGCTCAGATTCAGGACGGTCTGGACTCTGACTGGGCAGGGTCTGATGGTGAGGAGGCAGCTGGTCTTGGGATTTGGGAGCAGTTCTATCCTGTCACCCCTGAGGAAGTGGACAGGATCATGGGAAGGCTGAGTGCCATCATGTGTGTACTGGACCCGTGTCCCTCCTGGCCTACTTATGCGGCCCGAGAGGTGACACAGGATTGGATCCAGGCAGTAATAATGGCATCTTTGGAGGAGGGGATCTTCCCTGCTGCCTTGAAGGAGGCGGTGGTAAGACCCCTCCTCAAGAAACCTGCCTTGGATCCAACCATATTGAGTAACTTTCGTCCGGTCTCCAACCTTCACTTTGTTGCAAAGGTTGTTGAGAGTGTGGTGGCACAGCAGCTTCTGTTGGCCCTGGAGGATACAGACTACCTTGATCCGTACCAATCAGGTTTCAGGCTGGGATACAGCATGGAGATGGCATTGGTCGCGCTGGTGGATGATCTTTGGAGGGCTCGGGACAGGGGATACTCCTCTGTTCTGGTCCTCTTGGATCTGTCGGCGGCTTTTGATACCATCGACCATGGTATCTTGCTGCGACGGCTCAAGGGGTTGGGAGTGGGAGGCACTGTTTTATGGTGGTTCTCCTCCTATCTCTTGGGCCGTACGCAAGCGGTGTTGGCAGGGGGACAGAGATCGGCTATGAGGCCCCTCAGTTGTGGGGTGCCCCAGGGGTCAGTCCTCTCACCTCTCCTGTTCAACATCTATATGAAGCCGCTTGGGAAGATCATCCGTGGTTTTCGGGTGCGGTATCATCAGTACGCTGATGATACCCAGCTTTTTATATCCACCCCAAACCAGCCCAGTGATGCCCTTGACGTGATATCCCGCTGCCTGGAAGCAGTACGGACCTGGATGGGGAGGAACAGGCTCCGACTCAACCCCGCCAAGACCGAGTTGCTGTGGGTACCAGCATCTTGGTCTGATTGAGATTTTCCATCGTTGACCATCGGGAGTGAGGTGTTACCCCCTGTGGATAGGGCTTGCAACTTGGGTGTCCTCCTGAATTCACAGTTGTCTCTGGAAGATCATGTAACGACCGTGGCCAGGGGGCATTTGCCCAGGTTCGCCTTGTACACCAGTTGTGCCCTTACTTGGACCAAGATGCCCTACGCACTGTTACTCATGCGCTGGTCACCTCCCGTCTTGACTACTGCAATGCTCTCTACCTAGGGCTGCCCTTGAAAACCACTCGAAGGCTTCAGCTGGTGTAGAATGCGGCCGCACGGGTTGTGATGACACTCCCATGTTACACCCCTCCTGCGCAACTTGCATTGGTTACCGGTTGCCCTTCGGGTGAGGTTCAAGGTGCTGGTTATTACCTACAAAGCCCTTCATGGCCTAGGCCCGGGATATTTGTTGGACCCCCTGCAGCTAGTGACAATTCCCAATCGCCCGGTGTGTTCCCACAGACAGGGCCTCCTCAGGGTGCCATCGGCCAGACAGTGTTGGCTGGCGACCCCCAGGGGGAGAGCTTTCTCTGTGGGCGCACCCACCCTCTGGAACCAGCTTCCTTTGGAGCTCCGGATGGCCCCTGACCTTCACTCGTTCTGCCGCAATTTGAAGACCTGGTTGTTCCGCAGGACTGGACTGATGGGGGGTGGGGGGTTAATGAATTTTAAATTGTTTTAAATTGGGATTTATTTATTTATTTATTTATTTATTTATTTATTTTCTTCAATTTGTATACCGCCCCTCTCCTAGTGGACTCAGGGCGGTGCACAGCCAGAACTAAAACACATACCAATACAAAATTTAAAATTATTAAAAGAATTACATACTTTGGCCCAAATTTAAAACAATTCGAATTAAAACCCATTGACAGATTAAAAGCTAAAAAGCTAAAAAACTAAAAAAAGGGGGGGGGGTTCACGCCAGCCCTGCTTGATGGAAAAGAAAAGTTTTCAGGGCACGGCGAAAGACCCGGAGATCCGATATCCTTCTTATCTCCGGGGGCAAATTGTTCCAGAGGGCAGGAGCTGCCACAGAGAAGGCCCTCCCCCTGGGGGTCGCCAGCTGACATTGCCTGGCTGACGGCACCCTGAGGAGTCCCTCTCTGTGGGAGCGTACTGGTCGGTGGGAGGCTATCGGCGGCAGAAGGCGGTCCCGCAAATACCCAGGTCCTATGCCATGGAGTGCTTTAAAGGTGGTAACCAACACCTTGAAGCGCACCTGGAAGACCACTGGAAGCCAATGCAGCTCACGCAGGAGAGGTGTCACATGGGAGCGACCCCTCGCTCCCATAATCCCCCGCACGGCCGCATCCTGCACCAGTTGGAGCCTCCGGGTACTCCTCAAGGGGAGCTCCATGTAGAGAGCATTGCAGTAGTCCAGGCGGGAAGTGACGAGTGCCTGAGTGACTGTGCGTAAGGAGTCCCAATCCAGAAAGGGACACAACTGGCGAATCAGGCGGACCTGATAAAAAGCCCCCCTGGCCATGGCCATCATGTGCTCTTCTAAAGACAGCCGTGCATCCAGGAGGACGCCCAAGTTGCGAGCCCTATCCGTGGGGGCCAATAGCTCACCCCCAATAGCCAGCGATGGCACCAGCTGGCTATATCGGGACACCGGAAGCCACAGCCACTCGGTCTTGGAAGGGTTGAGTCGAAGCCTGTTACTCCCTGTTAATTTTATATTGGCGGGAATTGTGCATTTTACCATTGTGAGCCCTGAGTCCTTGGAGATAGTGCGGCATATAAATTGCATAAAATAAAATAAATAAATAAAATAATTCTTCCTGTCGGTCAAGGTCAGGGCGATCCAGCATCTGGAGAAGGAGTGGTCAGGGGGCTGGATCGAGATGGAGCGGACGTTGATTGGACTATGTGACCAACTGGTTGGAAAAGGGGATGGTTTTGGGAGCTTTGACTTATTGAAGGAAAACCCGGGCTTTTCAGATTCGGGTTTTCCCAGATGTGCCAGTTTGCCTATTCTAGTAAAGAGAACTTTGAAAAATGTTTGCTTCCATGTCTTCACTTGGAGTTGGGGTTTTTCTGGAACGCTGACATTAGATTCGTTTAAAAATCAATTCATGATGAGATCCTGCATAGGACCAGAGAAGATCTTAGAGGAAGACAGCTGGTGGTGCTCAAACAAGTCCCTAGAAGGATAAGAGAATTAAGATGACCCTACCAAACACTAACATCTAAACTAACAAGAAAAAACATAAATTTCCAGTGGTTGACTCCAGAAGGGATTATGGTATCCTGGGGAGAAAAATGGTTTAGATTGGACATGGTTGACAAAGTAGAAGAGTTCTACAAACAGAATTTTGACAGTGAGGTTGAGTTGGAGGAAAGAGAAATAAGGAGAACTAAGAGGGCAGTCACCAGACAAGAGGGAATCTCAAATTAAAGAGAAAGGAAATGGGAAAGGAGAGAGTGTGGACAATGGGAAAGACAATGATGGTGGATGCAAAGAATACAAAGAAGTCAGACAAACGAGGGCAACAAGACCTAAGTATAAGTAGAGGCTTACAAGATGAAATAACGATCTTATCTTTAAATGTGAATGGTTTAAATGCTACAGGAAAAAGGATTTTTTTTCCAATAAATTGTATAAGATGAATTTGGATATAATAGTTTTGCAAGAGACACATGTAAAAAAGCAACATCAACATCTATTAAAATGTAACAAGTTAGGGAATATGTTTATATCTTCATCATTGCAGAAGAAAGGGGGAATTGTGATGTATGTAAAGGAGGAAATTCCAGCCAAACTAATGTGTAAAGATGAGGAGGGAAGAATATTAATAGTAGAGATAATGTTGAAGGAAAGAAAAACAATGCGCCAAATGAGGGTCAAAAATTATTTTACAAGAAATTACATAACATGATTGGAGATTTAGAATATGATAACATGTGCATAATTGGTGATTTTAATGTGATTATAGATAGAGAACTAGATTACAGAAATGATAGATTAACGAAAGGTGTCAGAAGGATATTACCTAATACATTTTTTAAAATGGTGGAAGAATTGTGTATAAAGGATAGTTGGAGGGAAAGAAATGGGAACAAGAAACAATATACATATTATTCTGGCAGACATCAATCTTGGTCTTGAATTGATATGGCTTGGGCATCAACAGAGTTAAATTTAGAAATTGAGGAAATTAATATTGACATAAACTCGTGGGCAGATCACAATCCTATTAAAATTAAGTGGAAAGGGCAAAAAAAAAAAGATAAGGAGGTGGACTCTAAAAAAAGCAATTTTGAACCAAAATGAGTTTAAATTAAAGATGGATGATCAAATGAGCCTGTTTTTTCAAAGTAATAAAAAAGATACAAATAGTTAAAATTTGTGGGATACAGCAAAAGCTTTTATGAGAGGAATAGCAATAACATATATGGCTAAAGATAATAAACAAAAAAGGCAATGGCAGAAAAATCTGGAGGAGGATCTCAGTAAAATGGAGAAAGAATTGCAGAAAGAACCAAAAAATCAGGAGTTGAAACGACAAATAGATACAATTAAACATAAATTGAATATTATTAAAAAGGAAAGTATGGCACAACAAATAAAAAGTATTAAACAAAATTTTTTTTGAGAATGCAAATAAACCAGGATGCTGGTTGGCTTATAGATTAAAAAAACAAAAGTATTAGTAACTATATAAAGATTAGTAAACTATATAAAGATTAGTAAACTATATAATGATAAAGGAGAATTAATATGTCAAAATGAGGGGAAGAGAAAGGTGGCCTATGAGTTCTTTAAAAATCTGTATGAGGATAAAGAAAAGATAGAGGAAGACAAGATATTGCAATATCTGTAAAAAATAGGACTGCCAAAAATCTTGGTGGAATGTAAAGATTTATTAAATAATGAGATAACAGCATTTGAGATATCCGAGGCAATTAAAAAACAAAAAATAAAGCACCAGGTCCTGATGGTTTGCCGTCAGAAATCTAAAAAAATCACCAGGAGATACTAAATCCATTGTTACTAGAGGTATATAATGATGTATTGAATGAAGCCAGGATACCAGCATCGTGGAAAGAAGCAATAATTACATTGATCCCTAAGGAAAATTCCGATTTGACTTATATTAAAAATTATAGGTCGATATCCTTACTAAATTCAGATTAAAAATTTTTTATGACAATCATGGCAGACAGATTAAAGAAATTTCTAGAGAATTTTATTCATTCTGACCAAAATGGCTTCCTGCCCAGAAGGCATATAAGGAATAACATTAGGACTATTTTAGATACCATAGAATATTATGAAGTCCATAATGAAAAACAAATGGCATTGATATTTATCGATGCACTAAAAGCCTTCGATAACGTCAAATGGGACTTTATATTAGAACAATTAAATTATATGGATTTTGGGGGAAAATTTATGAGGATGTATAAAGCAATTTATTTTAGACAGGAGGCCAAAGTGGTAATCAATGGGGAAACGACGAAGAATTTTCCAATCCAAAGGCAAGGATGTCTGCTATCACCATTATTGTTTATTTTATCATTAGAGACTTTAATTAGAACAATGCAAGAAGATGTACAGATCAAAGGTTTAAAAATAAGAAAAGAAAATTTTAAAGTACAGGCATTTGCGGACGATCTTGTCTTTATTATCGAAGAGCCTGTACAATCTGGTGCTAGGCTGATGGAAGCACTGGAGGAATATGGGGAAGTAGTAGGCCTAAAAATAAATAAGGAAAAAGCGAAAATGATAGTCAAAATTATGACTGAAGAGCAAAAAAAAGAGTTGGAGGGAAAGATATTCAGACTACAAAAAAACTTAGATATTTAAGAATTCAATTGACTGCAAGATTCATCACACTCAAAGAAGATAATTATGATAAATTAACGGCACAAATTAGGTCTGATTTGGAAAAATGGGGAAAATTACAGCTATCTTTAATGGGCAGGATAGCCACCATTAAGATGAATGTCCTACCAAAAATGTTGTTTCTATTCCAGTGCATACCAATTTGGCTCAAAAAAGACTTTTTTACTAATTTGGATACACATATTTCAAAATTAATCTGGCAAGGGAAAAAACCGAGAATTAGATTAAAGTTATTACAAGATGCTAGAGAAAGAGGGGGATTTGGTTTGCCAGATTGGGGAAAATATTATCAGGCAGCAGCTTTGGTATGGATAAGTGAGTGGACGCATCTCAAAAATACAAGACTATTGGCGTTAGAAGGCCACGATTTACAGACAGGATGGCATGCTATTTTATGGGAGGAAAAGCATAAAGTCCATCAGTACTTCTGGAGGCATTATATCAGGAGGACTCTATTAGATATCTGGATTAAGACAAAAAGAAGTAATTATATGAAAATTCCCAACTGGGTGTCAACTTTGGAAATGTATACTCATCCAAATTTTACTAAATTTGGGGGGGGGGGGTTGTCACCTATAAAGATATTCTGAATGAGAGAGGAAAATTGAAAGCGAGAAACATTTTAAAGGAAGAAGGAATTGAATTGGAATGGTGGGCATACCTCCAAATACAGTCTAAATTTAGCAAAGACAAAAAGGAATGGGGTATAAAGCAAGAATTATCACAATTAGATAAGATTTTATCAAGCAGGGAGGGCAAGACCATAAGTAAATTATATTGCTATTTATTGGAACAAGACATGATTGAGGAACAAGTCAAAGAAACTATGATAATTTGGAGTAAATATTTTGGGCATAGTATTGATTTGGACAATTGGCAGACTCTCTGGGAAAAAAATTAAAAAATTACATTAGCAACTTCATATAAGGAAAATTTATATAGATGTTTTATAGGTGGCACCTCCCCCCCCCACAAGATTAGCATGAATCAATAAGGGAAATTCTTCGGCATGTTGGAAGTGTGAGGTGGCTCCGGGGAACTTCTATCATATGTGGTGGGAATGCCCAAAGGCAAAGAAATATTGGAATCTGATAAAGAGTTGGTTGGAAGAAATTTTGTTAATAAACATAGAAGTGAAACCGGAATTTTTCCTTTTGGGAATGACAGAGGGCAAATACAAGAAAGACATAAATTATCTACTACTGCATATACTTACAGCGGCACGGATAGCCTTTGTGCAGAAGTGGAAAGAGAAAGATACCCCAACTGAAGAGGAAATACTACTAAAATTTTTCAACTGTGCAGAAATGGATAGATTCACCTTGGAACTCAAGGATAAAAGTGAAACATTGTACTATAAAATCTGGGCAAAATTCTATGAATGGTTAGATAAAAGGAGACTAGCCGAGACAAATGTGTAGTGTTAGACTAGAATTATATACGTTATTATAGATAAATTTGTATGTGAATTGTATAGATAGGTATATGTAGGTATAGATATGTATAATTGCATAGGAATAAGGTATACATTACTATTATTATACTATGTTTAAATAACATATAAGGTGTAAGGAATATATTATTATATTATCATTAGTATATTATGTATTAACTTAAAGTGTTGGAAGATGCTTGGGACCAGTGATGTCATATCTATGTCCAATGTTTTTTAATTTTGAATTACTAATAAAAAACTTTTTTAAAAAAAGAAAGTAGAAGAGATGGAGAATAAACTATAAAAGTTAGATAATGATCTTGAACGATCCATAATTATGTTGGAAATGGATAAGGCAGAATATTTTCTAAGATTCCAGAATGTTGAAGAGGAAAAGGGGGAAGACCTAGCAGAGAAAATGGCAGAACTACTGGCAGAGGCGTTGGAAATAGACAAACAGGAAGCTCGCTATGGGATGG
Organism: Arizona elegans; assembly: GCA_022577455.1. Taxonomy (NCBI): domain Eukaryota; kingdom Metazoa; phylum Chordata; class Lepidosauria; order Squamata; family Colubridae; genus Arizona; species Arizona elegans. Next base: position 135,905 of record JAKOOJ010000047.1, read on the forward strand.
AAGAAATATTTAGAGTATACACAAGCTACGCGAGAAGAAACAAGCTTCCCAGAGAGATACATGTGAAATTTTTAAAGAAGGCAATGTGAGCAGCAATACTCCAAAGAGCAAGATATGCACCATTGAAATATACTGCTCAAAAAAATAAAGGAAACACAAGCAGAAGACATCCGAGATCTGAATGAATGAAATAGCCTTATTAAATACTTTGTTCTTTACATACAGTAGTTTATACACTGCTCAAACAACTAAAGGGAACACAAAACTACTGTATGTAATGAACAAAGTACTTAATAAGGCTATTTCATTCATTCAGATCTCGGATGTCTTCTGCTTGTGTTCCCTTTATTTTTTTGAGCAATGTATAAAGGAAGAGAAATAGTAGTCTTGAAGCAGATACCTAGAAGAGTAAGAGACACAAGAAAACAGTACCAATTTCTGACAAGACAATTGATCAAATACGAGGTAAACTTTAGATGACTAATACCTGAGGGAATATTGGTGACCTGGAAGGAAAAAAGTCATGGACTCAACACGGTGGAGAGTGCACAACAATTCTATGAATACTTCACAGCACCTGAGGTATAAGAGAAAAGGGAACAAGCAGAAGCATCTGGAGTGATAGCAGAAGGAAACATACAACAAGAAGAAATTGGAACAGAGGAAAAAGAGAGAAGGGAAAGAGAAGGAGCAAGACAGAAAGAACAGAGAGAAGTAAGATTAACTAGGACAACAAAACCTATCTATAAGTAAACAATGGAAGAAGAAACAAAATTACTATCAATTAATATAAATGGACTAAATTCACCAATGAAAAGAAAAAGGATCTTCAATAAATTAGAGAAATTAAAATTAAACTTAATTTGCCTTCAAGAAGTTCACATTAAAAAACAAGATAGTAAGCTATTAGAGCACCCTAAAATTGGGAAATTATATTTTTCATTAGCTCAGCAAAAGAAAAGTGAGGTGGCTCTATACATTAAAGAAACAATAAAGGCTAGACAAATATTTGCAGTTGAAGACGGGAGAATATTGATGGTAGAGGTAACAATAAACCAAAAACAAATACTGTTGATTGGGATATATGCACCTAATAATAAGCAATTTGAGTTTTATAGAAAACTACACAAGAAAATCATAGAAATGTAATATGAAAATATCTGTGTGGTAGGAGATTTTAATGCAATCATAGATGCAGAAGTTGACTACATGAGCAGTAAAATAGGCAAAAAAGCTAGGAAAACACTCCCAAAAACCTTCTTTAAAATGATGGAAGAAATAGGAATGCAAGATGTATAGAGAGAGACTCATCCTAAGAAAAATCAACACTCGTTTTATTCAAATATGCATAAATCTTGGTCTAGAATAAACATAGCAATGGATGACATCAGAACTGAAAACATGCGTGCAAGAGATAGAAATAGAATCTAATGTAAGATATACAGTTACTTTCAGAGACATTATGTTAGGAATGCATTATTAGTCTGGTCTAAAATAAAAGAACAACGCTATTTGAAAATACCAATCTGGCTTTCCACTATGGAGGCATTGGTACATCCAAATGTTATCAACATGGAAAAAATCGTAAGATACAAGGATATCTTAAACGACAAAGGGGAATTAAAAACTAAACAGGAACTTAATAGCCAAGGGATAGACATTGCATGGTGGTCATAGATGCAGATACAATCTCGTTACGAGAAAGATGCTAAAATGTATGGTCTTAATAAAGAGTTAAAAGAACTAGACCAGATATTAACTGGAACAGATGATAAACTGATAAAGAAGTTATATTATTACTTGTTATTAAACTTGAAAGTGAGCAGGTAAAGGAGACAATGATTGCCTCGGCTAAAAATTTCAGATATGCGGGAAGCGTCACGGTGAGACAGTCGGGGAATTAACGGGCTCTGATGAGCTCCGCGAAAACCCGGACTGACGAACTGCTGCCGAGGGGTCTTTGGACCAGAATCATCCTGTAGGGACGGGGAAGAAGGAGAGGCACCTCGGAAGACCAAGAGGAACAGGCAAGTTCCTCGAAGGTCAGAGGTATCTCTCTCCGATTCGGTGGCGGAGGCGGCAGCCATTGTGGCTGTCAAGAAGCTGGGACAACTGGAATAAGTATTGAGCAGGAGCGATGAATGCAATGGAGTTTTTGAAGCCGGGTGAGTGACAGCCAACCCACAGGCGAAACAACAACAACAACAACAAAATTATTTTAAAACCTGAAATCCCCAGCGTAAAACTAGCAGCTAACGGGCATGGGGGAAGAAAAGAGGATGTAAGTGGAATTTAAAGGGAAAAAACCCCAAAAAGAAATTTGATTTTTGAATAAAATTAATTGGAAAATTTTAAGAATTAGAAGAAATAACCCCAAAATTGACTAAAGGATTGGAAAGAAAATAAATAGATCCTTTCTTGTTGAAGACTAAGAAAAATAAAAGACAATTGGATATTAAGCCCTGCAACACAGGTGCTCTATACCTAAAGATAAAATAAAGGAGAAAAAAAAAGAGGGGAAAAGTATTGTTTAATTTGGACTGGACTATAAAACTATTTGGTATCCTTAAAGTTAAAAAGAAGAAAAAAGAAGTTAGATTGTTAACAAAGGTTGATACAAAATGGACACTCTGTTAAACAATTAAGAGAATTGTGGATTCTAGAGAGACATCTTCAGGAGAAAAAAGAGCATTGCAATTTGGAATCTTTGTTTTGGAAAACTTTGAACTATATCAGTGATAATAGTCGTGAGAACTTTCGGGGAGGATTGCTTTGTCTGCAAGCGGCTTGACTTTGGAAAAAAAAGGAAAACAGCAGAACTTTTAAATCTGGAACAATACTAATACAAAAAGAATAAAATGGCGCAGGAAATTAGAGAAATGATGGAAATGATGTACTCATTGTGGAAAGCGGAAATAAGAGGAATAATTACGATGCTACATGGAGAATCGAAACTTGAGGATCCAAAAACTGAGAGAGAGCATGTTCAAGATGACAAGGAAACAAAGATAGAGAAGCAAGACACAGAGACTGAAAACAAAGAAGAAGATAAAGACAATGAGATTAATTTTGGAAAATTAATTGAATATATGGATAGTAATAATAAAAAGGTGGTTTTTAGAGATTACATTGGGATTAACAATGGAAAAAACAGAAAGGGCAGAAAGAGACAAAGAAGGAGAGAAGGGTGGAATAGAAAGAACACAAAAAATTTAAAGGATTACACTGGGATTAACAGTGAAAAGAAAAAAAAAGAGAGGAAAAGGATGGGAAACAACAGGAAATGCAGGGCAAAATAGAAGAGTCCAGATTTGTGAAACACAGAATGACTACACTGGGATAAACAGTAGGATAAATAATGGGGACATAAGAAAAGGAGAAAACAGATGGGAAACAATGGGAAATTTAGGGCAAAAGAGGAGAGCTCAAGATTTCAAAGTACAAAAGAAAAAAAGGGGAAAGAAAAAGGTAAAAATAAAAATGGGAAGGGAGAAAAAGAAATGAAAGAGAAAGATGCCATAATTGAAATATGAATTGTAGTAAAAAAAAATGGGAAACCATATGATTGTAAAAATGAAATGAATAATAATTGGAATATTTGTATTGTATCTTTGAAATTTAGATAATGATAAGCTTTGTTTTTTTTTACTTTTTTTTAAGAAATATGAATAAGTTTAAATTGTAACAATTGAAATACCTTTAATGGTATATGGTGGAAAGTAGAAAGGATTAAATTGTGGCTTGGATAACAGCTAGAATATTTTTAAAGTTAACTAGGGAAACCGTAACGGTTGAAATATTTTTAATTCTTAGACTTCCGGTTTGCTAGCCTTCGGCGACAACGGTGCCTTTTTAAGGACCGCCAGCCCCGCCGCCTGTAGAGCCGCTTTGCGATCGAGAAGCGGCTTGAAAACTCCGGAATCCAGAGGATTGAAGGAGGAGAGATAGCAGGGTACAGGTTGAGCCCCTGTAAGCCCCCAGGGAATTGTTTCTGGGGAGGAAACAGGCGCGGCTCCCTCCCAACCTGCTGAGACTCCGGGCGGCGTGGGACGATTCTGCCTTCAGCAGAACAAGCCGGCTGCAGCAAACATTTAAAGTGAATGGAACCAACCTTAATAAGCAGCGGAAATACTAACTTGAACCCTGCAACTCGGAAATCGCAAGTATTAGTGCTTTGTTGACTTTTTAATTCAAGAGAAAATACGAGTGAGTGAAAGTGATTTGGGAAAAAAATATGGCGCCCAGCACTAGAGTTAATGAGCAAGCGAGAGTGGATTTGTGAAGTTGTCTTGCTTTGCTACAAAGTTACAAAGTTGCTACAAAGTTGCTTCGCTTGTAATAAAGAGAAACAAGAGAAGAGGGAAAAAAGAAAAACTCTTTTTTTAATATCTGACTCTGCTTTATTCCAGTTTTTATTTGATTAAACCTGGGGAACTTTTTTAGAAGTCTCTGTGGAGGTGGAAAAGGAAAAGGGACTTTCCTCTTCAGAAAATCTAGCTTTGACTTCCGGTTTCCCTGTCTTCGGCGATGACGGTGCCTTTTGAAGCACCGCCAGCCCAGCCGCTTGTAGAGCCGCTTCGCGATCGAGAAGCGGCTTGAAAACTTCAAAATCCTCAGGATTCTTGGACGAGAGGCAGCAGGGCACAGGTCGAGCCCCTGTAACCCCCCAGGGAATTGTTTCTGGGGAGGAAACAGGCGCGGCTCCCTCCCAACCTGCTGAGACTCTGGGCGGCGTGGGACGATTCTGCTTTTGCAGAACAAGCCGGCTGCAGGAAACTTCAAAAGAGAAAGGAAATAACCTAAACAAGTAGCGGAAATCTACTTGAACCCTGAAACTCGGAACTGCAAGTATTAGCACTTTGTTGATTTCTTAATCCGAAGGAAAGAAAATGCAAATGAGTGAAAGTGACTTGAAAAAATATGGCGCTCAGCATTAGAGTGAACGAATCAGCGAGTGTGGATTGGTGAAGTCATCTTGCTTTGTTACAAAGTTAATAAGTTGCTATAAAGTTGCTTCGGTTGCAACAACAGAATCAAGAGAAAAATTTCTCCCTTTTTAATACTTGACTTTGCATCACCACAGTTTTGGTTTGTTTAAATCTGGGGGACTTTTTTAGAAGGCTCTGTGGAGGTGGGAGAGGAAAAGGAACTTCCCTCTTCAGAAAAACTAGCTTACGTGGCAGGATGGCTTCAAAGAAGCAGGAAGGCAAGCCACCAAGGGGGGGATCCCCCACATGCAAACATGAAACGCAGATTTCCCCTGCTCAACAGTTACAAACTCAGAAAAAAGATTTTGATATGGGAGATTTAAAAGAATTTATTTCAAAAATTTTGGATGATAAATTTCAAAAAGCCCAACAGGAAATAGATGATAAACTTCAAAAGTCTCAACAGGAAATTATGCAGGAAATGAAACAGAATCAAAATAAGGTGACCAAAAAAATATCAGATGTGGCGTCTGGCCTGGCAGAATTTATTATTAAAGTTGATTCAAAAGTGGATGAATTTAAATCAGAAGTCAATGTTAAGATGAAAGATAATGATCACAAATTTTTTGATGTTGATGATAAAATGCAGAGAGTTGAAAATGAAATTGTTATGATGCAATTCAGGGCAATGGAATTCGCTATACGGCTTCGAGGAATCAGAGAAGAGGACAGACAGGATCTGAGACAGGTCTGTGCTGAGGCCTTGGCTGTGATTCTAAAAATTAATCCTGATATGGTTTTTTTACAAAATAGACAAAATTTACAGAGTGAATTCCTGGGTGGCCAGACAAAGACAATTGCCTAGAGATGTGGTCATATATTTTACGGATAGAGCAATAAGAAATGATATCCTGCAAAAATCTTTTCATACCTCTGTGCAAGTGGGGGGTTCGCAAATTACAGTCTACAAAGAGTTACCACCTAAAATGTTGAAATCCAGAAAAGACTTTGGCTTTCTTGTTAAAGAATTGCAAAACTGTCAGATACCATTTCGGTGGGATGCTCCAACTGGTATAATTCTGAGATATAAGGGAGAGAGATATCGTTTGAATACAGTGGAGAAGGTGGAGCAATTTTACACTAACATCTTTAAAGAAAGAACACCATCTCCACGTACATCTACAGTTCTGGAGATTAAGGAGAGTGATAAGAAGCAACTTCAACAAGAACCGCAAGAACAGTCTAAGCAGGAATCAGAGGAATTGAAGGGCGCTGAAGGAGGTTTTTTGGATGAGCCTTTGTTGGAATCTTCTCCAATTCTGGAGCCGGTCTGGATGGCGGAAGTTAAGGATCAGCGTATAACCCGAGCAAAATCCAAGCAACTTAAAGAAAAACAACAACAGAAAAGACAAGATAAAAAGGGAGCTAAGAGTACTACACAAGAGACTGGAGACATGGGGAATGCAGGATCGAAGATTCCGGAAGACATCCGGTTATTCTGCTCTTTGCTCCAGAAAGATAATGATGATGATTAAATGCTTATCTTGGAATGTGAATGGGTTGAACTCAGCACAGAAAAGGAAGAAAGTATTTGCATATTTGAAACAATTTAATAATGATATAATTTGTTTACAAGAAACGCATATTACAGTTCAAGATCAAAACTATTTGAAAAATTCCAAATTAGGAACACACTTTATATCTTCAACTAACCAAAAAAAGAATGTTGTGGTTATTTATGTAAATAAAAAATTAACAGCCAAACTTATAGAAGCAGATCAAGATGGTAGGTTTGTAGCAATTGAACTACTTTCAGCAAATGTCCAAATTCTTTTGATTGGAATTTATGCTCCCAATCAACAACAGGACCACTTTTACAAAATGCTACATACTAAAATACTACAATGGGATTATAGATCTATTTTAATTATGGGAGACTGGAATGGAGTAATTGACTCTAAATTAGATAAAAAGACTTTGGCGAAGTCAAGGATTAGACTACCACAGACTTTTTTTGATATGAAAGAAGACTTGGAAGTAAAAGATATTTGGAGAATACACAATCCAAAAGAACTGGATTATACTTTTTTTTTCTGATAGACATAGATCCTTCTCTAGGATTGATTTCATTTTGTTGTCAGATGATTTACTTGTCAGGACAAAAAGAACAAAGATTTTGCCAAGAACTTTGACTGACCATAGCCCAGTATGGATAGAAATTGAGATAAGTAAGACTGAGAGACGCTCTTGGAGATTAAATGAAAACTTGTTCAGATATGAAAAAAATATAATAGAACTTAAAAAGTACTTGAAAGAGTTTTTTGAAATGAATCTGAATAAAGGCACTCCAATGGAAATTGTGTGGGATGCAAGCAAGGCTTATATGAGAGGGGTGCTTATTTATATGAACTCTAAACACAGATTGATTCGACAAAAGAAAAGACTTGAATTGGAAGCAGAAATAAAGAATAAAGAACAGTTACTTATTAAAAACCCAACAGATGAAAGAATACGTGGTGTTATAAAACTTCTGAAAGATCAATTCCAAATGCTTATGGCGGAACAAGTTGCAACAAATTTACAATATGCGAAGCACAATACATTCTGCAATGCCAATAAACCGGGCAGGTGGTTGGCCTACACACTGAGGAAAAAACAGAGTATACGGACTATTGATAGTATCGATATTGGAGGGAAAGAAATTTTTCAACAGAAATTAATTAAAGAAGCTTTTCTTGACTACTACACTAAATTATATGCTAAAGAGGAGGTGCAGAATGGACTTATAGAAAAATATTTAGATAATAAAAGAGTTATAAAAATCACTGACCAACAAAAGGAAAGAATGAATTATCCTATAACAGAGGAGGAGATAATAGCAGCAATTAAACAACTAAAAACAGCTAAAGCTCCTGGAACGGATGGTCTGACTGCAGTGTACTATAAAACTTTGCAGGCAGAAATGGTGGAACAACTCAGAGACTTATTTTGTAATATACAACAAGGGGGAAAAATACCCCCATCATGGACAACAGCTTATATTTCTTTGATACCAAAAGAGCAAGCAGGTCCTAAAAAACCGGAGAATTACAGACCAATATCTATTCTGAATACGGATTATAAAATTTATGCAAAAGTATTAGCCAACAGATTGATGCCAGTAATTCAAAAGGTGATTCATGATGATCAAGCGGGATTTATCGAGGGTAGATACATGAAGGACAATGTAAGGCAAGTAATAGATTTATTGGAATATCTTGAGAAGAATAAACAGATCCCTACAGTGCTGGTTTTCTTGGATGCAGAGAAGGCCTTTGATAGAGTGGATTGGAATTTTCTATTAAAGACTTTAAAAAAGATGGACTTTGGGGATCAATTTATACAGGCGGTTTCAACAATTTATCAAGAGCAAAAGGCACAGATTATTATCAATGGAAGTTTGACAACAGAGTTTAAAATCGAAAAAGGAACAAGACAGGGATGTCCGTTGTCCCCACTTCTATTTATTTTAACATTAGAAGTCTTGTTAAATACAATACGGGACTCTAATATCTTGAAAGGTATAATGATAAGGCAAGAGGACTACAGAATAAAGGCATTCGCAGATGATCTGGTTGTTACCCTAACACATCCAATGGAATCAATAATCCAGATGAAGGACATTATACAAGACTATGGTAAAGTTTCAGGTTTTAGACTGAACCAGAAAAAAACAAAGATGATAGTCAAAAATATGACTCAAGATCGTAAACACGAGCTTGAAAGAATAGCAGGTTTTGAGATTGTACCAAAGGTAAAATATCTAGGAGTTCAGGTTGCAGAATCAAACACAAAATTGTTTCAAAATAACTATGAGGTGTTGTGGCGAGAGGTGCAGAAAGATATGGAGACTTGGAAAAAACTGCAGCTGTCTCTACTTGGAAGAATAGCAGCAATTAAGATGAATATTTTGCCAAGATTTCTTTTTTTTTTTTCAAATGATTCCGGTGCTTAATAGTGATAAACAATTGAAATTGTGGCAAACTGGAGTGAATAAGTTTGTCTGGAACGAGAAAAAGCCGAGAGTGAAAATGAAAATTATGCAAGATGTTCCAGAAAGGGGAGGTCTTAAACTTCCAAACCTACAGTTATATTATGATGCAGCAGCCTTGACTTTAACAAGTGATTGGTTTGGAGGAAAAAAGACTGGAATATTGAACGCAGAAAGTTTTGATTTGGAATTTGGATGGCATGCCTACTTATTTTATGACAACAAAGTGGATAAAGTATTTAAAAGCCATATACTTAGAGATTCTTTGTTGAGAGTTTGGAAGAAGCACCGACTCAAATGGGATTATAAAATACCGCTATGGCTGGATCTTGGTCATACTTTGTGGAATACAAATATAATGTCACTCAGGGGGGTTTTATACAAAGAGGTTCTTTTTACAGATGCGGGCAGATGGCAGCTGAAGACATTACAGACATTGTTGGCTGAAGGGATTAATTTAACTTGGTTACAATATAATCAATTGCAATTGAGATGGAAAGAGGACCAAAAAACTGGTATTATGATGCATGAGGAAGAATTGGTTAGACACATAAAAGAGAAAGGTCCAATGCATATTAAAAGACTTTATAATGTTTTGTTAGAAAGGGATTCAGAAAATGAATTAGTTAAAGATTGTATGATTAAGTGGGCACAACATTTTGAGGAACCAGTGATGTTGGAAACATGGGAAAAAATTTGGGTTCAGAACGTTAAATTTACACAGTCGCAGAATTTGAGGGAAAATTTTTATAAAATGTTTTATAGATGGCCTTTAGACCCCAAAAAATTGTCGTGTATGTACCCTAATGTTCAGCCTAAATGTTGGAGATGTGGTTGTTCAGATGCTACATATTATCATGTCTGGTGGACCTGTAGGAAAGTCAAGGCTTTTTGGATAAAAATTTGGTGGGTCATGCAGAATGTTTTGAAGAAAAAAATTCAATTTTCTCCACAATTGTTTTTATTGGGTATAGTTAAGGGTTTTACATTGGGTGAAACAAAATTGATATTGTACATGATAACAGCAGCAAGATTGTTGATAGGTAAATACTGGAAAAATGAAGCATTGCCCACGATCGAGGAATGGACTTTGAAGATGGCCAGCTTTGCAGAGATGGCGAAGATTTCAGCATATTTAAAAGATTGTTCACAAGAGACTTATGAATGGGAATGGAAAAAGTGGATAGATTATGTTCAGAACAAATATCAAACTAGGAAGTATCAAATAGCTTTTATTTGAAAATGTTATATTAAGATAGAAATATTTCAATGTAATGAAGATGAAAATTTATTTGAAAATGTTATATTAAGATAGAAATATTTTAATGTAATGAAGATGAAAACTTATAAGGGGGAGGGAGGGGTTCAAGTTTTATATAAGTTTTATACAAAGGAGGGTTTTTCCTTTTATCTGATATGAGTATATTGTGTGGAAGTCCGGGGGGGAGGGGAGGGTTAGGGTGGGTTAGGGAGGTTGGGAAGTTTGGGGTGGGTTGAGGGGGGGGGGAAAGGGGTGAAAATGTAATTGTAAAACTTTTGCAATAAAAAAAAAAGAAAATCTATCTTACGTGGCAGGATGGCCTCAAAGAAGCAGGAAGGAAAGATAGCAGGGGGGGGGAATCCCCCACACACAAACATGAAACGCAGCTTCCCCCTGCTCAACAGATACAGACTCAGAAAAAAGATTTGGATTTTGAAAATTTAAAAGAATTTATTTCTAAAGCTTTGGATGATAAATTTCAAAAATCTCAACAGGAAATAGATGATAAACTTCAAAAATCTCAACAGGAAATTATGCAGGAAATTAATGAAATTAAAGATATGGTGAAACAGGATTATGGCAAGGTGACTAAAAAAATATCAGATGTGGTGTCGGGCCTTGCAGAATTTATTATTAAAGTTGATTCTAAAGTGGATGAACTTAAATCAGAAGTCAATGTTAAGATGAAAGATAATGACTATAAAATTTCTGATGTTGATGAGAAAATGCAAAGAGTTGAAAACGAAGTTGTTATGATGCAATTCAGGTCAATGGAATTTGCCATAAGGCTTCGAGGAATTAAAGAGGGTGACAGACAGGATTTGAGACAGATTTGTGCTGAGGCTCTGGCAGTGCTTTTAAAAATTAATCCTGACGTGTTTTTTTACAAAATAGATAAAATCTACAGAGTGAATTCTTGGGTGGCCAGACAAAGACAACTGCCTAGAGATGTGGTCATATATTTTACTGATAGAGCAATAAGAAATGATATCCTGCAAAAATCCTTTCTTACTTCTGTGCAAGTGGGGGGCGCACAAATAGGAGTTTACAAAGAACTACCACCTAAAATGTTGAAAGCCAGAAAAGATTTTGGCTTTCTTGTAAAAGAATTGCAAAAACAAGAGATACCATTTCGGTGGGATGCCCCAACTGGCATAATTTTGAAATACAAGGGAGAAAGACATCGTTTGAATACCGTGGAGAAGGCGGAGTATTTCTATACTACTATTTTTAAAGAAAAAACACCATCTCCATGTTCATCTACAGTCCTGGAGATTAAGGAGAGTGATAAGAAGCAACTTCAACAAGAACCGCAAGAACAGTCTAAGCAGGTGGAGCTAGAGGAAACGCAGGGTGCTGAAGGAGGTTTCTTGGACGAGCCCTTGTTGGAATCTTCTCCAATCTTGGACCTGGTTCGGATGGTCGAAGTTAAGGATCAGCGCATAACTCGTGCAAAATCTAAGCAACTTAAAGAAAAGCAACAACAGGAAAGACAAGAAAAGGGAGCTAAGAGTGCTATACAAGAGACTGGAGCCATGGGGGGAGCGAGACCGAAGATTCCGGAAGATATTCGGTTATTCTGCTCGATGCTTCAGAAAAATAAAGATGAAAATTAAGTGCTTATCTTGGAATGTGAATGGGTTGAATTCAGCACAGAAAAGGAAGAAATTATTTGCATACTTGAGACAATTTAATAATGATATAATTTGTTTACAGGAAACACATATCACAACTCAAGATCAAAAATATTTGATAAATTCTAAATTAGGAACACATTTTATATCTTCAACTTTGCAAAAAAAGAACGGTGTGGTTATTTATGTAAACAAAAGATTAACAGCTAAAATTATCGAAGCAGATGAAGATGGTAGGTTTATAGCAATTGAATTGCTTACAGTAAATGGCCAAATTCTTCTGATTGGAATTTATGCTCCCAATCAACAACAGGACCATTTCTATAAAATGTTACATACTAAAATACTGCAATGGGACTATAGATCTATTCTAATTATGGGAGATTGGAATGGAGTAATTGATTCTAAATTAGATAAAAAGAGTTTGGCGAAATCTAGGATTAGATTACCACAGACCTTTTTTGATATGAAAGAAGACTTGGAATTAAAAGACATTTGGAGAATACATAATCCAAAAGAATTGGATTACACTTTTTTTTCTGATAGACATAGATCCTTCTCTAGGATTGATTTCATTTTGTTGTCAGATGATCTACTTGTTAAGACAAAAAGAACGAAGATTCTCCCAAGAACCTTGACCGACTATAGCCCCGTATGGATAGAAATTGAGATGGGCAAGACTGAGCGACGTTCTTGGAGAATAAATGAAAATTTGTTTAGATATGATAAAAATATAATAGAACTTAAAAAGCACTTGAAAGAATTTTTTGAAATAAATTTGAATAAAGGTACCCCAATTGAAATTGTGTGGGATGCGAGCAAAGCTTATATGAGAGGGGTGCTCATTTATATGAACTCTAAACATAGAATGATTCGACAAAAGAAAAGATCAGAATTGGAAGTAGAAATAAAGAACAAAGAACAGCTACTTATCAAAAACCCAACAGATGAAAGAATACGTGGTGTTATAAAACTTTTGAAAGACCAATTCCAAATGCTTATGGCAGAACAAGTTGCAACAAACTTACAATATGCGAAGCATAATACATTTTGTAATGCCAATAAACCGGGCAGATGGTTGGCCTACACATTAAGGAAAAAGCAGAGTACACGGACTATTGATAGTATTGATATTGGAGGGAAAGAAATCTTTCAACAGAAATTAATTAAAGAAGCTTTTGTGGACTATTATACTAAACTATATGCTAAAGATGATGTGCAGAATGGACTTATAGAAAAATACTTAGATAACAAAAGAGTTACAAAAATTACTGACCAACAAAAGGAAAGAATGAATTATCCTATAACAGAGGAGGAGATAATAGCAGCAATTAAACAATTAAAAACAGCTAAAGCTCCTGGAACGGATGGTTTGACTGCAGTGTATTATAAAACTTTGCAAGCAGAAATGGTGGAACAACTTAGAGATCTATTTTGTAATATTCAACAAGGGGGTAAAATACCCCCATCATGGACAACAGCTTATATTTCTTTGATACCAAAAGAGCAAGCAGGTCCTAAAAAACCAGAGAATTATAGACCAATATCTCTTCTGAATACTGATTATAAAATTTATGCAAAAGTACTAGCCAACAGGTTGATGCCAGTAATTCAAAAGGTGATTCATGATGATCAAGCGGGATTTATCGAGGGTAGATATATGAAGGACAATGTAAGGCAAGTAATAGATTTATTGGAATATCTTGAGAAGAGTAAACAGATCCCTGCAGTGCTGGTTTTCCTGGATGCAGAGAAGGCCTTTGATAGAGTGGACTGGAATTTTCTACTAAAGACTTTAAAAAAGATGGACTTTGGGGATCAATTTATACAGGCGGTTTCAGCAATTTACCAAGAGCAAAAGGCACAGATTATTATTAATGGAAGTTTGACAACAGACTTTAAAATTGAAAAAGGAACAAGACAGGGATGTCCGTTGTCCCCACTGCTGTTTATTTTAACACTAGGAGTCTTGCTAAATACAATACGGGACTCTAATATCTTGAAAGGTATAATGATAAGGCAAGAGGATTACAGAATAAAGGCATTTGCAGATGATCCGGTCGTTACCCTAACACAGCCAATGGAATCAATAATCCAAATGAAGGACATTATACAAGACTATGGTAAAGTTTCAGGTTTTAGACTGAACCAGAAAAAAACTAAGATGATAGTTAAAAATATGACACAAGATCGTAAACACGAGCTTGAAAGGAGGGCAGGTTTTGAGATTGTACCAAAGGTAAAATATCTAGGAGTTCAGGTTGCAGAATTGTTTTGAAACACAAAATTGTTTCAAAATAACTATGAGGTGTTGTGGCGAGAGGTGCAGAAAGATATGGAGACTTGGAAAAAACTGCAGCTGTCTCTACTTGGAAGAATAGCAGCAATTAAGATGAATATTTTGCCAAGATTTCTTTTTTTGTTTCAAATGATTCCGGTGCTTAATAGTGATAAACAATTGAAATTGTGGCAAACTGGAGTGAATAAGTTTGTCTGGAACGAGAAAAAGCCGAGAGTGAAAATGAAAATTATGCAAGATGTTCCAGAAAGGGGAGGTCTTAAACTTCCAAACCTACAGTTATATTACGATGCAGCAGCCTTGACTTTAACAAGTGATTGGTTTGGAGGAAAAAAGACTGGAATATTGAACGCAGAAAGTTTTGATTTGGAATTTGGATGGCATGCCTACTTATTTTATGACAACAAAGTGGATAAAGTATTTAAAAGCCATATACTTAGAGACTCTTTGATGAGAGTTTGGAAGAAGCACCGATTCAAATGGGATTATAAAATACCGCTATGGCTGGATCTTGGTCATATTATGTGGAATACAAATATAATGTCACTCGGGGGGGTTTTATACAAAGAGGTTCTTTTTACAGATGCGGGCAGATGGCAGTTGAAGACATTACAGACACTGTTGGACAAAGGGATTAACTTAACTTGGTTACAATATAATCAACTACAATTGAGATGGAAAGAGGACCAAAAAACTGGTATTATGATGCATGAGGAAGAATTGGTTAGACACATAAAAGAGAAAGGTCCAATGCATATTAAAAGGCTTTATAATGTTTTGTTAGAAAGGGATTCAGAAACTGAATTAGTTAAAGATTGTATGATTAAGTGGGCACAAAATTTTGAGGAACCAGTGATGTTGGAAACATGGGAAAATATTTGGGTTCAGAACGTTAAATTTACACAGTCGCAGAATTTGAGGGAAAATTTTTATAAAATGTTTTATAGATGGCATTTAGACCCTAAAAAATTGTCGTGTATGTACCCTAATGTTCAGCCTAAATGTTGGAGATGTGATTGTTCAGATGCTACATATTATCATGTTTGGTGGACCTGTAGGAAAGTCAAGGCTTTTTGGATAAAAATTTGGTGGGTCATGCAGAATGTTTTGAAGAAAAAAAATTCAATTTTCTCCACAATTGTTTTTATTGGGTATAGTTAAGGGTTTTACATTGGGTGAAACAAAATTGATATTGTACATGATAACAGCAGCAAGATTGTTGATAGGTAAATACTGGAAAAATGAAGCATTGCCCACGATCGAGGAATGGACTTTGAAGATGGCCAGTTTTGCAGAGATGGCGAAGATTTCAGCATATTTAAAAGATTGTTCACAAGAGACTTATGAATGGGAATGGAAAAAGTGGATAGATTATGTTCAGAACAAATATCAAACTAGGAAGTATCAAATAGCTTTTATTTGAAAATGTTATATTAAGATAGAAATATTTCAATGTAATGAAGATGAAAATTTATTTGAAAATGTTATATTAAGATAGAAATATTTTAATGTAATGAAGATGAAAATTTATAAGGGGGAGGGAGGGGTTCAAGTTTTATATAAGTTTTATGCAAAGGAGGGTTTTTCCTTTTACCTGATATGAGTATATTGTGTGGAAGTCCGGGGGGGAGGGGAGGGTTAGGGTGGGTTAGGGAGGTTGGGAAGTTTGGGGTGGGTTGAGGGGGGGGGGGAAAGGGGTGAAAATGTAATTGTAAAACTTTTGCAATAAAAAAAAAAATTTGTATATCGCCCTACTCCCGAAGGACTCAGGGTGGTGAACAGGCACAGGATAAAATACAGAATACAAAAGTTAAAAACAATTTAAAACCAAATTAAATAATATTGGCCCACGACAATTAAAATCCCAATAAATTTAAAACAAATTAAAATTTCAATTTAAAATTTAAAAGAAAGGGGAGAAAAATTAGGCCAGGCCGGCTTGCTGGAAAAAGAGGGTCTTAAGAGCACGGCGGAAGGTGCGCAGATCCAGGATCCTCCGTATCTCCGGGGGGAGCTCGTTCCAGAAAGTGGGTGCCCCCACAGAGAAGCCCCTCCCCCTGGGGGCCGCCAGCTGACACTGCTTGGCTGACGGCACCCGGAGGAGACCCTCTCTATGAGAGCGTACCGGCCGGTGGGACGCTATTTGTGGTAGTAGGCGGTCCCGTAAATAACCAGGTCCTAAGCCATGGAGCGCTTGAAAGGTGGTAACCAAAACCTTGAAGCGCACACGGAAGACCACCGGGAGCCAGTGCAGCTCGCGCAGGAGAGGTGTTACATGGGAGCGCCATGTTACTCCCATAACCACCCACGCGGCCGCACTCTGCGCCAGTTGGAGCCTCTGGGTGCTCCTCAAGGGGAGCCCCATGTAGAGAGTGTTGCAGTAGTCCAGGCGGGAAGTGACGAGGGCATGAGTGACCATGCGTAATGAGTCCCGATCCAGAAAGGGATGCAACTGGAGAATCAGGCGAACCTGATGAAAAATCCTCCCGGTCACGGCCGTCAGATGGTCTTCTAAAGACAGCCGTGAATCCAGGAGGATGCCCAAGTTGCGAGCCCTCTCAGTGGGGGCCGGCGATTCGCTCCCAATAGTCAGTGATGGCACCAGCTGACTATATCGGGATGTCGGAAACCACAGTCTCTCGGTCTTAGATGGGTTGAGCCTGAGCCTGTTTCTCCCCATCCAGATCCGCACGGCTTCCAGACACCGGGACATCACTTCAAGGGCATTGTTGGGGTGGTCTGGGGTGGAGATGTACAACTGAGTATCATCAGCGTACTGATGGAACTTCACCCCGAAACCACGGATGATCTCGCCCAGCGGCTTTACATAAATGTTGAACAGAAGGGGCGAGAGGACCGACCCTTGTGGCACCCCACATACGAGGGGCCTCGGGGACGACCTCTGCCCCCGTGCCAACACAGACTGCAACCGGTCAGAGAGAAAGGAGGAGAACCACCGTAGAACAGTGCCCCCCACCCCTAACTCTTCCAGCCGGTGCAGCATGATACTATGGTGGATGGTATCAAAAGTCACTGAGAGATCTAATAGGACCAGGACAGAGGAGCAGCCCCTGTCCCGAGCCCTCCAGAGATCATCAACCAACGCGACCAATGCCGTTTCTGTTCTGTACCCAGGCCTGAAGCCCGACTGGAATGGATCCAGATACGTCGTTTCATCCAGGTACTGGGGGAGCTGTCGCGCAACCACACTCTCAACAACCTTCGCCACAAAACGAAGGTTGGAGACCGGACGATAATTAGCCAACACTGCAGGGTCCAGGGAAGGCTTCTTGTGGAGAGGCCTCACCACCGCCTCTTTCAAGGCGGCGGGGAAGTCACCCTCACCCAACGAAGCATTTATAATCCCCTGGAGCCAGCCTCGCGTCACCTCCCGGGAAGCCAGCACTAACCAGGAGGGGCACAGGTCCAATAAACATGTGGTGGCGTTCAGCCGTCCCAAGATCCTGTCCACGTCCTCGGGAGCCACAGGATCGAACTCCTCCCAGATAACACTCTCAAGGCCTGCCTCAGTCATCTCGTCTGAACTAACCCAGTCAGCGGCCAAGTCTTAATTATAGCCATTTCTGCTTTCAACATAATATACAATTGGAAGTATTTCAATTATTTCAATTAATGATTTCTACTTTCATCACATTATAAAATTAAAGAATTAAAAATATTTCTTTTTTTTATTGCAAAAGTTTTACAATTACATTTTCACCCCTTCCCCCCCCCCCCCAACCCACCCCAAACTTCCCAGCCTCCCTAACCCTCCCTAACCCTCCCCTCCCCCCGGACTTCCACACAATATACTCATATCAGGTAAAAAAAAACCCCCTTAGTATAAAACTTATATAGAACTTGAACCCCTCCTTCACCCTTATAATTTTTTTTTATCTACATTAAATTGAAATATTTCTATCTTAATATATCATTTTCAAATAAAAGCTATTTGATACTTCCTAGTTTGATATTTGTTCTGAACATAATCTATCCACTTTTTCCATTCCCATTCATAAGTCTCTTGTGAACAATCTTTTAAATATGCTGAAATCTTCGCCATCTCTGCAAAACTGGCCATCTTCAAAGTCCAATCCTCGATCGTGGACAAAACTTCATTCTTCCAATATTTACCTATCAATAGTCTCGCAGTTGTTATCATATACAATATCAACTTTGTTTCACCCAAGGTAAAACCCTTAACTATACCCAATAAAAACAATTGTGGAGAAAATTGAATTTTTTTCTTCAAAACATTCTGCATGACCCACCAAATTTTTATCCAAAAAGCCTTAACTTTCCTACAGGTCCACCAAACATGATAATATGTAGCATCTGAACAACCACATCTCCAACATTTAGGCTGAACATTAGGGTACATACACGACAATTTTTTGGGGTCTAAATGCCATCTATAAAACATTTTATAAAAATTTTCCCTCAAATTCTGCGACTGTGTGAATTTAACATTCTGAACCCAAATTTTTTCCCATGTTTCCAACTTCAGGCCTGGGTACAGAACAGAAACGGCATTGGTCGTGTTGGTTGATGATCTCTGGAGGGCTCGGGACAGGGGCTGCTCCTCTGTCCTGGTCCTATTAGATCTCTCAGTGACTTTTGATACCATCCACCATAGTATCATGCTGCACCGGCTGGAAGAGTTAGGGGTGGGGGGCACTGTTCTACGGTGGTTCTCCTCCTTTCTCTCTGACCGGTTGCAGTCTGTGTTGGCACGGGGGCAGAGGTCGTCCCCGAGGCCCCTCGTATGTGGGGTGCCACAAGGGTCGGTCCTCTCGCCCCTTCTGTTCAACATTTATGTAAAGCCGCTGGGCGAGATCATCCGTGGTTTCGGGGTGAAGTTCCATCAGTACGCTGATGATACTCAGTTGTACATCTCCACCCCAGACCACCCCAACAATGCCCTTGAAGTGATGTCCCGGTGTCTGGAAGCCGTGCGGATCTGGATGGGGAGAAACAGGCTCAGGCTCAACCCATCTAAGACCGAGAGACTGTGGTTTCCGACATCCCGATATAGTCAGCTGGTGCCATCACTGACTATTGGGAGCGAATCGCCGGCCCCCACTGAGAGGGCTCGCAACTTGGGCATCCTCCTGGATTCACGGCTGTCTTTAGAAGACCATCTGACGGCCGTGACCGGGAGGATTTTTCATCAGGTTCGCCTGATTCTCCAGTTGCATCCCTTTCTGGATCGGGACTCATTACGCATGGTCACTCATGCCCTCGTCACTTCCCGCCTGGACTACTGCAACACTCTCTACATGGGGCTCCCCTTGAGGAGCACCCAGAGGCTCCAACTGGCGCAGAGTGCGGCCGCGTGGGTGGTTATGGGAGTAACATGGCGCTCCCATGTAACACCTCTCCTGCGCGAGCTGCACTGGCTCCCGGTGGTCTTCCGTGTGCGCTTCAAGGTTTTGGTTACCACCTTTCAAGCGCTCCATGGCTTAGGACCTGGTTATTTACGGGACCGCCTACTACCACAAATAGCGTCCCACCGGCCGGTACGCTCTCATAGAGAGGGTCTCCTCCGGGTGCCGTCAGCCAAGCAGTGTCAGCTGGCGGCCCCCAGGGGGAGGGGCTTCTCTGTGGGGGCACCCACTTTCTGGAACGAGCTCCCCCCGGAGATACGGAGGATCCTGGATCTGCGCACCTTCCGCCGTGCTCTTAAGACCCTCTTTTTCCAGCAAGCCGGCCTGGCCTAATTTTTCTCCCCTTTCTTTTAAATTTTAAATTGAAATTTTAATTTGTTTTAAATTTATTGGGATTTTAATTGTCGTGGGCCAATATTATTTAATTTGGTTTTAAATTGTTTTTAACTTTTGTATTCTGTATTTTATCCTGTGCCTGTTCACCACCCTGAGTCCTTCGGGAGTAGGGCGATATACAATTTTTTTTTTTTATTGCAAAAGTTTTACAATTACATTTTCACCCCTTTCCCCCCCCCCTCAACCCACCCCAAACTTCCCAACCTCCCTAACCCACCCTAACCCTCCCCTCCCCCCCGGACTTCCACACAATATACTCATATCAGGTAAAAGGAAAAACCCTCCTTTGCATAAAACTTATATAAAACTTGAACCCCTCCCTCCCCCTTATAAATTTTCATCTTCATTACATTAAAATATTTCTATCTTAATATAACATTTTCAAATAAATTTTCATCTTCATTACATTGAAATATTTCTATCTTAATATAACATTTTCAAATAAAAGCTATTTGATACTTCCTAGTTTGATATTTGTTCTGAACATAATCTATCCACTTTTTCCATTCCCATTCATAAGTCTCTTGTGAACAATCTTTTAAATATGCTGAAATCTTCGCCATCTCTGCAAAACTGGCCATCTTCAAAGTCCATTCCTCGATCGTGGCCAATGCTTCATTTTTCCAGTATTTACCTATCAACAATCTTGCTGCTGTTATCATGTACAATATCAATTTTGTTTCACCCAATGTAAAACCCTTAACTATACCCAATAAAAACAATTGTGGAGAAAATTGAATTTTTTTTCTTCAAAACATTCTGCATGACCCACCAAATTTTTATCCAAAAAGCCTTGACTTTCCTACAGGTCCACCAGACATGATAATATGTAGCATCTGAACAATCACATCTCCAACATTTAGGCTGAACATTAGGGTACATACACGACAATTTTTTAGGGTCTAAATGCCATCTATAAAACATTTTATAAAAATTTTCCCTCAAATTCTGCGACTGTGTAAATTTAAAGTTCTGAACCCAAATATTTTCCCATGTTTCCAACATCACTGGTTCCTCAAAATTTTGTGCCCACTTAATCATACAATCTTTAACTAATTCAGTTTCTGAATCCCTTTCTAACAAAACATTATAAAGTCTTTTAATATGCATTGGACCTTTCTCTTTTATGTGTCTAACCAATTCTTCCTCATGCATCATAATACCAGTTTTTTGGTCCTCTTTCCATCTCAATTGCAATTGATTATATTGTAACCAAGTTAGATTAATCCCTTCAGTCAACAATGTCTGTAATGTCTTCAGCTGCCATCTGCCCGCATCTGTAAAAAGAACCTCTTTGTATAAAACCCCCCCGAGTGACATTATATTTGTATTCCACATAATATGACCAAGATCCAGCCATAGCGGTATTTTATAATCCCATTTGAGTCGGTGCTTCTTCCAAACTCTCAACAAAGAATCTCTAAGTATATGGCTTTTAAATACTTTATCCACTTTGTTGTCATAAAATAAGTAGGCATGCCATCCAAATTCCAAATCAAAACTTTCTGCGTTCAATATTCCAGTCTTTTTTCCTCCAAACCAATCACTTGTTAAAGTCAAGGCTGCTGCATCGTAATATAACTGTAGGTTTGGAAGTTTAAGACCTCCCCTTTCTGGAACATCTTGCATAATTTTCATTTTCACTCTCGGCTTTTTCTCGTTCCAGACAAACTTATTCACTCCAGTTTGCCACAATTTCAATTGTTTATCACTATTAAGCACTGGAATCATTTGAAAAAAAAAAAAAAGAAATCTTAGCAAAATATTCATCTTTATTGCTGCTATTCTTCCAAGTAGAGACAGCTGCAGTTTTTTCCAAGTCTCCATATCTTTCTGCACCTCTCGCCACAACACCTCATAGTTATTTTGAAACAATTTTGTGTTTGATTCTGCAACCTGAACTCCTAGATATTTTACCTTTGGTACAATCTCAAAACCTGCCCTTCTTTCAAGCTCGTGTTTACGATCTTGAGTCATATTTTTGACTATCATCTTTGTTTTTTTCTGGTTCAGTCTAAAACCTGAAACTTTACCATAGTCTTGTATAATGTCCTTCATCTGGATTATTGATTCCATTGGATGTGTTAGGGTAACAACCAGATCATCTGCGAATGCCTTTATTCTGTAGTCCTCTTGCCTTATCATTATACCTTTCAAGATATTAGAGTCCCGTATTGTATTTAACAAGACTTCTAATGTTAAAATAAATAGAAGTGGGGACAACGGACATCCCTGTCTTGTTCCTTTTTCGATTTTAAACTCTGTTGTCAAACTTCCATTGATAATAATCTGTGCCTTTTGCTCTTGATAAATTGTTGAAACCGCCTGTATAAATTGATCCCCAAAGTCCATCTTTTTTAAAGTCTTTAATAGAAAATTCCAATCCACTCTATCAAAGGCCTTCTCTGCATCCAAGAAAACCAGCACTGTAGGGATCTGTTTATTCTTCTCAAGATATTCCAATAAATCTATTACTTGCCTTACATTGTCCTTCATGTATCTACCCTCGATAAATCCCGCTTGATCATCATGAATCACCTTTTGAATTACTGGCATCAATCTGTTGGCTAATACTTTTGCATAAATTTTATAATCCGTATTCAGAAGAGATATTGGTCTGTAATTCTCCGGTTTTTTAGGACCTGCATGCTCTTTTGGTATCAAAGAAATATAAGCTGTTGTCCATGATGGGGGTATTTTTCCCCCTTGTTGTATATTACAAAATAAGTCTCTGAGTTGTTCCACCATTTCTGCCTGCAAAGTTTTATAGTACACTGCAGTCAGACCATCCGTTCCAGGAGCTTTAGCTGTTTTTAGTTGTTTAATTGCTGCTATTATCTCCTCCTCTGTTATAGGATAATTCATTCTTTCCTTTTGTTGGTCAGTGATTTTTATAACTCTTTTATTATCTAAATATTTTTCTATAAGTCCATTCTGCACCTCCTCTTTAGCATATAATTTAGTGTAGTAGTCGAGAAAAGCTTCTTTAATTAATTTCTGTTGAAAAATTTCTTTCCCTCCAATATCGATACTATCAATAGTCCGTATACTCTGTTTTTTCCTCAGTGTGTAGGCCAACCACCTGCCCGGTTTATTGGCATTGCAGAATGTATTGTGCTTCACATATTGTAAATTTGTTGCAACTTGTTCCGCCATAAACATTTGGAATTGATCTTTCAAAAATTTTATAACACCACGTATTCTTTCATCTGTTGGGTTTTTAATAAGTAACTGTTCTTTATTCTTTATTTCTGCTTCCAATTCAAGTCTTTTCTTTTGTCGAATCAATCTGTGTTTAGAGTTCATATAAATAAGCACCCCTCTCATATAAGCCTTGCTTGCATCCCACACAATTTCCATTGGAGTACCTTTATTCAGATTCATTTCAAAAAACTCTTTCAAGTACTTTTTAAGTTCTATTATATTTTTTTCATATCTGAACAAGTTTTCATTTAATCTCCAAGAGCGTCTCTCAGTCTTACTTATCTCAATTTCTATCCATACTGGGCTATGGTCAGTCAAAGTTCTTGGCAAAATCTTTGTTCTTTTTGTCCTGACAAGTAAATCATCTGACAACATAATGAAATCAATCCTAGAGAAGGATCTATGTCTATCAGAAAAAAAAGTATAATCCAGTTCTTTTGGATTGTGTATTCTCCAAATATCTTTTATTTCCAAGTCTTCTTTCATATCAAAAAAAGTCTGTGGTAGTCTAATCCTTGACTTCGCCAAAGTCTTTTTATCTAATTTAGAGTCAATTACTCCATTCCAGTCTCCCATAATTAAAATAGATCTATAATCCCATTGTAGTATTTTAGTATGTAGCATTTTGTAAAAGTGGTCCTGTTGTTGATTGGGAGCATAAATTCCAATCAAAAGAATTTGGACATTTGCTGAAAGTAGTTCAATTGCTACAAACCTACCATCTTGATCTGCTTCTATAAGTTTGGCTGTTAATTTTTTATTTACATAAATAACCACAACATTCTTTTTTTGGTTAGTTGAAGATATAAAGTGTGTTCCTAATTTGGAATTTTTCAAATAGTTTTGATCTTGAACTGTAATATGCGTTTCTTGTAAACAAATTATATCATTATTAAATTGTTTCAAATATGCAAATACTTTCTTCCTTTTCTGTGCTGAGTTCAACCCATTCACATTCCAAGATAAGCATTTAATCATCATCATTATCTTTCTGGAGCAAAGAGCAGAATAACCGGATGTCTTCCAGAATCTTCGATCCTGCATTCCCCATGTCTCCAGTCTCTTGTGTAGTACTCTTAGCTCCCTTTTTATCTTGTCTTTCCTGTTGTTGTTTTTCTTTAAGTTGCTTGGATTTTGCTCGGGTTATACGCTGATCCTTAACTTCCGCCATCCAGACCGGCTCCAGAATTGGAGAAGATTCCAACAAAGGCTCACCAAAAAACCTCCTTCAGCGCCCTTCAATTCCTCTGATTCCTGCTTAGACTGTTCTTGCGGTTCTTGTTGAAGTTGCTTCTTATCACTCTCCTTAATCTCCAGAACTGTAGATGTACGTGGAGATGGTGTTCTTTCTTTAAAGATGTTAGTGTAAAATTGCTCCACCTTCTCCACAGTATTCAAACGATATCTCTCTCCCTTATATCTCAGAATTATACCAGTTGGAGCATCCCACCGAAATGGTATCTGACAGTTTTGCAATTCTTTAACAAGAAAGCCAAAGTCTTTTCTGGATTTCAACATTTTAGGTGGTAACTCTTTGTAGACTGTAATTTGCGAACCCCCCACTTGCACAGAGGTATGAAAAGATTTTTGCAGGATATCATTTCTTATTGCTCTATCCGTAAAATATATGACCACATCTCTAGGCAATTGTCTTTGTCTGGCCACCCAGGAATTCACTCTGTAAATTTTGTCTATTTTGTAAAAAACCATATCAGGATTAATTTTTAGAATCACAGCCAAGGCCTCAGCACAGACCTGTCTCAAATCCTGTCTGTCCTCTTCTCTAATTCCTCGAAGCCGTATAGTGAATTCCATTGCCCTGAATTGCATCATAACAATTTCATTTTCAACTCTCTGCATTTTATCATCAACATCAGAAAATTTGTGATCATTATCTTTCATCTTAACATTGACTTCTGATTTAAATTCATCCACTTTTGAATCAACTTTAATAATAAATTCTGCCAGGTCAGACGCCACATCTGATATTTTTTTGGTCACCTTATTTTGATTCTGTTTCATTTCCTGCATAATTTCCTGTTGAGACTTTTGAAGTTTATCATCTATTTCCTATTGGGCTTTTTGAAATTTATCATCCAAAATTTTTGAAATAAATTCTTTTAAATCTCCCATATCAAAATCTTTTTTCTGAGTTTGTAACTGTTGAGCAGGAGAAATCTGTGTTTCATGTTTGCATGTGGGGGATCCCCCCCCTGGTGGCTTGCCTTCCTGCTTCTTTGAGGCCATCCTGCCACGTAAGCTAGTTTTTCTGAAGAGGGAAGTTCCTTTTTCTCTCCCACCTCCACAAAGCCTTCTAAAAAAGTCCCCCAGATTTAATCAAATCAAAACTGTGGTGATGCAAAGTCAAGTATTAAAAAGGGAGAAATTTTTCTCTTGTTTCTGTTGTTGCAACCGAAGCAACTTTATAGCAACTTATTAACTTTGTAACAAAGCAAGATGACTTCACCAATCCACACTCGCTGATTCGTTCACTCTAATGCTGAGCGCCATATTTTTTCAAGTCACTTTCACTCATTCGCATTTTTTTTTCCTTCAGATTAAGAAATCAACAAAGTGCTAATACTTGCAGTTCCGAGTTTCAGGGTTCAAGTAGATTTCCGCTACTTGTTTAGGTTATTTCCTTTCTCTTTTGAAGTTTCCTGCAGCCGGCTTGTTCTGCGAAAGCAGAGACGTCCCACGCCGCCCGGAGTCTCAGCAGGTTGGGAGGGAGCCGCGCCTTTTTCCTCCCCAGAAACAATTCCCTGGGGGGTTACAGGGGCTCGACCTGTGCCCTGCTGCCTCTCCTCCAAGAATCCTGAGGATTTTGAAGTTTTCAAGCCGCTTCTCGATCGCGAAGTGGCTCTACAAGCGGCTGGGCTGGCGGTGCTTCAAAAGGCACCGTCGTCGCCGAAGACAGGAAAACCGGAAGTGGGCGATATACAAATTTAATAAAACTAAACTAAACTACATATTTGATCTTGCATATACTAACCGCAGCTAGAATTGTATATGCACAGCAATGGAAAAGTGATGAGATCTCATCTGAGGGAAATGTAATTAAGAAAATATTAGAATGCGCAGAAATGGATAGACTAATGCTTATGATTAAGGATAAAGAAGAAACTGAATATTATTTGATATGGGAAATATTCTATCAATGGCTAGACAACAGAAACAGAAGTTAGAAAGGAGGAGATATAAAAAGAGGAAATGTTAAAGTGGAGAGTTGTTAAAGAAGATGATGTTAAGTATAATTGTTATTATATTATTATGTTAGTATATTATTAATATTATGGTGATGAATACCACAACAAAGTTTTGTATTATGACTACTTAAACATAATTGTACCGAGACCATACACTGTTTGATGAAAATTGAATGTTATATAAATAAAACAAATAAAACTTGAAAGAAAGAAAAAAGAACAGTTCGCTTATAAGAAAACCCCCAAAAACCACATAGCTGACACACTTTGCAAGATACCCATGACCTGGGGTGAAAAACAGGTGATGTGACATTTAGCTATTTAGCATAAGCGTAAAGATTTAGGGGGCTGAAATCCAAATAACCAATCAATATTATCTGTTATGTATGCATTATTAGGGAAAGGGCAAAGGGTTAGATGTGACCATCCTCTGACTATAAAACTTGCTGTAAGATTGTGATCGGGGCCAGTGGTGGGATTCAATTTTTTTAACAACCGGCTCTGTGGGTGTGGCTTATTTGGGTGGGCGTGGCTTGGAGGTCATGTGACTGGGTGGGCATGGCTAGCTAATCATGTGACCGGGTGGCCATGGCTATGTGTATAGGGACTACTCAGAGGGCTGAAAAAAGTCATTTCTGACTGGTCCTCGCACTTTTGACTGGTCCTCACACTTATGACTGGTCATCATTTATGCCCATTGCAGCATTCTTAACAACTGTGTCACTCATTTCACAACTACTTCTCTTCACCATGGTGACAAGTTAGGGTGAAAAACGTAAAATGTGAGGACAGTCATAAGTGCGAGGACTGGTCAAAAGTGCGAGGACCTGTCAAAAATAACTTTTTCAGCCCTCTGAGTAGTCCATATGCACAAAAGGACTACCCAGAGGGCTGAAAAAAGTGATTTCTGACAGGTCCTCGCACTTTTAATAAAGCCCCCCTCATCTGTGATCTTATTTTGGAGGGGGGTACGGACCTGGCAGGTATTACGGAGACCTGGTTGGGCCAAGAGGGGGGGTCCCCCTCATTGAGATGTGCCCGCCAGGTTTCCGTGCATTTCATCAGCCAAAGGCCCAGGGGAGGGGTGGGGGAGTGGCGGTGATTATTAGGGAAAGTCTTTGTCCGAGGGAGACCACTGTTCCTCAGATAGCCGGATGTGAGTCCCTTTGTGTGAAGTGGGGCCGTGGGGTGCAGATGGGTTTGCTGACTACGTACCTGGCTCCCTGCCACATGGCAGCGACCCTGCCCGAGCTACTTGACGTCATTGCTGGGGTGGCGGTTGATACCCCCAGGCTTATTGTCATGGGGGATTTCAACCTACCATCCGCGGGTGAGGCATCAGAGGTGGCTCGGGAGTTCATGGCTTCCATGATGGCCATGGACCTGACCCAGTTAGTTCAAGGCCCCACTCACATAAGGGGACACACTCTGGACTTGATTTTTGTCTCTGGTCAGTGGTTGAATGATCTTGGTAGAGAGGACCTGGATATCAAACCCTTGTCATGGACAGATCATTCGCTCCTCCAATTAGACTTTCCTACCGCCTTCCCCCGCCGCAGGGAGACGGAACCGATCAGATGGTTCCATCCCAGGCACCTGATGGACCCCGAAAGGTTCCTGATGGAGCTTGGGCCGTTTCCTGAGACTCTAACACACGACTCGACTGAAGAGCTGGTGGCCGCCTGGAAAAGGCCTCTGGAGCTTTGGACCGCGTCGTGCCTTTGTGGCCTCTGACCCGATGCCAATCTCAATTGGCTCCTTGGTTCTCTGAGGAGCTGAGAGAGATGAAGCGTCGGAAAAGACGCCTAGAGAGCATTTGGAGGACTAGTCAATCCGATTCCGACCGGACACAGGTGAGGTCTTATATCAAGACCTACCTAGTGGCGATAAAAGCGGCAAAATCTAACCATTTTTCCGCTCTTATCGCATCTGCAGAGAACCACCCAGCTGCCCTGTTTAGGGTGACCCACTCCCTTCTTCGGGGGGGGGGGGGGAGTGCGGGAAGATCCCTTGCAGGGTCGTGCTGAGGATTTTGTGCAATTCCTGCATGATAAAGTCGCTCAGACTCGGGATGGCTTGGACTCCGATTGGATGAGTCCATGGGAGGAGACGAGGGCAGGTCCTGAGAATGTTATCTGGGATGAGTTTGATCCTGTGACTCCCGAGGATGTGGACAGGGTTCTGGGTAAGATTAGTGCCACCATGTGTTTATTGGACCCGTGTCCCTCCTGGTTGGTACTGGCCTCCCGGGAGGTTACACGAGGCTGGCTCCAGGGGATTATAAGTGCTTCTCTGAGTGAGGGTGCCTTTCCTGCCACCTTGAAAGAGGCGGTAGTGAGGCCCCTCCTCACGAAGCCTTCCCTGGACCCGGCTGAATTAGCCAACTATCATCCAGTCTCCAACCTTCGTTTTGTGGCGAAGGTTGTTGACATTGCAGTGGCACGACAACTTCCCCGGCACCTGGATGAAGCTATCTATCTAGACCCGTACCAGTCGGGCTTCAGGCAGGGGTACAGCACAGAAACGGCATTGGTCGCATTGGTCGATGATCTCTGGAGGGCTCGGGACAGGGGTTGCTCCTCTGTCCTAGTCCTATTAGATCTCTAAGCAGCTTTTGATACCATCGACCATGGTATCATGCTGCAGCGGTTGAGGGGGTTAGGAATAGGGGGCACCGTTCTGTGGTGGTTCTCCTCCTTCCTCTCCGACCGCTCGCAGTTTGTGTTGGCAGGGGGACAGAAGTCGACCTCGAGGCGTCTCGCATGGGGAGTGTCGCAAGGGTCGGTCCTCTCGCCCCTCCTGTTCAACATTTATGTGAAGCCACTGGGTGAGATCATCCATGGTTTTGGGGTGAAGTGTCATCTGTACGCTGATGATACTCAGCTGTACATCTCCACCCCAGACCACCCCAACGATGCCCTTGATGTGATGTCTCGCTGCCTGGAGGCCGTGCGGGTCTGGATGGGGAGGAATAGGCTCAGACTCAACCCCTCCAAAACCGAGTGTCTGTGGCTTCCGTTGCCCCGATATAGTCAGCAGGTGCCATCGCTGACTATTGGGGGTGAATCTTAGGCCCCCATAGAGAGGGCTCGCAATCTGGGTGTCCTCCTGGACGCAGGGCTGTCTTTAGAAGAGCATATGACGGCTGTGGCCAGGGGGGCCTTTTATCAGGTTCGCCTGATTCGCCAGTTGCATCCCTTTCTGGACCGGGACGCCCTGCGCACAGTCACTCACGCCCTTGTCACCTCCTGGTTGGACTATTGTAATGCTCTCTACATGGGACTCCCCTTGAAGAGCACTCGGAGGCTCCAACTGGTCCAGAATGCGGCCGCGCGGGTGGTTATGGGTGCAACTCGTTGCGCCCACGTGACACCTCTCCTGCGCGAGCTGCACTGGCTCCCAGTGGTCTTCCGGGTGCGATTCAAGGTGTTGGTCACCACCTTTAAAGCGCTCCATGGCATAGGACCGGGTACCTTCGAGACCGACTTCTGCCACCAATAGCCTCCCACTGGCCAGTTCGCTCCCACAGAGAGGGTCTCCTCAGGGTGCCATCAGCCAAGTTATGTCGGCTGGCGACACCCAGGGGGAGGGCCTTCTCTGTGGGAGCCCCAGCCCTGTGGAATGAACTGCCCCCGGAAATACGTAAGATCTCTGACCTCCGGGTGTTTCGCTGCGCACTGAAGACCCTGTTGTTCCGCCAGGCCGGGCTATCAACATAATAATTTTAAATTGGGGTATTTTAAATTTCTGGGGTTTTAAATTGAGCCAAATTTATTTAATCATTTTAAATTTTAAATCGTTGTTTTGTCTTGTGTTTTTAAATAGGCTGTACACCGCCCTGAGTCCTTCGGGAGAAGGGCGGTATAGAAATAAAATTATTATTATTATTATTATTATTATTATTATTATTTTGATTGGTCCTCACACTTATGACTGGTCATCATTTATGCCCGTTGCAGCATTCTGAACAACCGTGTCACTCATTTCACAACTGCGGTGCTTCATGTGACTGGGTGGGCGTGGCCAGGTGGTCATGTGGCATCGCTTCTTTGCCCTAATGACAGTTTGCTGCAATGGTCATAAGTGTGAAAAACGGTCATAAGTCACTTTTTCCAGTGCCATTGTAACTGTTGTAAATCAAGGATTACCTGTACAAAAATACAAAAAGCTTCTTTGCTTGCAAAAAGCTGCCCTAAATACCAATCATTAGATTAGAAATACCTGCAAACTGGAGTTACAAATCAGGGAGGGTGCCAAATTCTTGCTCATAAAGTTAAACCCTTTAGCAGAGAAGTCATTTAAGCTCTCCAGAATGAAGCAAAGGAGTATCTGTTGCTTGTTAAACCAATGACCAGAACAAATAGACACAGAATTAGTCAGATTTCCAAAGCTGCTTCTTTTCAGGAACAGAGATTAACATTTTTCCTTCCAAACAAAGCTGAATAGGGAAAATTATCCCATCACTAAACACAGGATTGAACATCACCAAGCACAGAATTAAACTTCACCAAAAACCAGTTTTAGACCAAAAGTCAGAAAGGGTATGTAAACTCACGTTTGAGTTTACAGCTAGCCAAGAAGCCTTGCTGAATGTCACTCATCTTGGTTCCTTGTCATGAAAAGCTTCTGCTTCGTTATTCAATTATTTCTTCAAAGTGCTGATCATTGCACCCTGGCTGGAAGAACTCCAACAGGGGAGTATTTCCTCTCAACAGCGGTGTAAAAAGCTTAAAACAACCCTTCCCCTTTAAGAAAGCCAAGCAAAAAAAAAAAAAACCTCCGAGAACCTCCGGAACCAGAAGTGACAGTAAGTCTAGGCATACTGCCGGAGAGGCAGTTTCTGTAAGCAGGGCAATAAAGATTAGGCTAGGAAACAACACCAAATGTTGTAATTCCTTACAGGGTTAACCCTGTAAAGTGGAAAAAAACAAAAGGAGATTTCTTTTAACAACCGGTTCTCCGAACTGCTTAAATACTTAACTACTTAACAACCAGTTCTACCAAACCGGTGCAAACCAGTAGAATCCCACCACTGATCGGGGCCCTTGGTTAGCGTTCAAACCAGGGTCCTTATATCTTGGTACCATAATAAAAGCATAATTTTGTATCACACCTTGTGTTGGGTTAACTCATCGGCTTCGACACCAAACAAAAGCCCAGTTTTGGGGACAACAGTTTTGGTGGAGAATGCGGGCAGACACACTTGGATCCACCAGTGCCACCTGAAGGACAAATCAAACGAGAGGCCTCCAGATCATGTAAGTTGGCAGTTGAGAGGAGAGTGAATGGTTCCTAAGAATTACCGTATTTTTCGGAGCATAAGATGCACTTCCCCCCCCCCCAAAGAGGCTGAAAATTAGGGTGTGTCTTATACACTGAATGTAGCCCTGCCCACCTGCCGGCCACCACCATTTGGCCTCTGCCTCCCAGCAATTTTCAGCCTCCGCATCCCGTTTTCAGCCTCTGCATGCCTCATTTTCCGCTCGTCCCAGGCGGCGGGGATCAGGATTGGCAGAAAATGGGGCGCACAGAGGCCAAAAACAGGGCGCGTGGATGCCAAAAATGGAATTCAGAGGCCAAAAATGGGGTGCGCAGAGGCGGCAATAGGCTATGGCAATCCTTGCAGCCTGAAACAGCTGATCGTTGGGAGGCCGATCCAACCGACAGTCAAGTTGCTTGTGCTAATCAGGCTTTGCTGAAACTGAAACTGAAATGGGCTGTTTGCTGCAAGGAGACAAATTGCTTGCAGGCAGAGGCAGATTTTTTTTCTTGTGCTAATCAGGCTGTGTTGAAACTGAAACAGGCTGTTTGCTGTTTGCTGTTTGCTGCAAGGAGGCAAATTGCTGGGAGGCAGAGACAGAGGCAACAGTCCTATGTTATTAGAAGAATGTGGGTGTAAAGTGATGCTAATGTGTGGAGGAAAAAAAGGGACAATCAAGAAATCTAGTGCCCCTTCCACAGTTCTTATGGAACATGTGGAGGACGAATGGCTGCCAGGAAACCTTAACCCACAGTGCCCTCCACCTTTGTATCCTTGGCATGAAGTGGCTGGTGCTGAAGCGGTAGGGGTTCCAGGGGTTCCAGGGGGGAATCAGATACCAGTCGGGAAGGACAAATGGTCTCAGTAGGTGGGGCCAGGATGAAGGAGACCAAAGAGGTTCCCGAAGGGACAGGTTTGGCTTCCC
This sequence comes from Arizona elegans, assembly GCA_022577455.1. NCBI lineage: Eukaryota > Metazoa > Chordata > Lepidosauria > Squamata > Colubridae > Arizona > Arizona elegans. The sequence continues at coordinate 168,435 of JAKOOJ010000047.1, forward strand.
CAGGATCAACCAGACCACACACCCGGTCAAAGGGAGCAGTTGAGCTAGAATTCCAATTGCCCCTAAGGGAAACTGTATTGCCAGGAGGAAAGGGGTAGCCACGTAAGGTATTGGTTTATGCTCCATTCTCCTTTTTTTAAAATTAAGTTTTTTATTTTTTCCAATATAAACATACATATTTCGCGGAAAGTACATTGATTGGGTCAGGTCTTTTTTATACAACATTAACAATAATAATACAAATAGTATGTAGAATTCTAATTTATTTTTTATTTTTTTATTTTTATTTTTTTTATTTTTTATTTGATTTGTATACCGCCCTACTCCCAAAGGACTCAGGGTGGTGAACAGCCACAAGATAAAAACACATAAATACAAAATTTAAAAACAGAATAAAACCAGATTAAATAATTTGGCTGAAGACAGATTTAAAACACCCCAATAAATTAAAACCAATTTAAAATTTGTATTTTAAAAGGGAAAAAAGGGAAAAATTAGGCCAGGCCAGGCTGATGGAATAAAAAGGTTTTAAGAGCGCGGCGGAAGGTGCGTAGATCCGGGATCCTCCGTATCTCCGGGGGGAGCTCATTCCAGATAGTAGGTGCCCCCACAGAGAAGGCTCTCCCTCTGGGGGCTGCCGGTCGACATTGTTTGGCTGACAGCACCTGGAGGAGCCCCTCTCTATGAGAGCGTACTGGCCAGTGGGAGGCTACTGGTGGCAGCAGGCGGTCTCGTAGATAACAGGTCCTAAGCCATGTAGTGCTCTAAAGGTGGTAACCAAGACCTTGAAGCGCACACGAAAGACCACCGGGAGCCAGTGCAGCTTGCGCAGGAGAGGTGTTACATGGGAACGCCATGTCGCTCCCATAACCACCCGCGCGGCCGCACTCTGTGCCAGTTGGAGCCTCTGGGTGCTCCTCAAGGGGAGCCCCATGTAGAGAGTGTTGCAGTAGTCCAGGCGGGAAGTGACGAGGGCATGAATGACCGTGCGTAACGAGTCCCGATCCAGAAAGGGATGCAACTGGAGAATCAGGCGAACCTGATGAAAAATCCTCCCGGTCACGGCAGTCAGATGGTCTTCTAAAGACAGCCGTGAATCCAGGAGGACACCCAAGTTGCGAGCCCTCTCCGTGGGGGCAGGCGATTCGCTCCCAATAGTCAGTGATGGCACCAGCTGACTATATCGGGATGTCGGAAACCACAGCCACTCGGTCTTGGATGGGTTGAGCCTGAGCCTGTTTCTCCCCATCCAGATCCGCACAGCCTCCAGACACCGGGACATCACTTCAAGGGCATCATTGGGGTGTTCCGGGGTGGAGATGTACAGCTGAGTATCGTAAGCGTACTGATGGTACTTCACCCCGAAACCACGGATGATCTCGCCCAGCGGCTTTACATAAATGTTGAACAGAAGGGGCGAGAGGACCGACCCTTGTGGCACCCCACATATGAGGTGCCTCGGGGTCTACCTCTGCCCCCCTGCCAACACAGACTGCAACCGGTCAGAGAGAAAGGAGGAGAACCACTGCAATACAGTGCCCCCCACCCCTAACTCTTCCAACCGGTGCAGCATGATACCATGGTCGATGGTATCAAAAGCCGCTGAGAGATCTAATAGGACCAGGACAGAGGAGCAACCTCTGTCCCAAGCCCTCCAGAGATCATCAACCAATGCGACCAATGCCGTTTCCGTGCTGTACCCAGGCCTGAAGCCCGACTGGAACGGATCCAGATACGTCGTTTCATCCAGGTGCTGGGGGAGCTGTTGCGCAACCACACTCTCAACAACCTTCGCCACAAAGTGAAGGTTGGAGACCGGACGATAATTAGACAACACTGCCGGGTCCAGGGAAGGCTTCTTGAGGAGAGGCCTCACCACCGCCTCTTTCAAGGCGGCGGGGAAGTCACCCTCACCCAATGAAGCGTTTATAATCCCCTGGAGCCAGCCTCACGTCACCTCCCGAGAAGCCAGCACTAACCAGGAGGGACACGGGTCCAACAAACATGTGGTCACGTTCAGTCTACCCAGAATCCTGTCCACGTCATCAGGAGTCACAGGATCAAACTCATCCCAGGTAACATTCTCAAGACCTGCCTCTGTCATCCCCCCTGAAACTACCCAGTCGGAGTCCAGACCTTCCCAAATCTGAGTGATTTTGTCATGCAGGCACTGTACAAAGTCCTCAGCTCTACCCTCCAAGGGGTCCTCCCGCGCTCCCTGGTGGAGCAAGGAACGGGTCACCTTAAACAGGGCGGCCAGGCGGTTATCTGATGATGCAATAAGAGCAGCAAAATAATTACATTTTGCGGCTTTTATCACCACTAGGTAATTCTTAATATGAGATCTTACCAGTGTCCAGTCAGATTCAGAAACACTGGCCCTCCAGCTACTCTCTAGGCGTCTTTTCCAGTGCTTCAACTCCCTTAGCTCCTCAGTGAACCAAGGAACCAAATGAGATCGGCGCCGGGTCAGAGGCCACAAAGGCACGACCCGATCCAGAGCTCCAGCGGCCGCCCTGTCACAGGCGGCCACTAGGTCTCCAGTCAAGGCATCCTAATTTACATTGTTATCAAAATTAATATTATAAAATTACTTATTTTCACCTTTCCATCTGCTGTAGTTTATCACAGACATATTCTATTCCTTCTTCTTTACAGAAATAATCGCTTTCATGATTTCAACATTGTTATTCTCTTTACAATTAGCATTTTAGATGTTCATTTTAATTTACATTGTTAACAAAATTAATATTGTCAACTTACTTATTATCACTTTTCTATCTGTTAAAATTTAGTGTAGACAAGTTCTATTCATTCATCTTTATCATATAATCACTTATAATCATTTTATGCCATATCTTATTTTTTCAACTTCTACCATATTATTCTCACATATTTTTCCCATTTCATTCAATGCTTTCATCTAACTAAGATCACAATTTATCCTATAATTCTTCTCTTACCAATTCAATATTTAAAATTCCATTCTAGTTTAAAACACTATCAAAAACACTATTGTTATTATATTGTCTACTTTCCATTCCCATTCATTAATCTATTTTATATATATTTACTAACATTTGCCTCATCATCCTTCATCTTTAATCATCATCCCTCAATCTTTTTAGCATCCCCTTTTCTAGTAGTTTTTTGCCCGACCCTTTATCTCGCTCTAACTTCTCAATTCTCTTTTTTTTCTTTTTGTATATATTACATTTCATCTTCTGGCTTTCTTTTATCTTTTTTTGTTGTGTTGTTTGAACTTCCCTCACCATAGTTTTCCCCTGTCTCTTCCAGATATTTCCCTTTTTCCCTATTATCTGCTTCTTTTTTAGGGGAGATTTTACCCCTTTCCTCTCTGCTCTTTTTACATTCCCAAAGATTTCTATAATATTCTCTATCTGATTTCTATTTTTTAATACTTTCTCTTCAACATTGTTAATTTCTTGTTTCTCATCTAAATTTCCCTTTTCCAGCTCCTCTTCATTTTCTTTTTCTGAAAATTTAAAGGAATTTTCTGTTCTGAATTAAAGATTCACGCATACTTTTAAGCTTCAAAAGTAACTCTTCATACATCTGCAACTCCATTTTGTGACAATTTAAAATGTTAATACCTCCCCAATTATATCTCTGTGCAATTAGCCAAAATTTAAAGTCTATGTTATTTTCTTATATCTCTTCTTTTCTTCTTTTCTTCTTGAAATATTCCTTTGTTCTTCAAAATTAAAATATTCTCCTTGATTATTAATTATTGTCCAAATTCAACAACAGTCAAATCCAATTGTGAAGCTATCTTCTAGAAGAGAAGGGAAATAAAACCAACACCCTAATGAAAAACATAGTCACTCCTTAAATGTTTACACAGTGTCCAATTTATCTTCTTCTATATGGCCAAGGTCGAAGTTTCCAGCTGCTTTCTGTTTTGTCTATTTGAATAGAGTATCACAGTACTTTTTCTTTTCTCCAGCAGATGGCACTCTCCGTTTCTACTCATTACAAAATAGTCTATTAAATCCAACTATTCATCAAAATATTCAGTAATTTTTTAAAAAACCTCTTGTAAATTGTTATCTTTCTTCCAAAAATCATTTATTCCCTTTTTGAAATATTTTGCGTTTTCCAATTTTCCAAATCCAAGACTTCCTCTTAGATTCTTTGTATTACAGTCCACACTTTCTCTTTTTTCCGGGTATGTGTTTTTCCCCCCAAATGCCAGTTATCTCACCCAGTTCTAGCACTCCGTCCAAACGCCACTCCTGCTCAATTCTTCGGTCCGGTTGTCCCGGCTTCGAAGCGGCCACCATAAGGTGGCCCCTGCCCCCGCTACTGCTTCGGGAGAGCTGTTTCTGTTTCAGCGAGGAGATTGCCAATTCCTTGCGGTCCACGAAACGCCTCTTCTTTCTTCACCGTTCCTACAAGACGGCTATGTCTTGAAAGCCTCCCAGCAACGGTTCATCCAGCTGGATTTTGCGTGGCTCATCAGAGCCTGCTATTTTCCAGACTGTTCCCGCTGCAATGTCAACCAGAATTCAGATGTAAAAACAGACCAGGTGCCTATAGAAGTCAGGCAGGCTGTGAAACCCTGGGTTTGGGCAGACGGGGAGCCTGGAAAGGCAGTGTTCATACAACCAGTGTCAATCCCTTTAAAACCAGGAAGTCAAATTGCAAACATTAGACAATATGACATAAAGAGAGAGGCAAGATTAGGACTAGAGCCAGTGGTAAAGAAGTTTCTTCAGTGGGGATTAATTAGACCCATTTTCTCACCTTGGAACACTTCTGTCCTAGCGCTCAAGAAGGCAGATGGCTCCTTTAGATTTGTGGCCGATCTCCATTGGGTGAATAAGAATACCATCACTTTGCATGCCGCTCTTCCTAATCCTTACACATTGTTGGGCCAAATAAACCCACAGGATGCTTGGTTCACAGTATTTGACATAAAATATGCCTTCTTTTGCATCCCTCTGGCTGAGAAGTCACAGCCTATTTTTGCTTTTCAACGGAGGGACACTCAAACTGGGGTCGCCTCCCAGTATACCTGGACCCGACTGCCACAGGGATTTAAAAACAGCCCAACCATTTTTGGACAGTGTTTGGTGGCTGATTTATATAAGCCTGAGTGGGTGAGAGAGTATCCCCTATTGCAGCGGTTCTCAACCTGGGGGTCACGACCCCTTTGGGGGTCGAACGGCCATTTCACAGGGGTCGCCAAAGCCCTCTCTCACCCCCCACGCCTTCACTCACCCTCACTCTGCTCTGTTGGATCGCCGGCCGTTCTCTTACCCCGCCCACTCCCAATCTATTGCTGCCTCCTGAGTCCCAGCTGATGGCTAGAGGAAAAACAACTGTTTAAATTCTTGCCGCGGGGCTTCAAAGGGCTGCCCTATAGCCAGTGGTGGGATTCTGCCGGTTCTAGGGGGTTCGGCCGAACCGTTTGTTAAATTGCTGGCTCGCCCCGCCCCTTGCCCCGCCCCTCCGCACCACTATTTATTGCCAATAAATAGTGGTGGGCAAGGGGCAGGCGAGCCAGCAATTTAACAAATGGTTCGGTGTTTTTTTGTAATTTTATTGGCCCGCAGAGCTTCAGCATAGGCTAATTAGCCCTTGATTAGATCGGCTCCCAACTCTCAGCTGATTTGCTCTCAGCTGTTTTGATCAGGGCTCTGCTGCTTGCTGGAGCAGATTTTTTTCCCCCTAGCTATGCTGAAAAACGAAACTGAAAGTAAAGCAGGCTGTTGGCTTTGCTGTTGCTGCAACGTTGGAAAATTAGGCAGGCAGATTTCTTTTCTTTTTCTTTTCTTTTTCCTCACCAAAAAAGGTAGGTGCAAACAATGAGAAATTTAGGGAAGAAGAGGAGAGTTCAAGATTTTAAAACTCAAAAGAAAAAAAGCTCTATTTAACTAGGGAATTGTAATAATTGAGATACTATTAATTATATATTGTGTTGAAAGCAGAAATGGTTAAGTTGTGGTTTGGAGGAATATATGGGGGAAATTATTTGGTTTATTATTATTGGTAAATATAATTAATTGATTTGTAAGAAATTGGATTGCATGGAAATAATTGGAATATTCATGTTCATATTGATTAATATACAAAAAAGGTAGTTATATAACTAATTGATTTAGATTAAAATGTTGAATTTATATTAAATAACTGTAATATTACATAATTAACCAATGTGAGGATGGATATAAAAATAGATGACAATGGGAAGGGGTATAATATAGAATAGAAGGGAAAAATTGAATTTGATTAAGATTAGAGATGAGGATGAAGGGTAATATTGGTTTTTTACAAAAATAGATGAGGAATAAATATGGCAAAAAGGAAATATAGAAATTGTAAATTTAATTGAAATGACTAAACACTGTTTAAATTTGTGAACCGGCCAAATACTCTGTTCAAAGAAAATACATTGTATGTTTGTATGTGTGTTTCTAATTATTGCTATTGATTCATATTTGTTCTCTTTTATTCTTTAAAGTTTAACAATTCATTCTTTATCTTAATATCTTTATATTTGTTTGGGGTTGGCTTTCTTCCCTTTCATCTTTTTTATTGTACAGCAATCTTTCTCCTCAAACCTACCACCTCTCTCTTTTCTTTCCTTCTTACTTTCTCTTCCTCCCCCTCTTCTTCTCCTCCCTACTTCCTCTTCCTTTCTCCTTCTCCTCCTCTCTTCCTCCCTCTCGTACCCTCACTCCTACTCTAATTTCCCTTCCCTTCCTTCATCCCTCTCTATTGCTGTATCCTTTTATGCACATGGACTACTCAGAGGGCTGAAAAAGTTATTTTTGACTGGTCTGGTCCTCACACTTATGACCAGTCCTCGAACTTACGACTGTCCTCACATTTTACGTTTTTTGCCCTATCTTGTCACCCTGGTGAAGAGAAGCAGTTGTGAAATGAGTGACACGGTTGTTAAGAATGCTACAATGGGCATAAATGATGACCAGTCATAAGTGCGAAGACCAGTCAAAAGTGCGAGGACCTGTCAGAAATCACTTTTTTCAGCCCTCTGGGTAGTCCTTTTGTGCACATGGACTACTCAGAGGGCTGAAAAAGTTATTTTTGACTGGTCCTCACACTTTTGACCAGATCTCGAATTTACGACTATCCTCACGTTTTATGTTTTTTGCCCTATCTTATCACCATGGTGAAAAGAAGCAGTTGTGAAATGAGTGACATGGTTGTTAAGAATGCTGCACAGGCATAAATGTGAGGATGGTCATAAGTGTGAGGACCAGTCAAAAGTGTGAGGACCTGTCAGAAATGACTTTTTTCAGCCCTCTGAGTAGTCCCTATACACATAGCCATGGCCACCCGGTCACATGACCAGCTAGCCACGCCCACCCAGTCACATGACCTCCAAGCCATGCCCACAAAATAAGCCACACCCACAGAACCAGTAGTAAAAAAATTTAGAACCCATCCCTGGTTGGGGGTCACCAAAACATGAGAAACTATTAAAGGGTCGCGGCATTAGGAAGGTTGAGAACCACTGCCCTATTGCAATATGTGGATGATTTGTTGCTGGGGACAAGCACCAGAGAACAATGTGTGCAGGGGACTGTGGACTTGTTAAATTGGCTGGGGACATGTGGCTACTGTGTGTCAGCTGAAAAGACACAGATTGCTCAGAAGGAGGTGAAATATCTGGGTTATGGTGTTTCTCAAGGGCAACGCACTTTATTGGCCCCCAGAAGGGAAGCAATCTGTAGGTTGAAACCACCTGAAATCAGACAGCAGCTGAGGGGCTTTCTGGGAATAGCTGGCTTTTGTAGAATCTGGGTCTCTAATTTTGGCCTCATGGCCAAACCTCTTTATTTTTTTTAATTTTTATTTTTAAAAAAGTTTTTTATTAGTAGTTCAAAATTAAAATCATTGGACATAGATATGACATCACTGGTCCCAAGCATCTTCCAACACTTTAAGTTAATACATAATATACTAATGATAATATAATAATATATTCCTTACACCTTATACGTTATTTAAACATAGTATAATAATAGTAATTTATACCTTATTCCTATACAATTATACATATCTATACCTAAATATACCTACAGTATCTATACAATTCACATACATATTTATCTATAATAACGTATATAATTCTAGTCTAACACTACACATTTGTCTCGGCTATGCCCAAAAAGGTAGACTGGTGGGCGTATGCCCAAATACAATCGAGAGTCAGAAGGGACCAAAGAAAGGAGGGAATATATACAGGTGAAACTTGAAAAATTAGAATATTGTGCAAAAGTTCATTTATTTCAGTAATGCAACTTAAAAGGTGAAACTAATATATGAGATAGACTCATTACATGCAAAACGAGATAATTCAAGCCTTGATTTGTCATACTTTTGATGATTATGGCTTACAGCTCATGAAAACCCCAAATTCACAATCTCAGAAAATTAGAATATTGTGAAAAGGTTCAATATTCTAGGCTCAAAGTGTCCCACTCTAATCAGCTAATTAAGCCATAACACCTGCAAAGGGTTCCTGAGCCTTTAAATGGTCTCTCAGTCTGGTTCAGTAGGAATCACAATCATGAGAAAGACTGCTGACCTGACAGTTGTGCAGAAAACCATCATTGACACCCTCCATAAGGAGGGAAAGCCTCAAAAGGTAATTGCAAAAGAAGTTGGATGTTCCCAAAGTGCTGTATCAAAGCACATTAATAGAAAGTTATGTGGAAGGGAAAAGTGTGGAAGAAAAAGGTGCACAAGCAGCAGGGATGACCGCAGCCTGGAGAGGATTGTCAGGAAAAAGCCATTCAAAAGTGTTGGGGACTTTCACAAGGAGTGGACAGAGGCTGGAGTCAGTGCACAATCTCAGAAAATTAGAATATTACATGAAATCAATAAAACAAGGATTGTACATAGAACAATATCGGACCTCTGAAAAGTATAAGCATGCATATGTACTCAGTACTTGGTTTGGGCCCCTTTTGCATCAATTACTGCCTCAATGCGGTGTGGCATGGATGCTATCAGCCTGTGGCACTGCTGAGGTATTATGAAAGACCAGGATGCTTCAATAGCGGCCTTCAGCTCTTCTGCATTGTTCGGTCTCATGTCTCTCATCTTTCTCTTGGCAATGCCCCATAGATTCTCTATGGGGTTCAGGTCAGGCGAGTTTGCTGGCCAATCAAGCACAGTAATCCCATGGTCATTGAACCAGGTTTTGGTACTTTTGGCAGTGTGGGCAGGTGCCAAGTCCTGCTGGAAAATGAAGTCAGCATCCCCATAAAGCTCGTCTGCGGAAGGAAGCATGAAGTGCTCCAAAATCTCCTGGTAGACGGCTGTGTTGACCCTGGACTTAATGAAGCACAGTGGACCAACACCAGCAGATGACATGGCTCCCCAAATCAACACAGACTGTGGAAACTTCACACTGGATTTCAAGCATCTTGCAGTGTGTGCCTCTCCATTCTTCCTCCAGACTCTGGATCCTTGGTTTCCAAATGAGATGCAAAAGTTGCTCTCATCAGAAAAGAGGACTTTGGACCACTGAGCAACAGACCAGTTCTTTTTGTCTTTAGCCCAGGTAAGACGCTTCTGACGTTGTTTGTTGTTCAGGAGTGGCTTGACAAGAGGAATACAACATTTGAAGCCCATGTCCTGGATCCGTCTGTGTGTGGTGGCTCTTGATGCACTGACTCCAGCCTCAGTCCACTCCTTGTGAAAGTCCCCAACTGTGAGGGATCTCACGAAGATTGATGGTTCGTTGAGGGCACTTCCAAGAAAAGTCAGCATGCTAGGATGCAATCAAATTAAGTCTTTATTTAGAAGTAAAGTAGCGTAAAATGAGTTCCCTGGCATGGAGGCATCCATGCCTGGATTGAGCCTATGGTTCAGTCCTGTAGGAAGTTAGAACAAGAGCAGGGAGAGCAGCTCCTGTGTAGGGGTTCTTATAGGGGCCCCTGGCTCCTCCCTTACCAATGTGTGAGGGGGCCGGAGGGCCATTAACTCTCCCCAATAGGGCTGCAGGGGCCGGAGCCCCTTGACCCACCAGTGGGATCAAAGGTGTCTCTTTGCTCCCATCTGGTGGCCTTTGAAGAAACTGCCATGGCTGGCACAAAAACACCTAACAAGTCCCCTTCTTGCCAGCCAATGACAGGCACCAGAGAATATATGCGAGAGGGCGAGCAGGTGTCATAGACATGTACATGTTTACAGGAACACACACAAACACTTACACAGAAGGTTGTGTCGGTCAATGGGCACAGGTTTTGTAAACAGGTCAGCTAACTGGTCGGTAGTGTTACAATGTTTGATGTGTACAAACCACATTCTGGCAAGCTGCCTGACATTCTTGTAGCGGATGTCTATGTGGCGGGACCTAGAGCCCACCGCGTATGCCGAGATCCCGGCCGTATTATCTTCCTGAATTTGGATGGGCACAGTAGGAGGTGCCCAGATGCTCGTTACCAGAGCTTTGAACCAAATTAAGTCATTTGCTGTGTCCGATAGGCTGGCATATTCTGCCTCGACCGTGGAGCAAGAAACAAATTTTTTCTGCCTAACATGCCAATGGATAGGGCAGCCATTTAGCAGTATGAGGAAACCAGAGGTGCTCCATCTACTCTTGGTGTAACCAGCCCAATCTGCGTCCGAGTAAGCGGAGAGCTGGGCCGGCTTCCCCTTCTCTGGCTCCAGCATAAGGAGGGCATCGGCCGTGCCCCTGAGGTACCTGAGTACTCTCGACAGCATTCCAGTGGAATTCATTTGGGTTTTCCACGTGCCTGGACAATAGATTTACAGCTAAAGCTATGTCAGGCAAGGAGCCAATCACAGATCTATATAATTTGTTGTCTGTGAAGTCAGGGCTGTCTTTGTGATCATGGCCATAGTAATCACTTTGTTTGGGTCCCCTTTTTAGTGGCCAAGATATGCACACCCAGATACCTGTCAACCCGCCCCAAGGACTTCAGGGTAAACTTTTCCCCCAGGGCCTTGGCAAATTCATCACACCTGTCCTTGCCAGGCCCTACATATAGGAGGTCGTCCACAAAGACTAAAACCCGTTCTGTATTACCTTTGGTGTCATGTGTAAAAACACACTCATCTGCATGAGATGCCCTGAAGCCAATTCGCTCTAAACCCTTTTTGAGGCAGTTGTACCAGAGTTTCTCCGACTCTTGAGGTCATATAATCCTTTTTGGAGTAACCATGTGTTTCCCCCCTTCTGCTGGTAACCAGGAGGGGCCCTCACGTAGATCTGCTAGTCCAAGTTGGCATGGAGGTAGGCCGTCTGGATGTCAAATTGGTAGACTTCCTTTCCCAGAGTGGCTGGATGTCAGAGCAAGTCTTTGGGGTGACCACGACGCTGTTGATGGATGCGACATGCCCAATGTCAATTCTCTTTGGTGGGACCCCCTTGTTGGACCACTTTGACCTTCTGACCTCCTGCCACTCACCGCCCTTTTCTTCCGCAGGTTCCTTGCCGACTGGCTGTTCATGACCGGGATGTGGAGGCCCTCAGTCCCAGGCGTTGGTCATCATGGGCCTCTGAAGCATCGCTGGAAGTGAAGAGTCAGGTGAAGATGGTGTGTCTTCCCCCTCAGGACTAGACAGCTTATCCTCCCCATCTGGACCAGGTAGGCTGACCTCTTCGTCCTGTTCCTCACTCTCGTCGGTGGCAGGGTCTGTGGTTGTCTCAGGCAGTGTCGTGGTTGGTGCGGCTTTGCTGGGCCGGTTGATGTATGGACCCAGATCATTTGAGTGGATCTGGGTCCAATTGGAGTCCTCTTCGAAGGAGGCAGATTGGGAAGTCACAATCCTGCCCCCTTCTCCCAGGAACCGGTAGGCCTTGGAGCCAGGGGCATAGCCCAAGAACCTCAGTCTCTGGGAGACAGATCTCCCCTTCTTCCGCAGCTGCTTGGGGATGTGCACCCAAGCGTAGGAGCCAAACACACGCAAGTGTCCCAAACTTGGCTTCCTATCATGGACCAGAAAATATGGGGTCTGGTTCACAACGCTGCTCCAGGTGCGGTTCAGGGTGTAGTTAGCGTAGTGTACCGCCTCCGTCCAGTACGATTCCACAACCCCAGCATCCGCAATCAGGCTGCGCACCATAGTCTGCAGAATGCCATTTCGTTCTTCTACAATGCCATTCTGCTCAGGAGAAAAAGGTGCTGTACGAAAATGGTGTATGCCCTTGTGCCTTATCCAGTCCTGGAATTTTCGGGACATGAACTTGGCCCCACGGTTGCTCTGCAGCTGCGTGATCTTTGTCTTGTATTGAGTTTCCACATAGTTGTACAGTGATTTTATGGCATCAAAGGCTTCAGACTTTTCTTATTTGAACAAATATCTTATAGTCCACATTCAATAATGATATCGGTCTATAGTTTTTTATCTGTTGCAGATCTGTATCTTCTTTCAGTATGAGAGTAATGTATGCTTCTGTTAGGAAATGGCTATTGTCTAACTAGTTGGTCAGGCAATATATAAACTATCAATACATGTTTGTCAAAAGGTATTATATTGCTTTAAGACTGTATTGCATCATCCTGTATCCTGATTGGCTAAGCTCTGTAGCCAATGTACTTAAGGGGAAGCCTGAATCATGGCTTGTGAACACTACACCATTTTATCTGCTTATTTGCTGTTACTCTCTACCTGTTCTCTCTGTATGATCACTGTTTGATCATTGCTACTTGTTACTTTCTACTATTTATTGAATGTTTTAATACTGAACTTGTTCCTGTTTGAAACTCAAGAAGAACTGTTTTATTGTGTAATGACAACAACTGGTAAGAAGACTTTGTACTTGGAATATCCCTGAATTGATATTTTAACTATCGCCTTATCTGTGTATGACTTGGATTGTTATTGGACTTTGCTTTACTTTTTTCTAAAAAGTAAAAGACTACCACAACTCAGTGTGTCAGTATATTAACTGTGGTTATTCACTCTCAGTCGCTTTCATGTGCATACTCAAGGGGTACTCTGCTCAATAACCCATAACATCGGTTATGAGCCAAGAATATCCTTAACAGCTTCCATCCAAGAGTTTGGTACTTTCACTTCTAACAGTAGTTCATTGAATACTTCCAACATTGAATTACGTATAGTATCTTGTAGCGTTTTGTAAAGCTCTGCTGGTAGCCAATCCGGGCCTGGTGTTTTGCCATTTTTTTGTCTTTTAATTTCTTCTGTTAGCTCCATCATTGTTATTCTTTCTTCTAAAGCTATTTAACTGTTTCTGGTACTGTGGGTAGTTCAGCTTTTTCTAAGTATTGTTTTATTTTTTCTTCTGAAGTTATCTCTTGATTATATAATTTCTCATAGTAATCATGTTTTTTTAAGTCCATTTGATTTCTTATATTCTTTTTTTGTGGCTCTTTTTGTAGTTCCATCTCTAACCTCTTATACTCCTCTTCTAATTTCTTTTGCACTTGGCTCCTTTTTTTGTTTCCCTTCCCCACATATGTTATGGTTAATCCTCTAATATATGCCTTTGCTGTATGCCATACATTCTGTAATGAAGTTTCTTCTTTTCTATTCTCTTTGAAGAAGTCCATTTTTCTTTCCATAAATTGTATATATTCCTTTTCTTTCAATATTGTTTGATTCATTGTTCATCTTGACTTCTTTTTTTGTCCCTTCCATATAACTTTTATTGGGTTGTGATCTGCCCAGATATTTGTCTGAATATTTTTTTTCTTGTATATTAGCTATTAGCTCAGTTGACATCCACAACATGTCTATTCTGGACCAGGATATATGTCTGTTTGAATAAAATGTATATTGAGTTTTCTTGGGGTATGTTCCTCGCCAAGCATCTTGAATACCTAGTTCTTCCACCATTTTAAAAAAGGTTCTTGGGAGTATTTTCCTCACTTTTTTGTTTATTTTACTAGTTTTATAGTCCAAGTCCACATCTACAATTACATTAAAGTCTCTTACAATGCATGTGTTTTCGTATTCCAATTCTATTATTTTCTTATGTAATTTACAATAAAAATCCTCTTGATTATCACTTGGTGCATATATTGCCACTAGAAGCATTTGTTTATAGTTCATTATTATCTCCACTATTAAGATCCTCCCTTCCTCATCCATGAAAATTTCTTTAGCTTTTATTGTCTCTTTAATATAGAGTGCTACGCCCCTCTTACTTTGTTGTGTGAGAGAGGCATATGACTTCCCAATTTTCGGGTGTTCCAATATTCTTTTATGTTGCTTTTTAATGTGAACTTCTTGTAAACAAATTATGTCCAATTTTAATTTTTCTAATTTATTAAAGGTTTTCCCCCTTTTTATAGCCGAATTCAGTTCATTTATATTAATTGACATTAACTTTATTTCTTCTTCCATGATGTTTACTTATAAATGGGATTTGCTGTTCTAGTTGCTCTTATCTCTCTTACTTCTTTTGCCCTTGCTCCTTCTCTTATTGCTATTTCCTCCCATTCTCTTGCATCTTCCTTTTGTTGTATGTTTCTTTTTTCAGTAAATTCCTGTTGACGTCTAACCTCTCTCTCTTTCCTCTCTCAATCTCTCTTCCTCTTGTGGTCCCAAAAATTGATCATAAAATTGTTCTGCCTTCTCTATTGAGTCCAATCTATGTCTTTGTTTGTGCCATGTCACCAATATTCCCTCTGGAATCAGCCATCTAAAGTTTACTCCTTTTTTGATTAAGCATTTTGTCAAAAACTGGTACTCTCTTCTTAAGTCTCTAACTCTTCTTGGGATTTGTTTTAACACTACTATTTCTTTCCTTTTATATTTCAAAGGATCGTCCCTCGCTCTCTGAAAGATTTCTGTTTTTATTGCTTTCTTTGTGAATCTGACATGGACCTCTCTAGGAAGTTTATTTCTCAGCGCATATCTAGTGTGCACTCTAAATATTTCATCAATTTCAGCCAGCATCTTCTCCTTTGGCGTCTCCAACATGCCTGTGAGAAAATCTGCCATAATTTCCACTAAGTTTTCTCCTTTTTCTTCTTCCATATTCTGGAATCTTAGTGTTGTGGCTCCATTGCCTGAGCCTGGGCTATCGACAGATGCAGACTCTGAGAGTGAGGGGGAGGAGTTGGCAAGGCCTCCCTCTCCAGGACCCTCCTCTCTGGCAATGCCTCCAGAGGACACCGAAGGCCAAACGATAGGCTCAGAGCCAAGCACGTCCCCGCAGCCACAGGTGGACAGCGACGAGGAAAATAAGTGCTGGCTGGACCCTCACCAGAGGCACAGGGAGAAGCGTGTGCAGCAGAGGAGAAGGCGTGCCAGAGATTAGCTGAGTCACTGGACCACACCCCACAGGCTATAAAAGGGAGTGTGGTGGCCATTCGGACTCTGTGACGGACAAAGCTAATCTCTGGAGAGGCACTTTGCACCTTCGGACACAACACCTATTTGCTGTGGATTTAATTACAAACTGGACTATTCAAACTGTGTGTATTTTTGTCTTGTGTTATCAGAGTAAAAGTTTTTGGCAGGCAGTCACGGAGTTGCTGCCAAGTTCCTTATCACTGACGTTGAGTGTTTGAAGAGTTTATTTAACCCTCGGATGGCTGGTTGGGTGTGTGCATGGTACGGGGACAGAACACTTAGATAATAATCTGCTCGATCCATCTCCAAAGATATGATTGTCTTTTCCTTATTTTGATCTGCTGTT
This sequence comes from Arizona elegans, assembly GCA_022577455.1. Taxonomy (NCBI): domain Eukaryota; kingdom Metazoa; phylum Chordata; class Lepidosauria; order Squamata; family Colubridae; genus Arizona; species Arizona elegans. The sequence goes on from JAKOOJ010000047.1 coordinate 184,075, forward strand.
GTAAATCTGTAATCAAGCTCTCCCACTCTTTTTTCTGTCTATTTGGCTTTCTCTTCTAATTTTTGTATACATTGTTCATTTTTCACCATTATTTGTTGTAGGTTCTCTAATTTATCATCTACTTTTTCTATTTTCTTTTCTATTTTCTCTTCTACTTTCCCTATTCTTTCCTTCAAATCATCATGGAGGGCTTGTATCATAATTTTTATTTCTTTAGTCTTCTCTTGTTGAAGCATTGCATCCAATGTTCTCTGACCAGGCTACCACCAAGGATACTGAGGATGGTGCTGATGTTGTTTTCTTCATCTTCCAGTATCTTAATATTTATGATCCACCAATAGTCAGTTCAATTATAATCCAAGGGAAAAATAAAAATATTTGAATCATTGCATTTGTTAAGTGAATCATGTGGTCATAAAGCAAATTTGACTTTCACCTTTTACTTTGGTTATCAAAAGTCAGCTGGGACAGTCACAAATAGCAACAGTAATAGCACTTAGAGAGGGCTGTAAAGCACTGTGAAGCAGTATATAAGTCTAAGTGGTTTACAGAGTCAGCATATTCCCCCCAACAATCTGGGTCCTCATTTTACCCACCTCAGAAGGATGGAAGCCTGAGTCAAACTTGAGCTGGTGAGAATTGAACTGCTGGCAGTTGGCAGAATTAGCCTGCAATGTAACCATTGTAACCACTGCTCCACCACAGCACTTGACAAATGGCAATCACAAGACCCCAGTATGCTGCAACTATTGTAAATACCGTATTTTTTGCACTATAAGATGCTCCAGACCATAAGACCTAGCTTTTGGGGAGGAAAACAAGAAAACAAAAAATTGTTTTGTTTTGGCCACGAAAATCTTGCATGGCTTTGTCTAAACCTTTTAAGACTTATCTTCGGTTGTCTCTTGTAACATGCTGTTATACAGAATAACAGAGCTGGAAGGGACCTTGGAGATCTTCTAGTCCAACCCCCTGCTCAGGCAGGAAACTCCATATCATTTCAGCCAAAAGCTATGGAAGCTATGGAAGAAATTTCCCGTAGGTGAGGCTGTCCCCACAATGCATTTTTTCTCCTGGGACCCGGGTCTATTCTGTTGCTGCTGCAACCTATTGCCGCCGCCTGTTGCTGCAGCTCACCACCACTCACCGCCTATCGCCGCCACCTCCTATTTCCACTGTTTGCCACCGCCGCCTATCAGTGGTTGGATTGGCCTCCCGGAATACCGCCAATCAGCTGTTCCAGGCGACAGGGATTGCTGCTGCCTGTTGCCACCGCCACCGCCATTCGCCGCCTGGAACAGCTGATTGGCGGTATTCTGGGAGGCCAATCCAACTGCTGATAGGCAGTGGCAATAGGCAGTGGGGAGCAGCCGTGGTTAGTGGTGGTGGTGCTAGGTGGTGGCAGTGGTAGGCGGCGGCAGCAACAGCCCGGCTGCCACCACTGCCTGTCACCACCAACCCCTTCCCCCACGCCACTGCGGCCTGGTCTGTGACACAATATTTGCTCCATAAGACACACAGACATTTCCACCCACTTATAGTGCAAAAAATCTTATTCATCTTATAGTGCAAAAAATATGGTATATGCCAGTTACCAAGTGCCCAAATTTTGATCATGTGACTATGGAGATGCTGCAATTATTGTAAGTGTGAAGACCGCTTGTAAATCGTGACCATCACATGTCCATGGGAATGCTGCAATTGTCATATATGTGAAAAAACAGTCATAAGTCAATTTTTTCAATTTTTTCTGTGTCATTATAATTTTGAACTGTCACTAAATGAATAATCGAGGACTACCTGTATTGTATTTCTTAGTCCTCAACTTATAACATTTCATTTAGTGATTGTTCAAAGTTACAACGACACTGAAAAAAGTAACTTATGACCATTTTTTCACATTTATGACCATTGCAGCATCCCCATGGTCATGTGATCAAAATCTGGGTCCTTGGCAACTGTCATGTATATATGACGATTGTCCTGGGGTCATGTGATCACCTTTTGCATCCTTCTGACAAGCAAAATCAATGGAGAAGCCAGATTCACTTAACAACCATGTTACTAACCTAACAACTGCAGTGATTCAGTGATTCACTTAAAAACTGTGGCAAGAAAGATTGTAAAATGGGGCAAAGCTAATTTAATAAATGTCTCATTTGGTAACAGAAATTTGGGGCTAAATTGTGGCTGTAAGTCAAGGACTATATGTAATAATCGGAGTGTTTGAATTTTCATTTACTATCTGAAAGGCTTTTTCGACACCTGTTATTTGATTCCATTCTGTCTCTATTCTTGGCCCATAATGGGATATGAGCTAGTGTCAGCCTCCGCTTTTGCTGCTTTGGCTGCCATAGGAACCAGGAGGGGCGAGAGCTGGGGAGCTTGGGGGGGAAGCGTGCTGGAGGAAGGGCGTGGCTTCGGAAGAAACGAAACTGAATCCTTGAAGGAGCTATTGAGTCAACTGTCGTGGCATTCCTGATTGATGACGCTGCCAGACGTGCTTCCACCTGACGCTGGGAGACCTTTGGATTGGATAATTTACGATGGACAGTGGGAGGGGATGTTTTCTATATGCACTTTTCGCACCTATTGCTTTAATTTCAGCTTAGCCATGGTTGCGTTCACTTCATTTCTAGTAAAAGTACCTTACTCTATAAAACATGGAGTTTGGGTCATTCTTTCCTGGATTTTGAAGGAAGAACACCTGACAGCTAGTCTGGACTGAGAAATTATGACCAGCCCATTTAGAGATGTGGAAAATAAATCAAGTCTTCCCTGCCAATCAATCTTCCTTCTGTTCCATGTCATTCAAATCTCATAATTTCCAGGGCAAAAAGTTGGAAATTACATTAGGAAGAAAGGGTGAGAAGATGCAAGAGACTGGAGACAAAGATTCAAATTAGGAAAAGATGCCAATCTAAGAAAGGATAGAAATTCCTTTCAGAATGAGATTCCTTCCATTAATAAATAAAAGGTCCGTTCCCCACAGAGATTATGTGTTCTATCTAGGACGCTGACACTTCGCTTGTACAGGCAGTCCTCACTTACAACAATTCATTTAATGACTGTTTCAAGTTACAACAACACTGAAAACAGTGACTTATGACCAGTGGTGAAATTCAAATTTTGTGGTTCTGTGGGCATGGCTTGATGGGCGTGGTGTGGCTTGGTGGGTGTGGCAGGGGAAGGATACTGCAAAATCCCCATTCCCTCCTCACTCCTGAGGGAAGGATATTGCAAAATCTCCATTCCCACCCCACTCTGGGGCCAGCCAGAGGTGGCATTTTCCGGTTCTCCGAACTACTCAAAATGTCCGCTACTGGTTATCCGAACTACTCAAAATGTCCACTACCGGTTCTCCAGAACCTGTCAGTACCTGCTGGATTTCATCCCTGCTTATGACCGTTTTTCACACTTACAACCTTTGCAGCACCCCCACTGTCACCTAATCAAAATTCAGATGCTTGGCAGGAGAAGGAAGCTGATGTCGCTATGGGACAGTCGGGAAATCCTGGTGCTCTAGGATCGCCGCTGATAGCCCCGCTGCTAGACAGTCCTTTTTGGTCCTCACAGTCTTGTTTTGACTGTGATAGTGGAGGGCACATCCTGACGATCCCAGGGATATCACAAAGTCCCTGGTTGATCCAGGAGAAGCCTTTTTTCTTGCAGCGGGGTGGCAGCCACTGGCTGCTGAAGTTGTGACAGCTCCGGAAGAGAATTTGAATGACAATGAGCTGATGCAGTGAGAGAGCTTAACTTTAACTTTAACTATACAAAGAACACCCTGCTGTGTAATGATAAGAGAATTGAAGATTAAAAGAAACTAAGTGGTGAATTTAATTAGGACTTGTTTTTTTTTTACCCAAACTATTTAATTTGGTGGACTTTAAAACTCCGTTTTACTAAGGACTGGATTGAAAGAGATTGACAAACTAAGAGGCTAACATTGGCAAGCCTTTGTGCCTTTTCCTTTTAAAATAATTTTTCTTTGGGATTGAATTTTTTTCCTCTTTTTGTTTTCTTTCTTTTTATGCTTTTGGAGTAAAGTTTAAACTTTAAAATTACTATTTTACTGACAAGGAAGTTTGAAATCATAAGCTGCAGAAAGGACAGGAGAGTGTGTAATACTGCCATCTGCTGGAAAAGAAACTTTGTTATTTGTTTTGATACAAGTAACAAGTTGAGAAGGTTATTGTTATTTTAACCCAAGGACTCTGAACTTACTGGCTGATAAGATTGTTGTGAGAGCATCTGAGGAAGTATCTGTATTGTTTACCCAGGTGCTCCCTGCGGATCTATAAGAAGTAGGAGTCCAGAAACACTGTAGAAGAAATTGGAATCTCTTTTAATTTTTATTATTCTTTCCTGATTTGGTTAAGTGATAACTCTCTGTACATCTTTTCTGCATAAATGTATTCATTGGATTTTTCTTCCCCCCCCTTTTTTTTTTTCCTTTTCCTTTTTCCTTTGTTAATTCTATATAATTGAATTGGGTTAAGGTGCCCAAGAGCTTGAAGATTGATTTTTGATTTTTGAGTTTTGAGTTTTGAATTATTATTTTAGATAGATAGATAGATAGATAGATAGATAGATAGATAGATAGATATAGATATAGATATAGATACACACCGTATTTTCCGGGGTATAAGATGACTTTTTAACACATGAAAAACTTCTCAAAAGTCAGGGGTCATCTTATACGGCGGGTGTCATTCTCCTGTAACCAGGCAGACCAGCCCGAAAGGCTCTGACGAGCCTTAAATGGCTCTGGCGATCCAAGCTTTGATGATCCCAGCTGAGTTGCCTGCTAATCAGGCAACTCAGCTGGGATCGCCAGAGCCATGTAAAAGGAAAAAAACTTTTTTCCTTTTACATGGCTCTAGCGATCCAAGCTCTGACGATCTACTATTCCTCAATAGTAGGTGGATCTTCCTTCTTCCAGTACTGTGCCACCAGTAACCTGGCAGCCGTTATTAAGTTCAAAACCAGCTTAGTCTCTATTGCAGTACAATCCGTAACTATTCCCAACAGAAAAAACTGTGGTGTAAATTTAATTTTTTTCTTCAAAATATTTTGAATAATCCACCATATTTTTATCCAAAAAGCCTTAATCTTTTTACATGTCCACCATATATGGAAATATGTAGCATCTTCACACTCACATCGCCAACACTTGGGTTGTAAATTTGGATACATACAAGCTAGTTTTTTTGGGTCTAAATGCCATCTATAAAACATTTTGTAAAAATTCTCCCTTAAATTTTGTGCTTGTGTAAATCTTACATTTCTAACCCATATCTTTTCCCATGTTTCCATCATTATTGGTTCACCTACATTTTGTGTCCATTTTATCATACAATCCTTGACTAAGTCTGTTTCTGAATCTATTTCCAGTAATGTATTATACAACCTTTTTATGTGCATTTGACCTTCATCTCTTATTTGCTTTATCAGATTCTCATCCTGCTGCGAAATACCAATTTTTTGATCTTCTCTCCATCTGGCCAGCAACTGTCCATATTGAAACCAAGTCTTAATAATCCCTTCTTCTTTTAATTGTTCCATAGATTTTAACTGTAGTCTGACTCCTTCTTTATAAAGGAGTTCCTTATATGTAATTTTATCTTGCTTTTGCCCTAAATTTATGTTCTCTATCGTGTGTCTGGGTACTGTCCATATTGGTAACCTATCATTTATTTTATATTTATACTTTTTCCAGACACGCAATAGAGCATTTCTTAATATATGACTTTTAAAAGTCTTATCTACTTTCTTATCATACACTAGGTAGGCATGCCAGCCATAAACCAAACCATATCCTTCAATATTCAATATCTTTTCCTCCGTTAAGTTTATCCAATCTGTGATTGCTGAGAGGGCAGCAGCTTCATAATACAATCTTAAATTGGGCATCTTAAGACCACCTCTTTCTCTAGTATCTTGCAATATCTTTTGTTTAACTCGTGATTTCTTCCCTGCCCACACAAATTTATTTATGCCCTTCTGCCATTCCTTCAAATTCTCATCTTTTTTAAGTATAGGTATCATTTGAAAAAGAAATAGAAATTTTGGTAAAATATTCATTTTTACAGCAGCTATCCTTCCCAGCAAAGACAGTTGTAGTTTTTTCCAATTGTCCAACTCCTTCTGTATTTTGTACCGTAATGGTTCATAGTTGTACTGATATAATTTCGTATTTGCAGTCATAATATAGACCCCCAGATATTTAACCTTCTTAACTACTTCAAATCCTGTTAACCTTTCTATCTCTTCTTTTTGGCTCCTAACCATATTTTTAGCTATTATTTTTGTTTTAAGTGCATTTATTTTAAAACCAGATACTTGTCCATATAAGCAGGTTATATCCATCAAGGCTGTAATCGATTGTACCGGTTGGGTTAAGGTAACAACCAGGTCATCCGCAAATGCTCGTACCTTGTATTCATGCTGTCTAATTTTAATTCCCTTAATTGTATTCATCTCGCGTATCTTATTTAATAAAATTTCCAGCGTCAAAATAAACAATAATGGGGACAAAGGACAACCTTGCCTTGTTCCTTTTTCTATGTTAAAAACATCTGTTAAACCACCATTAACTATTATTTGCGCTGTTTGTTTTTGATATATTGCCTTAATAGATTGTACAAATTGTTCTCCAAATTGCATCCTTTCTATTAGTTTTAGTAAAAATTGCCAATTCAATCTATCAAAAGCTTTCTCAGCATCCAAGAACACAAGCACTGCGGGGACCTGATTGTTCCTTCCCAAATACTCTAATAAGTTAACAATTTGCCTTACATTACTCTTCATTTGTCTACCATTTATAAAACCAGTTTGATCATGGTGAATCATTTGCTGCATGACTGTCATTAATCTATTTGCCAAAATTTTAGCAAATATCTTATAGTCTATATTTAATAATGAAATTGGCCTATAATTTTTAGGGTCTGTATCGTCATGCCCTTCTTTTGGGATCAACGAAATAAATGCTGTCTTCCAAGTTGGAGGTACCTCTCCTCCCTGTTGTATATTGTTGAATAATTCTTTCAGCGGTTCTATCATTTCCTCCTGTAAGGTTTTATAATAAATAGCCGTCAAACCGTCTGTCCCAGGAGCTTTACCCACTTTCAACTGCTTAATTGCTAACGCAATTTCCTCGGTAGTTATCGATTGATTTAAACTATCCCTCTGCTCATTTGAAATTGTGTAAATATTCTCTTTCTGCAAATATCTATCTATATCTATATCTTTAATTTTATCACCAGTATACAGCCTCGAATAAAACTCTAAAAAAGATTTTTTAATCAGTTGTTGCTCATAAACCTCTTTACCCTTATATTTTATTCTCTCTATTGTCCTTGATTTTTGCTTTTTCCTTAGCAAATATGCTAACCACCTGCCTGGTTTATTGGCATTGTAAAAAGTATTATGTTTTGCATATCTTAAATTAGTTGCCACTTGATCTGCTATTAACATATTAAATTGACCTTTCAATAAATTGATTGCCTCTTTAATTTTCTTATCTGTTGGATTAGCTACTAAAGCCCGTTCCTGTTTACTAATCTCATCTTCTAATTCCTTTCTTTTTGTCCCCTGTTTCTTTCTATATTTATTGTTCAAATATATCAAAATTCCTTGCATATATGCCTTACTTGCATCCCATACCATTTCCATCGGTGTACCCTTTTGCATATTCATAACAAAAAATTCTTTCATAAATTTTTTACACTCTTTTACATTTTCTTCATACCTAAACAAATTATCATTTAACCTCCAGGACCTCCTAGGCCCTTTCTCATACTCCAATTCCAGCCAAACTGGACTATGGTCTGTCAATGTTCTTGAGCAAATCTTCGTATTTTTCACCCTAGATAAAAGATCATTAGTAATTAATATAAAATCAATCCTTGAAAAGGATTGATGTCTATCTGAAAAAAAGGTAAAGTCTTTTTCTTCCAGATTTCTTTCACGCCAAATATCTCTCAGCTCCCAGTCATCCATCATTTCCCAAAACGCTTTGGGCAATTTTGCTCTTGTTGACACATTTTGTTTAGGTCCCTTCTTGTCTTTTTTAACGTCCAAAACACCATTCCAGTCGCCTAACAGGATACATGTTTTATATGCCCACAGTGTCAATTTTGAGTGTAATAAATTATAAAAATTTTCTTGTTGTTGATTCGGGGCATAAACTCCGATTACAAGTATTTTTTCTCCTTTTATTAAAAGTTCTATCGCTAAAAATCTTCCTTGATCATCTGCTTCAATTAATTTAGCAACTAAATCTCTTTTCAAATATATAACTATACCATTTTTCTTTTCTGGTGCTGCTGCTACGTAAGATGTACCAAGTCTTGCATTAATCAAATATTTTTGATCTTGTATTCTTATATGAGTCTCTTGTAAACAAATTACTTCATTCTTAAATTGCTTAAGATAGTGGAATATTTTTCTTCTTTTCTGTGGAGAGTTCAAGCCATTAACGTTCCAAGTCAAAAATCTAGTTCCCATCTCTGGGCCTTTGGAGCCTCTGAAGCAAGTCCTGATGCTCTGATCTCATTTGAGTTTTAGGTCTTGCTCCCCCCACCGCTCCTGTTCTAGTAGAATCCTGAATCATTTCTCGAGTTGCCATCTGGGATTGTTGCTGTCTTAATTCTTCCTTGAGTCTAGCTGTCACCGATCTGGTCTGTCTTTGGTCCTTTGGTAACTGTGAAAAATCAATCAGCGCCAACTCTTGAGTAGCCATTTGAATTTGTAATTCTTCTTGGTCAGCCAAGGCTCCCCCCTGAACTACTGTCAAGAATTCTTCTGTCTCAGCTTCCATTATTTCTTTCTTTCTTTTGCCTTCTGGTGATTTAGTTGATTTGGGTGTGCCTGCCTTTAATACATTAGTATGAAAATCTCTTGCTTTCCAAATTGTATTAAGCCGATATCTCTCTCCTGAGTAAGTCACCACTAGTCCAGTTGGCACCTCCCATCTGTACTGTATCTGACGTTTTCTCAAGTCATCCACCAGAAAGGCATACTCCCTTCTAGCTCTCAAGATCTTAGGGGGGATTTCTTTCATTGTCATTACTTCCTGGCCTTCCATCCGAAGCTTGTTTTTAAAAGTAGCCTGTAAAATTTCATTGCGTACTCTCCTTGTAGTAAAATATATCACAATATCTCTTGGTAGATGTTTCTGTCTAGCAATCCAGGAATTAACGCGGTACAGCTTGTCCATCTGCCAGGCCAGATCATTTTTGGACTCCCCCACCAGCGGTGCCAATGCCTCAGACATCATTTCTCTCAAATTCTCTTGTTTATTCTCCTTCACCCCTCTGAATCTTAAAGCAAATTCCATATCTCTGTATTGTACCATTATTACATCGTCTTCAGCCCTTTGAATTCTGTTTTGAACTTCTCCTATTTTACTATCCAAAATTTCAGAAGATTGTTTAATTTCATCAACTCTGTCGTCCACCATCTCAATATTGCCTGCCAGACACTTAAATGCCATTAATATATCATCCCTGATCCCCTGATTACGAATTGCAATCTCATCTGACACAGCCTGTATCTTTTCATTAGTTTCCTTAATTTTTTCATTAGTTTCCTTTATTTTTTCATCAATCACCTCAACAATTTTATTTTGGGTGATTTGGAGAGCTTGTTGCAACATTTCCAACGTTAAAGTCTGCGGATCCGCTGGAGGAGCAGAAACTTGTAGTCTAGGAATATGAGCTGGGGAGCTACCAGCACTCCCAGTTCCTTTAGTAGGAACAGTTTTTACAGACTTTGAGGCCATTTCCAGTTTGAAATTAGTCTTTATATTTAATCAGAGTCAAAAAGAAGAGTTCCTCAAAAGATTTCTCAATGTTAATTAAAGTTTAGAATCCTCCTTCTGTCAGCACAAAAGCTTTTCCCCCCCCCCCCCCAGGCGAAGGGCTGCCAGCAAAACGAAACTTTTCCTGTAACTTTCCGTTTCCCCCGCCCTTTCAAGCTTCAATCGCCATATTGTTGCAAAGTACTAAGTGATTACTTCCGAAGGAGGCTCTAGGCATTGGAGTTAGGTAAAGAATACTTGCAGTTTGATTTCTCCTTGCTCGTTCCGCCTGCTGTTAGTTCAAAATGTTAATTCCCTCATTTCCATTCAGCAAGATTGGTCGCGGCTTCTAATTCCGCTAATTAGCGGAGACGTCCCTGGTCTGGAGCGGCTTGGCAGGTTTTTAGGGAGCGCGCGCCCTTCGCGCCCCAGGATTCTTCCTAGGGCGTTCGGGGGGGTTCTACCTCCACCTGCCTGCTCTTCCCTCTCCCCTTTGCCCGGGGAGAGAATTTCAAGCCTCCAGACAGCATTTGTCGGCTGTTCTGGGGCTTTAACGGAGCCAGGGAGCAGACGCTCTCAAAAGAACGTCTTTCGAAGTCCTCGGAGCCAGCGGAAGTTCCGAAGTCTACAAGTCTTAAAGTTGCCAAGGTTGGAGACCCCTGTTCTATTGGGTAAGTTTTTTTCCCCTTTGGGAGCTTTAAAAAAAATAGTTAATTGGGGTTTTTTTTAGTTGTTCTTTTTTAGACCTAGCCATTTAAAGTTTAGGAAGTTTTAAATTTAGCTTTCATATAAAAATAAAAATAAAATAAAATAAAATAAAATAATATTTGTGCAGCTTTCTGAGATTTAGTGTGTTTCTGTAGTGTTTCACTCTAACTACACAAACACACAAAATCTCACAAAGCTGTATGTGGAATTTTGTGTGTGTAAAGTGTGAAAGTTGTTTTTTGGGCTTTTTGTGGCTGTGTGAGGTTCCTGCTTGTTGCAGGGGCCATTTTGGGTCTAGCACAGCTGCTTTCACATTGTGGGTGAGCCAGTTGATGTTTTTTAATTTTGATTTGGTGTGCGTTGGAAGAGGGGTAGTCTTATACAGCGAGTATAGCCCAAACCCTATATTTTAACAGGAAAAGTTGGGTGTCGTTTTATATGCCCAGTCGTCTTATACGCCGGAAAATATGGTATATACTTTCTTTTTTATTCTTCTTTTTTTCTTTTTCTTTTTTACCTTTTTTAATATATATTTTGCTCGTTAAAGTGGATTAGGGTTTTGAAGAACCTGAAGACTTGTTCCATTTTTCCTTTGTTTGCACTTTTTAACTTTTAATTGTCCCTTTTTTGGCCGGGTCTTGGTCTTGGCAGATTACTGGACAGAATGAGCAGAAAAGTAGCGACAGTGGGATCTTCTTCAACCATGCCTTCTTTGTCACCATCTGGAGGACAGCGTTCAATTCAAACCATGCTTCAGCAGGAGAAAGAGAAAGAGAAGGAGAAAGACATGACAATGCAGACGATTCTTCTAACAGTCCAAAGGATGGAACAACAACTACTTAAGACAGATGAACAACTACATAAGACAGATGAAAAAGTGGCAAGCATTCAGTAAGTGATGCTGAAATATGAAGAGAGATTGCAAAAGCTTGAGAAAAAGGAAGAGCAAAAGGAGGAAAAAATCAAAGATATGGATAATAGATTGGGAGAAGTTGAACAAGAAAGAAGTGGACTGATTGGATGGGAGATGGACAGATCAGAATTTTATCTTAGATTCCAAAATGTGGCAGAAGAAAACGGCGAGGACTTGGCAGGAATTATGATAGGAATACTCGCTGAAGCATTAGAAATTACCAAGGAGAAGATAATGGATGATGTTGATGAGATATATTGAGTGTATTCTAGATATGCAATGAGTAACAAGTTACCACGAGAAGTACATATAAGGTTTACTAAGAAATCAATTAAGGCACAAATACTCCAGATTGTTAGACAGAAAACTTTGAAGTATAAGGAGAAAGAAATTGTGGTCTTGAAACAAATACCAAGAAAAGTGAGAGAGATGAGAAGAGAATATCAATTTCTGACTAAAATACTACTTCAAAAAGGTGTGAATTATAGATGGTTAGTACCAGAAGGATTAGTCTTAATGTGGCAACTTCAAAGATATAGACTGGATACAATTGACAAAGCGAAAGCATTCTATGAAGATTTTTTTTTTTATTGAAAAAGTTTTATTAGAGAAAAAAACCACATTTTTCCCACAACCCTCCCACCCAACCCCCCTCCCCCTCCCCGACTTCCCAGAGCAGAACACAAGGTATTTCTATTAACTTTTAACAATAAGCTAAATTGCTTAACCAACCATTAAACTAACACCCTCTAAAAAATAATTCTTAACCCCCCATAGATAAAATCCTGCTTCTTAGATATAATACTTCTAATATCACTCATGTAGCACTTATACAATTAAAGATTCATTCATAAGCTCTTTGATATTTTTTAGTCTGATACTTATTTTGAATATAATCAATCCATCTTCTCCAGTCATGTATATATCTTTCTTGTGTGTGATCCTTCAAATATGCTGAAATTTTCGCCATTTCAGCTAAGTTAGTTACTTTCAATATCCAGGCATCAATAGTAGGCAAAAAGTCCTTCTTCCAATGTTGTGCTATCAACAATCTTGCTGCTGTTATCAAGTTCAAAATCAGTTTAGTCTCTACAACTGTACAGTCCGTAGTTATACCCAGTAGAAACAAATGAGGAGTAAATTTCAATCTTTTTTTAAAAAATATTCTGCATCACCCACCAAATCTTTATCCAAAATGCTTTGATTTTTTTACAAGTCCACCATATATGATAATAAGTTGCATCATCACAGTCACATCTCCAACATTTAGCTTGCACATTAGGATACATACATGATAATTTTTTAGGATCTAAGTGCCATCTATAAAACATTTTATAAAAGTTTTCTCTTAAATTTTGTGCTTGTGTAAATTTCACATTTCTAGTCCAAATCTTTTCCCAAGTCCCCATCATCACTGGCTCTTGAAAATTTTGCGCCCATTTAATCATGCAATCTTTAACCAGTTCCGTCTCAGAGTCTATTTCCAATAAGACATTATACAACCTTTTGATATGCATTTGTTTTTGATCTCTAATTTGTTTTACCAAATTTTCCTCATTTTGCACAAAGCCAGTTTTTTGATCTTCCTTCCATCTAGCTTGAAGCTGACCATACTGAAACCATGTGTAAATTATACCTTCTTCTGTCAATGTATCTAAAGATTTCAAATACAATACCCCCCTTTCCATAATAAGAAGCTCTTTATAAGTAATCACCTCCTGTTTTTGTTCTATACTTATGTTTTCTATTGCATGTCTAGGATTTGCCCATACAGGTATCTTATAATTTAACTTATATTGATATTTTTTCCAAACCCTCAACAAAGCATTTCTAAGTATATGGGCCTTAAATACTTTATCCACTTTTTTGTCATATAACAAATAGGCATGCCATCCATATAGTAAATCATAACCTTCCAGATTCAACATTCTCCCCTCAGTTAAGTTAAACTAATCACTAATTTGTGATAAGACCGCTGCTTCATAATATAATCTTAAATTAGGCATTTTAAGACACACACACACCCTTCACGTGTATCTTGTATAATTTTCATCTTAATTCTGGGTTTTTTCCCAGCCCAAATAAAGGTATTAACACTTTTTTTATTTTATTTTATTTTATTTTATTTTAAATTTATATACCGCCCTTCTCCCTGAGGACTCAGGGTGGTGTACAGCCAGAATTAAAAAACATGAAATACAAATATTAAAAACAATTAAAATATATATAAATTTGGCCCAAAATTAAAAATACAAACCAATTAAAACATTTAAAATTTCTTCTTAAGCCAGCCCGGCTTGCTGGAAAAAGTGGGTTTTAAGGGCACGGCGGAAGGCGCTAAGGTCTTGGATTCTCCTTATCTCTGGGGGCAACTGATTCCAGAGGGTAGGTGCCCCCACAGAGAAGGCCCTCCCCCTGGGGGTCACCAGCCTGCATTGATTGGCTGATGGCACCCTGAGGAGGCCCTCTCTGTGGGAGCGCACGGGACGATGGGAGGTCGTTGGTAGCAGCAGGTGGTCTTGAAGATAGCTAGGCCCGATGCCATGGAGCGCTTTAAAGGTGATAACCAGCACCTTGAAGCGCACCCGGAAGACCACTGGGAGCCAGTGCAGCTCGCGCAGGAGCGGTGTTACATGGGAGCGCCATGCTGCTCCCATCACTACGCACGCTGCTGCATTCTGGACCAGTTGGAGCCTCCTGGTGCTCTTCAAGGGGAGCCCCATGTAGAGAGTGTTGCAGTAGTCAAGGCGAGAGGTGACGAGGGCATGAGTGACTGTGCACAGGGAATCCCGATCAAGAAAGGGCCGCAACTGGCGAATCAGGCGAACCTGACAAAAGGTCCCCCTGGCTACAGCTGTCAGATGTTTCTCCAAGGACAGCTGCCTATCCAGAAGGACTCCCAGATTGCGAGCCCCTTCTGTGGGGGCCAAAGACTCTCCCCCAATAGTCAGTAATGGAGTCAACTGACTATATCGGGATGCCGGGAGCCACAGCCACTCAGTCTTGGAAGGGTTGAGCTTGAGCCTGTTCCTCCCCATCCAGATCCGCACAGCCTCCAGGCACTGGGACATCACTTCAAGGGCATCGTTGGGGTGGCCTGGGATGGAGATGTACAGCTGGGTGTCATCAGCGTACTGGTGGTATCTCACCCCAAAGCCACGGATGATCTCGCCCAGTGGCTTTACATAAATGTTGAACAGAAGGGGTGAGAGGACCGATCCCTGCAGCACTCCACAGATAAGAGGCCTTGAGGTTGACCTCTGCCCCCCTGCCAACACAAACTGCGACCGGTTGGAGAGAAAGGAGGAGAACCACCGCAACATGGTGCCTCCCACCCCCAACTCTTCCAGCCGGTGCAGCATGATACCATGGTCGATGGTATCAAAAGCCGCTGAGAGATCTAACAGGACCAGAACAGAGGAGCAACCCCTGTCCCGAGCCCTCCAGAGATCATCTACCAACGCGACCAATGCCGTTTCTGTGCTGTGCCCAGACCTGAAACCCGACTGGAACGGATCTAGATAAGATGTTTCCTCCAGGAATTGTGGGAACTGTCGCGCGACCACACTCTCAACAACCTTCGCCATAAAGCGAAGGTTGGAGACAGGACAATAGTTGGCCAATATTGCCGGATCCAGGGACGGCTTCTTGAGGAGAGGCCTCACCACCGCCTCTTTCAAGGCAGCGGGAAAGTGGCCCTCACTCAGCGAAGCATTGATAACACCCTGGAGCCAGCCTCGTGTAACCTCCCAGGAAGCCAGTACCAACCAGGAGGGACACGGGTCCAGTAAACATGTGGCCGCACTAAGTCTCCCCAAAATCCTGTCCACATCATCGGGAGTCACAGCGTCAAACTCCTCCCAGATAACATTCTCAAGACTATTCCTCGTCACTCTGCCCTGATCTACCCAGTCAGAGTCCAAATCCCGCCGGATCTGAGCGATTTTGTCATACAGGTATTGTCCAAAATCCTCCGCCCTGCCTTCCAAGGGATCCTCCCGCACTCCCGGATGGAGCAGGGAGCAGGTCACCCTAAACAGGGCGGCCGGACAATTCCCTGCTGACGCAATAGAGGCGGAAAAGAAATTAAACTTTGCCGTCTTTATCGCCACTAGGTAGGTCTTAATATGCGACCTTACCAGTGTTCGATCAGACTCAGCGAGACTGGCCCTCCAACCGCTCTCCAGGCGTCTTTTCCGGCGCTTCATTTCCCTCAGCTCCTCGGTGAACCAAGGAGCCGCACGGGATCGGCACCGGGTCAGAGGCCGCAAAGGCACGACTCGGTCCAAGGCCCCACCAGCCGCCCGATCCCAGGCGGCTACCAGGTCCTCGGCCGAGTCATGTGCTAGAACCTCAGGAAATGGCCCAAGCTCCATCTGGAACCTCTCAGGATCCATCAGGCACCTGGGGCGGATCCATCTAATTGGATCCGCCTCCCTGCGGCGGGGGGCAGCGGTTCGAAGATCCAGGCGAAGGAGTGAGTGGTCTGTCCATGACAAGGGTTCCATATCTATATCCCCAATAACAAGACCACTCAACCACTGGCCAGAGACAAAAATCAGGTCCAGAGTGTGACCTCCCCTGTGAGTAGGGCCATGAACTAACTGGGTCAGGTCCATGGCCGTCATTGAAGCCATGAACTCCCGAGCCACCTCAGACGGTTCACCAGCGGATGGCAAGCTGAAATCACCCATGACTAAAAGCCTGGGTGTATCTACTGCCACCGTGGCTATCACGTCGAGTAGCACAGGTAGGGCTGTTGTCACGCGGCGGGGAGCCAGGTACGTAAGCAACAAGCCCATCTGAACCCCATGACCCCACCTCACAAGGAGGGAATCACATCCGGCTATCTGAGGCACAGTGGTCTCCCTCGGACCCAGATCCTCATTAATAACAACCGCCACCCCCCCCCTCCCCTCCCCTGGGCCATTGGCTGATGGAATGCTCTGAAGCCTGGTGGGCACATTTCGACCAGAGGGATGCCGCCCTCCGGGCCCAACCAGGTCTCCGTAATACCCGCCAGGTCCGCTCCTCCCTCTTGAATAAGATCGTGAATGAGGGGGGCCTTATTTACCACAGATCTGGCGGTGCACAGCATCAGCCGAAGGCCCAGATCCTGAGTATCTAAGCCACCTAGTGTCCGAGCGGAGCCTTGGGGACCGGGGCAAGCAATTGCTCTCAGATAGCAAGTGCGAGGCCCCGACACATGATATGGTCCCCTGCTCCCGCCATATCTGCCCCTCCCATTCACCGTGCTGATGGAAAATTCCTCCTCCGGATAGTCCTCTGCCATTCTCTCAAATTTTCATCTTTCTTAAGCACAGGTATCATTTGGAACAAGAATAAAAATCTAGGTAACACATTCATTTTAATTGCTGCAATTCTTCCCAATGAAGACAGCTGTAATTTTTTCCAATTCTCCATATCCTTCTCTAGCTTGTGCCAGAGGTCTTCATAGTTATTTTTGTATAATTTTGTATTTGAAGCTGCTATATACACTCCTAAATATTTAACCTTTTTAACTATTTCTACAGACATGTTTTTGGTTATCATCTTTGTCTTATATGAATTGACTTTAAATCCTGATACTTTCCCATATTGATCAATTAAATCCAGTATATATGAAATCGACTCTATGGGTTGAGATAAGGTAACAACCAAGTCATCTGCAAATGCTCTTAATCTATAATCTTGATGTCTGATTACAATACCCCTCAATTTTTCTGAGTCACGTATCTTATTCAGTAGCACTTCCAAAGTCAAGATAAACAACAATGGGGACAGAGGACACCCCTGCCTTGTTCCTTTCTCAATTCTAAAAACCTCTGTTAAACCTCCATTAACTATTATTTGTGCTGTTTGCTGCTGGTATATCGCTCTAATTGATTGTGTAAAATACTCCCCAAAATGCATTTTCTCTATTATTTTAAACAAAAATTGCCAGTTCAAGCGATCAAATGCCTTCTCTGCATCCAAAAATATAAACGCTGCAGGGAGTTGGTTATTTTTTTCCAAATATTCCAGTAGGTTTACAATTTGTCTAACATTATATTTCATTTGTCTCCCTTTTATGAACCCTGATTGGTCATTATGAATTATTTGTTGCATAACTGGCATTAATCTATTAGCTAATATCTTAGCAAAAATCTTATAGTCAGTATTCAAAAGTGAAATTGGCCTAAAATTCTCAGGTTTGATAGAGTTTTGATCCTCCTTTGGAATTAGTGAGACAAAAGCTGTTTTCCAAGAAGATGGTACTCCTCCTCCTACCTGTATTTTATTAAATAAGATTTTAAGTGGTTCTAGCATTTCAGATTGTAAATGTTTGTAATAAACAGCTGTTAGTCTGTCTGTTCCTGGAGCCTTACCTATTTTTAATTGTTTAATTACCCCAACAATTTCCTCGGAAGTTATTGGCTGGTTCAATCTTTCTCTCTGTTCCAGCGTTAGTTCAGGAATATCTATCTTTAAATATCTATCAATATCAACATCTTGAATTGAGTCTTTAGCATATAACTTTGTATAGAAGTCCAAAAAAGCCTTTTTTATTAAATTCTGTTGGTGAATCTCCTTACCTCTAAATTCTATCTTGTCTATAGTACGTGATTTTTGCTTTTTCCTCATCGTGTAAGCCAGCCATCTCCCAGGTTTATTGGCATTACAGAATGTATTATGTCTGGCATATTGTATGCTGGTTGCTACTTGCCCAGCCATTAACATATTAAATTGCTCTCTTAAAATGTTTATCATATCTTTTGCCTTTTTATCTTCCGGATTAATTATAAGCAATTGTTCTTTCTTTTTAATTTCCTCCTCTATCTCTTTCCATCTGTTTTGTTGTTTTAATCTATATTTATTGTTCAGAAAAATTAATGTTCCCCTCATATATGCCTTACTTGCATCCCATACCATTTCCATAGAGGTACCTTTATTCATATTGTCAACAAAAAATTCTTTCATTTGTTTTTTAAGTTCATTCAAATTATCTTCATATCTAAATAAATTTTCATTTAACCTCCAAGACCTCCTTTCCCCTCTTTCCTGTTCTAATTCCACCCAAACCGGGCTATGATCAGTTAACGTTCTTGGACATATCTTCGTCTTCTTCACCCTAGAAAAAAGATCATTTGTGGTTAATATAAAGTCAATCCTAGAAAAGGATTGATGTCTATCAGAAAAAAAGGTAAAATCACTTTCCAGTACATTCCTTTCTCGCCAAATGTCTCTCAGCTCCATATCCTCCAAAATATCAAAAAAAGATTTAGGCAGCTTAGCACGCATAGATATCTTGGATAAACTTTTTTTATCTTTCTGGGTATTTATTACCCCATTCCAATCACCCATTAAAAGTAGAGATCTGTAATCCCATTGTAGTATTTTAGTATGTAAAAGTTTAAAAAAATTATCTTGCTGTTGGTTAGGTGCATATTCCAATTACAAGCAACTTCCCGTTCTGTGTTGTTAATTCAATTGCAATATATCTACCTTGAGCATCAGCCTCAATTAAATTGGCCGATAGGCCTCTTTTAACATATATAACTAGGCCATTTTTCTTCTCTGGTGCTGATGCCACAAAATGTGTACCTAATTTCAAATTTATCAAGTACTTTTGATCTGAAGATTTAATATGCGTTTCTTGCAAACAAATAACATCATTCTGAAATTGCTTCAAGTAGTGAAATATTTTCTTTCTTTTTTGTGGCGAATTTAAACCATTAACATTCCAAGATAAAAATTTATTTGCCATCTCTAGGCCCTCCAAGCTTTGAGAGCATCAGCTGAACCTCCTCCGCCCTTTTGGTCTTCGGCCTAGCTCCTCCCACTGCTTGTGTTTTTTGGACTTGTTGGGTTAAATCTTGAGGCTGTTGTGTCAATTGCTGTTTGTAAGTGGCTCTTGTCAATCGTTGTTCTCTTGGCATCTCTATCTTCTTTAATGGCTCAAGGGTTGGTGGTGGACCCCCACTCAGCAATAAGTCTTCTTCCAAATTAGCTCCTCCAGCTAAAGCTTGAGCATAGGTTTGTACTTGCCATCTTTCTCTTGTTGTATCATTTCCAATTGCTTTCTACCACCCCCTGGTGAGGGTGGCCGTCCAGCCTTTAAGACATTGGCATAAAAGTCTTTTGCCTTTCCAACTGTGTTTAAGTGATGTCTTTGCCCAGCATATGTCACTATTATCCCAAATGGGACATCCCATCTGTACTGCACCTGCTGGTTTCTTAATTCATTCACCAAAAAACCAAATTGCTTTCTGTCTCTTAACATTTTAGGAGGAAGCTCCTTCAAAACCACCAGCTCTTGTCCATCCACTTGAATCTTGTTTTTGTAAGAAGCTTGCAGAATATCATTTCTAATTCTCCCTGTTGTGAAATAAATCACCACATCTCTTGGCAGCTGCCTTTGTTTTGCCAGCCAAGAATTAACCCTATAGATTTTGTCCATTTGAATTGCCACATCTTCTGGCCTTTCTGGAATCAACTCTGCTAAAGCATTGGAACAAATGTCCTTTAAATTTTCGCCACTCTTTTCTTTCAAGCCTCTCAGTCTCAGGGCAAATTCCATTGATCTATATTGTAGCATGACCATTTCATCATCCACTTTCTCTGTTTGTATCATAACCTCTCCTAATTTAGTTGCTAGCTCCAAATTAGCTTCATCAACTTCCCGTACTCTCTCCTCAATCTTTAACATGTGATTAGCCAGTCCTGAAACTGCAAAAACAATGTCATCTCTTATTGCATCATGTTTTTCCTCCACCACATCTTTAATTTTCTTTAACTCCTCCG
This sequence comes from Arizona elegans, assembly GCA_022577455.1. NCBI lineage: Eukaryota > Metazoa > Chordata > Lepidosauria > Squamata > Colubridae > Arizona > Arizona elegans. The sequence goes on from JAKOOJ010000047.1 coordinate 204,285, forward strand.
AAAATTCTTTCATCATTTCTGCCTGATTGTTCAGGGCACCCATTATAAATTCTTTAAGGTCTTGTGACTGTGTATCAGCCAGAAGTTGTTGTTTTTGAGTCACTACAGGGGAACCTCCTCCCCCTTTAGAAGTTGGTGGCTTTAATTGTTTAGCAGCCATTTTATTTTAAAATGAGTTTTTCCTTTTACAGCCACAAAGTCTTATAAACAGTCTTGCAATATTTATTTCAAAGTTTTTCAGAATAAACAATCCTCTCTCCAGTCTTTTCTCAGTCCCCAGCAATTTTCTCTTCAAGCGGAAGACTCTAAACAAGCAATTTCCTTTTAACTTTCACTTTCCATTCCGCCCATAACAAAGGCTTCCTCTCCAGCCTCCAGCTCAAGAAAGTTCCGTTTGCAACAATGTATGCACGGAGTTAAGCTCTGTTTCTTTTAAAATGCTTGCACTCTTGCTTCTGCTCTGTCTGCCTTTTTAGTAATCATTGAAACTCACTGTTTGCCGGCAGAATTGGACACGACGTCTGGCTCTGGCTAGCAGAGACACCATCGATCCGGAGCAATGGGAGGGCTGAACTGGGGAGCTCTCACCCTCCGAGTCCCTGGCATTAATCCAGGGACTTTCGGGGAGCTCTACCCACCCCCTCCAACTCTCCTCTCCTTCTTTGCCCGAAGGAGAGTTTTTTCAAACTGCCGGACAGCAGTTTAGTGCTGTCAGGGCGGTTTTAACAGATCGCGCGGCTGGCGGTCAATGGAGACCCTCCTCGACCTCCGCGGAGCCACCGGACGTCCTCTATGAAGATTTTTTGAAAGAGAAGGAAATGGAAATGGAAACCCAAACAACAGTTGTGTCAGTAAAATTCCGAGAAGAGGAGTTGGCAATGATTGAAGCAGCAGAAGGTGCGGTAGGAGGCATTGTGGAACATAAGGAACAATGGGAAGTTAGATCAACTAGAGTAACAAAACCTACATATAAAGTATGAATATGGAAGAAAGAAAATTAATTTCAATAAATATAAATGGATTTAACTCAGCCATTAAAAGATGAAAGGTGTTTCATAAAGTAGAGAAATTAAAATTTGATATAATCTGTCTACAAGAAGTACATATTAAAAAACAATATGAACAATTATTGATACAACCAAAACTAGGAAAAAATTTTACATCACTGCAACAATGCAAAAAGAGAGGAGTGGTTTTATATATCAGAAATACAATTCCAGCTGAGCAAATATATGCAGATGCAGAAGGTAGAATTTTGATGGTGGAGATAACAGATAATAATATGAAAATTCTTTTAGTAGCAATATATGCTCCAAATAACAATCAAAGTGACTTTTATAGAAAATTACATATGAAGGAGCCTTGGTGGTGCAGTGGACTAAGTGCTGTTATGTAGCACTTAGCTGCCAGCTGCCTGCAATTAGTGTGAGTTCAAATCTCACCAGACTCAAGGTTGACTCAGCCTTCCATCCTTCCGAGGTAGGTAAATTGAGGACCCGGATGGTGGGGGCAATAAGCTGACTTTGTAGAAACACCGCTTATGGGGGGCTAAAAGCCCTAATAAGCTGGTATATACAAAAGAATGAAGGCTATTGCTATAAGTGCATTGTAAGCCGCCCTGAGTCTTCGGAGAAGGGCAGCATATAAATTGAACTAATAAATAAAATAAATAAATAAATAAGATAATTGAATTAGAAAATGACAACATATGTATGATGGGTGATTTTAATGGTGTTGTGGATGGAAATTTGGACTATAAAACACATAAAACAGCAAGACATAGTAGAAAGATTCTACCGAAGTCCTTTTTTAAGATGACAGAGGAAATAAATTTAAAAGATGCATGGAGAGATAGAAATGGAAAAAATAGACAATATACTTTTTATTCAGATAGACACTCATCTTGGTCTAGACTAGATATGATATGGACAACAATGGAATTGACTTTGAATATAGAACAAATAGAGATAGAAACAAACATATGGGCAGATCACAATCCTGTGATAGCTACTTGGAAAGGACGGAAAAGAAGATTTAGATGGACTTTAAATAATATGATTTTAAAAGAGAAAGATTTTGTACAGAAAATGGAAAGGGAGCTGGCTTTTTTCTTCAAGGAGAATAAGGAAGAAGATACATCAACACAAAATCTTTGGGATACGATGAAGGCCTATGCAAGAGGTTTAATAATGGACTATACAAGGAAGAGAAATTTGAAGAAAACAAACATATAAATTATTGGAAGATGATTATAAGAGATTTGAAAAGGAACTCCAGAATTGCCCACATAAAAAAGAATTTAAAGTGAAAATGGATACTATAAAGCATAAAATGGACTTACTGGAGAAAGAAGAATTAGCCCAAAAAATTAGAAGTACTAAACAAAACTATTTTGAGAATCCGAACAAACCAGGAAGATGGTTAGCATACAAGTTGAAAAAAGAAAGAGAATCAAGAAAAATAGCACAATTAATTGATGACCGGGGCAAAGCAAATTTGCAAATAAAGAGATGGGAAAAATAATACAGGAATATTATAGACAACTTTATGAGAGAGAAAAGATAGAGGAGGAAAGCATGACAAGATATTTACAGAAAGCAAATTTACCTCGGATTCCCAAAGATGTGGAAGAGATGTTAGAGGGGACTATAATGATGATGGAGTTAACAGAAGCAATTAAGGAACAGAAAAATGGAAAGGCACCAGGGCCAGATGGTTTGCCTGTAGAATACTATAGGAAATTACAAGATTCTTTAAGTCTCCCATTATTAGAAGTTATGAATGATGACGAAAAAGAAAATACCCAAATCATGGACTGAAGCATATATTACATTGATTCACAAAGAAGACACAAACCCACAACAAATCAAAAACTATAGGCCTATATCCCTGCTGAATTCAGATTATAAAATTTTTGCTTCAATATTGGCAGAAAGACTTAAAAGATATTTAAATAACTTTATACACTCAGACCAAAATGGATTCCTTCCAAAAAGACAGATTAGAGATAATATTAGAATAATTTTGGATACTCTGGAATACTATGAAGCCCATCCTGAAAAACAAATGGCTTTAAGATTTGAATAAAATGGTGTTAAAATATATTTGGCAGGGAAAGAAGGCGAGGATAAAATTAAAGTTATTACAAGATGTTAGAACGCGGGGAGGCGTTGGTTTACCTAATTGGGAACTTTATTATCAAGCAACAAGCTTGATGTGAATTAAAGGATGGATAACTTTAAGAAATATTAGATTATTGAATGTAGAAGGACACAATTTGTTGATGGGGTGGCATGCTTTTTTATGGTATAAAGGAACAAAAATACAGGGGTATTTTAGAAGACACTACATATATGAGGCTCTATTATTGAATTGGGAGAAGATTAAAAAACAACATTATTTGAAAATTCCAGTCTGGGTATCTACAATTGAAGCATTTTCATATTCAGTAGTATTCAGAAGGGAAAAAATTGTTAGATATAGTGAATTAATGGATGAAAAGGGTGATCTTAAAACAAAGCAAGAATTAGAAGAACAAGGTTTTAAGATGGATTGGTTTTCTTACTGGCAAATACGTTCTAGATATGAAGAAGATTCTAAACAAGAAGGTTTTTATAATGTTATGACTAATTTAGATAAGATTTTAATGGGTTCTGATGACGATGTGATTAAAAAATTATATGGATACTTGTTAGAGGTAAAATTGGAAGAAGAGCAAGTTAAAGAGTCAATGATAGCATGGGGGAAAACTTTGGTCATGGTTTTGATTTAGAGAAATGGCAAAAATTGTGGTCGCAGAATTATAAAATGACAATGTCTACAGCATATAAGGAAAATTTGTATAAGATGTTTTATAGGTGGCACCTACCCCCGACAAGGATAGCCAGAATGGGACTTCCAGTTGGCTCCGCAGCTTCGCTGATGTTCCTTTGTGGGCGCCCGATCCCCGGCACCATAAAAGCCCCAGAACAGCTGAAAAACAGCTGTCTGGGGCTTGGAAACCCTCTCCCCGGGCAAAGGGGAGAGAGAAGAGCCGACAGGCAGAGGTAGAGCCCCCCCAAGCACCCTAGGAGAAATCTGGGGGCGCGAAGGGTGAGAGCTCCCTAGAAGCCTGTCAATCTGCTCCGGACCTGGGACGACTCCGCTGATTAGCGGGTCTAGGAGCCACGTCCAATTCTGCTGACAACAAATGAGGGGATTCTTAACATCTTTAATTGCTGCAGGCAGAACAAGCCAGGAGAAGTCAGACTGAAAGTATTTACACTTAACTCCAAAGTTTATAGCCTCCTTCAGAAGTAACAAGTTAGTAATTTGCAACAAAATGGTGATTGAAGCTTGAAAGGGAAGGGCGGAGAAAAGGAAAGTTACAGAAAGTTTTGTTTCCTTGGTAGCCTCTTGCCGGGAAAGAACTGTTGTGTTGAGAGAAGGAGGATTTTAAACGCTAATTTATGACTGGGAAAATTCTTTGACTTTGATTAACTTTTCTTTTTGGCTTCTGAATAAAATACAACAATCAATTTAAACTGAAAATGGCCTCAAAATCTGTAAAGACCATTCCTATTAAAGGAACTAGGAGCGCTGGAAGCTCCCCAGCTCATACCCCTAGATTGCAAGCCTCTGCCCCTCTAACAGACCCACAGATTTTAACGTTTGAGATGATACAAGAAGCTCTACAAGCTACACAAAATAAAATTGCTACTGTGATTAATGAAAAAATTAATGAAACTAAGGAAAAAATTAATGAAACTAAGGAAAAAATACAGGCTGTTTCAGATGAGATTTTAATTCAGAATCAGCAAATCAGAGATGATATACTATTGGCATTTAAATGTTTGGCAGGTGATATTGAAATGGTGGATGATAAAGTTGAAGAAATTAAGCAATCTATGGAAATTTTGGACAATAAACTGGGAGAGACTCACAGCAGACTTGAGAGAGCTGAAGATGATGTAACGATGTTACAATATAGAGATATGGAATTTGCTTTAAGATTCAGAGGGGTGAAGGAGAATAAACAAGAGAACTTGAAAGAAATGATGTCAGACGTATTGGCACAGTTGCTGGGGGAGACGAAAACTGAGCTGGGCTGGCAGATTGACAAGGCATATCGTGTTAACTCTTGGGTGGCCAGACAGAAACACTTACCAAGAGACATTGTAATATATTTTACTACAAGGAGAGTATGCAATGAAATTTTACAGGCTACTTTTAAAAACAAGCTTCAGGTTGAAGGCCAGGAGGTGATGACAATGAAAGAAATCCCCCCCCCCCCAAGATGTTGAGAGCTAGAAGGGAGTATGCTTTTCTGGTGGATGAGCTGAAAAAACGTCAATTACAGTACAGATGGGAGGTCCCAGCCGGTCTTGTCGTGACTTATTCAGGAGAGAGATATCGGCTTACTACAATATGGAAAGCAAGATATTTTTACATCAATGTATTAAAGGCTGGGACACCCAAATCATCAGAAGGAAAAAGAAAGAAGGACGTACTGGAAGGAGAGAGAGAAGAGCTACTGACAGTAGTTCAGTGGGGAGCTTTGATTGGTCAAGAAGAACCACTACAAATTCAGATGGCTGTTCAAGATGTGGATTTAATTGATATATTTGCAGAACCAAACGATCAAAGACAGACCAGAGCAGCAACAGCTAAGTGTAAGGAAGAATTAAGACAGCAACAACAACAACAACAACAACAACAACAACAACAACAACTGCAGATAGCAACCCAAGAAACTACCAAAACAGAAGCTGTGGGAGGAGCAAGACCTAAAGGTCAAATGAGGCAAGACCATCAGAAATTGCTCCAGACACTTCAGAGGCCCAGAGACGGGAACTAGATTTTTGACCTGGAATGTCAATGGTTTGAATTCTCCACAGAAGAGAAGGAAAATATTTCACTATCTTAAACAATTTAAGAATGAAGTAATTTGTTTACAAGAGACTCATATTAGGATACAAGATCAAAAATATTTGACAAATGCAAGATTAGGTACACATTACGTTGCAGCAGCATCAGAGAAGAAAAATGGTATAGTTATATATGTGAAAAGAGACTTAATTGCAAAATTAGTTGAAGCGGATGATCAAGGAAGATTTTTAGCGATTGAACTTTTAATAAAAGGAGAAAAAACACTTGTAATTGGAGTATATGCCCCGAACCAACAACAAGAAAAATTTTATAACTTACTACACTCAAAGTTGACACAATGGAGATATAAAACTTGTATCCTATTGGGGGATTGGAATGGTGTTTTGGATGTAAAAAAAGATAAGAAGGGACCTAAACAAAATGTTTTAACAAGAGCAAAATTGCCCAAACCGTTCTGGGAGATGATGGACGACTGGGAGTTGAGGGATATTTGGCGTGAAAGAAACCCAGAAGTATAAGTATAAGTATAAGTATAAGTATAATTTTATTTCTATACCGCCCTTCTCCCGAAGGACTCAGGGCAGTGTACAGCCTATTTAAAAACACAAGACAAACATCAATTAAAAATTTAAAATTATTAAATAAATTCGGCTGAATTTAAAAACCCCAAAAATTTTAAATACCCCAATTTAAAATTGTTATGTTGATAGCCCGGCCTGGCGGAACAACAGGGTCTTCAGTGTGCAGTGAAATACCCAGAGGTCGGAGATCTTACGAATTTCAGGGGGCAGTTCATTCCACAGGGCTGGGGCTCCCACAGAGAAGGCCCTCCCCCTGGGTGTCGCCAGCCGACATAACTTGGCTGATGGCACCCTGAGGAGACCCTCTCTGTGGGAGCGAACTGGCCAGTGGGAGGCTATTGGTGGCAGAAGTCGGTCTCGAAGGTACCCGGTCCTATGCCATGGAGCGCTTTAAAGGTGGTGACCAACACCTTGAATCGCACCCGGAAGACCACTGGGAGCCAGTGCAGCTCGCGCAGGAGAGGTGTCACGTGGGCACAACGAGTTGCACCCATAACCACCCGCGCGGCCGCAGAAGAAAAAGACTTTACTTTTTTCTCGGATAGACATCAATTTTTTTCAAGGATTGATTTTATATTAATTACTAATGATTTATTATCTAGGGTGAAGAACACGAAGATCTGTTCAAGAACATTGACAGACCATAGTCCAGTCTGGATGGAATTGGAGTATGGGAAAGGGCCTAGGAGGTCCTGGAGGTTAAATGATAATTTGTTTAGATACGAAGAAAATGTAAAAGAGTGTAAAAAATTTATGAAAGAGTTTTTTGCTATGAATATGCAAAAGGGTACATCTATGGAAATGGTATGGGATGCAAGTAAAGCCTACATGCGAGGAATTTTGATATATTTGAATAATAAATATAGAAAGAAACAGGGGGCAAAAAGAAAAGAATTAGAAGAGGAGATTAATAAACAGGAACGGGCTTTAATAGCCAACCCAACAGATAAGAAAATTAAAGAGGCAATCAATTTATTGAAGGGTCAGTTTAATATGTTAAGAGCAGATCAAGTGGCAACCAACTTACAATATGCAAAACATAATACTTTTTGTAATGCCAATAAACCAGGCAGGTGGTTGGCATATTTGTTAAGGAAAAAGCAGAAAGCAAGGACAATAGAGAAAATAAAATACAAGGGTAAGGAGGTTTATGAGCAAGAATTGATTTAAAAAGCTTTTTTAGAGTTTTATTCAAGGCTGTATACTGGTGATAAAATTCAAGATATAGATATAGATAGATATCTGCAGAAAGAGAATATTTATATAACTTCAAAAGAGCAGAGGGATAGCTTAAATCAATTGATAACTTCCGAGGAAATTATGTTTGCAATTAAGCAGTTGAAAGTGGGTAAAGCTCCTGGAATGGATGGTTTGACAGCTATTTATTATAAAAGTTTACAGGAGGAAATGGTGGAACCACTGAAGGAATTATTCAATAATATACAACAGGGAGGAGAGGTACCTCCAACTTGGAAGACAGCATTTATTTCGCTGATCCCAAAAGATGGGCAAGACTATACAGATCCTAAAAACTATAGGCCGATTTCATTTTTAAATACAGACTATAAGATTTTTGCTAAAATTTTAGCAAATAGGTTAATGACAGTTATGCAGCAAATGATTCATCATGATCAAACTGGTTTTATAAATGGAAGACAAATGAAAAGTAATGTAAGGCAGATTGTTAATTTATTAGAGTATTTGGGAAGGAACAACCAGGTCCCCGCAGTACTAGTTTTTTTGGATGCTGAAAAAGCTTTTGATAGATTGAATTGGCAATTTTTATTAAAACTAATAGAAAGGATGCAATTTGGAGAACATTTTACACAATCTGTTAAGGCAATATATCAAAAACAAACAGCGCAAATAATAATCAATGGTGGTTTAACAGATAATTTTAATATAGAAAAAGGAACAAGGCAAGGCTGTCCCTTGTCTCCGTTATTGTTTATTTTGACGCTGGAAATTTTATTAAACAAAATACGTGGGACTGATATAATAAAGGGAATTAGAATTAGACAGCATGAATATAAGCTACGAGCATTTGCAGATGACCTGGTGGTTACCTTAGCCCAACCGGTACAATCAATTACAGCCTTGATGGATATAATCTGCTCATATGGACAAGTATCTGGTTTTAAAATAAATACAGCTAAAACAAAGAGAATAGCTAAAAACATGGACAGAAGCCAGAAAGAAGAGATAGAAAGCTTAACAGGATTTGAAATTGTTAAGAAGGTTAAATATTTAGGGGTTTATATTATGACTGCAAATACGAAATTATATCAACATAATTATGAACCGTTATGGCAAAAAATACAGAAAGAGATGGAAAATTGGAAGAAATTGCAACTGTCTTTGCTGGGTAGGATAGCCGCTGTAAAAATGAATATGTTACCACGATTTTTATTTCTTTTTCAAATGATACCTATACTTAAAAAAGATGAAAATTTGAAGGAATGGCAGAAGGGCATAAACAAGTTTGTGTGGGCAGGTCAGAAACCACGAGTTAATCAAAAGATAATGCAAGACACCCGAGAAAGAGGTGGTCTTAAAATGCCCAATTTAAGACTGTATTATGAAGCTGCTACCCTCTCAGCAATTACAGATTGGATAAATTTAACGGAGGAAGAGATACTGAATATTGAAGGATATGGTCTGGTCTATGGCTGGCATGCTTATCTATTGTATGACAAGAAAGTAGATAAGACTTTTAAAAGTCACATATTAAGAAATGCTCTACTGCGTGTCTGGAAAAAGTATAAATATAAACTAAAGGATAAGTTACCAATATGGACAGTACCCAGACACGCGATAGAGAATATAAATTTGGAGCAAAAGCAAGATAAGTTTACATATAAGGAACTCCTTTATAAGGAAGGAGTTAGGTTACAATTAAAATCTATGGAGCAATTAAGAGAAGAAGGAATTATTAAGACTTGGTTTCAGTATGGTCAGCTGCAGGCCAGATAGAGAGAGGATCAAAAAATTGGTATTTTGCAGCAGGATGAGAATTTGATAAAGCAAATAAGAGATAAAAGTCAAATGCATATTAAAAGGTTGTATAATGTATTAGTGGAAATAGATTTGGAAACAGAGCTAGTCAAGGATTGTATGATAAAATGGGCACAAAACATAGGTGAACCAATAATGTTGGATACATGGGAAAAGATATGGGTTAGAAACGTAAGATTCACACAAGCTCAAAACTTAAGAGAGAACTTTTACAAAATGTTTTATAGATGGCATTTAGACCCAAAAAAACTAGCCTGCATGTATCCAAATTTACAACCCAAGTGTTGGCGATGTGAATGTGAAGATGCTACATATTTTCATATATGGTGGACATGTAAAAAAATTAAGGCTTTTTGGATAAAAATATGGTGGATTATTCAAAATATTTTAAGGAAAAAAATTAAATTTACACCACAGTTTTTTTTGTTGGGAATAGTCACAGATTGTGCTGTAATAGAGACTAAGTTGGTTTTGAATTTAATAACAGCTGCCAGGTTACTGGTGGCACAGTACTGGAAGAAGGAAGATCCATCTACCATTGAGGAATGGACATTAAAAGTTGTGCATCTGGCAGAGATGGGAAAAATTTCATCATATCTTAAAGATCATTCAAATGAAAGATACATATCAGAATGGAGAAGATGGATTGACTATATACAAAAAAAATATCCAAACAAGAAGATTCATATAGCTTATGAATGAAATATTTTTGAGTAGTTTATGTTTATAGTTTTTGAGTTATAAGGAGTTAAAGATTTAGGGAGAATATGAATGCAATAATTTGTTAGCATATTTTAGCTTTATGTTTGTGAATGCTATACCCTGTGCCTGTTCTGGGAAGTCTAGGGAGGGGGGTGGGGGGAAGGAGGGGAGGGGGAAAGGGTGGGGGGGAGAAAATGTTTGCATTTCTTATAAAACTTTTCAATAAAAAAAAGGATAGCCAGAATGTTCAAGAATAAATTGGAGAAATGTTGGAAGTGTCATCAGACTCCAGGATCATATTACCATATGTGGTGGACATGTGTAGAAGCTAAAAGATATTGGACTAAGATACACACGTGGTTGGAAAAAATGACAAAGAAACATATTGACTTTAAACCAGAGATATTTTTATTGGGGATTTTACCAAAAACATATAACAGAGAATTGCAATATTTAATTGTGAATGTTTTAACAGCGACTAGAATCGCATTTGCTAAAAATTGGAAAGGAGAGAAGTTACCTACTGATGATGAGATTATTAAGAAAATTATGGAATGTGCTGAAATGAGTAAATTGACATTTGAAATTAGAGAACAGGAAGATAAACAATATTATTTGATATGGGATTTGTTTTATCAATGGATAGATAATAAATCATGGAATTGAAGTATGAAATATGGGGTTGATGTAAAGATAAAATATCTGATGTTTTTGTTTTCTATAAAAGATATGAGTTTCTGTTATAAATTGGTATTTTAGAAATGGATTTATGCACAAGAGAATACGAACCGCTCGACTCACTGTCTGTAATTGTTTGGAATGATGATGGTTTTATGTTTTGTTTTTGTTTTAAAATAAAAAACATTTCTCAAAAAAAAAATTCAGATGCTTAGCAACTGGTTCATATTTATGACGGTTGCAGTGTCCCGGGGTCATGTGATCACCTTTTGCAACCTTCTAACAAGCAAAATAAATGGAGAAGCCAGATTCACTTAACAACTGTGTTACTAATTTAGCTGCAGTGATTCACTTAACAATGGTGGCAAGAAAGGTCATAAAACGGGGCAAATTTCACTTAATGTTTCATTTAGCAACAGAATTTCTTGGCTCAATTGTGGTCGTAAGTTAAGGAGTACCTGAACTGCATTTTCCAAATAAACTTTTACCTCTGCTTCAAGCAATTACCTGTCTTCTGCATTCTTTTTCTTATCCCAGTTTGTAATGAACCTAATTTCACCACCATGCAAAAAAGATGTTGAGACCCTATAACAGGGGTGTCAAACTGGATTTCTTTGAGGGCTGGATCACCATTGTAGTTCTCCGTGGGCCAGCGGGTTGGCTGGTGGGGAGCAGGGGTGGGGTGGGGAGATGGAACGGGCGCCTCCTGCAGAACCCTGCCGGCCAGAACGGGCCCAAAATAGGTGGCCTGTTTTTGGTCGGCAGAGTACTGCAGGAGGCCGTGGAGGCCGAAAATGGGCTGTGGCCCATTTTAGCTGGCAAAAGCACCTCAGGCCAGTCCTCTGATATTCCCAGGCCAGCCCCATGGGCCGGATTTAAACACCCTGTGGTCCAGATCTGGTCTGCGGGCCTTGAGTTTGACACTGTTAGGGCTGCCTCTGTTCATTTCCTAGGAAAGAAAAATCCTTGGCTCCATAGATTTATAGAAAAGTACTTTTACTAGGAACAAACTGAAAGCAAACAGTTTCAAGTAAGCTATGAGGTAAAACGCACAAGCACAGCAACTTCAAACACAGTATACAGCCTAACTCCCTTGTAGCTAGGCAACCGCATACCAGAGCCAACGGACTTGGCCTTTGAGATAACAGAAGTTGCAAAGCTGCAATGTACACTTCCCCCTATTCTATGGCAGCAAGCAACAGGCTGGCTGACCTTCGGCCCCCCATAACAGAGGCATTAGCCAAACAGAGATAATTTATGCAGTTAAAATATACAATACATCACACCAAAAACAGCTATCCCATCAGGGTTTGTTGGGGTATTTTCTATGGAAAGTCTGGAGGAGTTTAGGTGCCCGGACATGTTTAGCATCCACCCATTCAGACTGCGCAGGGGGAAAATGTTTCCAGGCAATGAGATATTGGACCCTCCCTCTATGTTTCCTGGCATCTAGAATTTCTTTAACTTCAAAATGCTGCTCCCCTTCATTCAGAGTGGGTACAGGAGGAGTGTCAGGTGCAGGGCGAAGGGGTGATACAGTTTCAGGTTTCAACAGACTGCAGTGAAATACAGGGTGAATACGCTTAAAGTTCTTGGGCAACTCCAGTTGTACAGTGACTGGGTTAATTACTTTAACAATTGGGAATGGACCCACGTATTTAGGGCCATGTTTCTTAGATGGTTGGGTGGACTGTAAGTACTTCGTGGAGAGGTAAACTCTGTCACCTACTTTAAAATCTTTTGGCTTCACACGTTTTTTGGCAGCTTGTTTCTTATGTGCCTGATGTGCCTCCTCCAGTGCCTTATGGGCAACTGGCCAAGTGTTCTGCAGTTGAGCTATCCACTCTGCTAAGGAGGGTATGTGTGGTTTCTCTTTTTTTGGGAGGGGGGGATAATTTTTTTTTAAAAAAAAACAAAAAACACATCTTTTCAAAACAAAGCTTTTGCTCCGGTCACAAATTAAAACAAATCATTAACAAATCTTATTTTCAATTAACACAACTCAATATTTTAAATACATATTTCCCTCAAATCTATCTATATAACTATGCCATTATCCCCCAAAACCCGTTACTTAAATCTTAAATCCTAACCAGTTATCAGTTCATTTTTCTCTTTCATTTGCTTAGATGGATATTTTAACAATATAAATCATACAATTATATTAAACAGATTAAACATTCATTCATTATTTAATTATTATTAAACCTAATTTATGCATTTTATCTTAACTATCACTCTCAACATACACCTCCTCATTTTAATTATCCCACCTCTTTTTATTATCTTTGATGTTAAACCAATCATTTCTATTTCATAACTGTTAATCACAGCATAACCCTTTGTTTTGGCTGTTGAATATAGCATATTTTTATTTTTTGGCCATTACCCAGCATGCCCTTTGTTTGGCTGTTGAACACAGCATATTAGTTTTGTTTTTTGGCCGTTACACGGCATCTTCAGGTTTGTTTGGCTGTTGAACACAGCACATTAGTTTTGTTTTTTGGCCGTTACACGGCATCTTCAGGTTTGTTTGACTGTTGAACACAGCATCTCTATTTTTGTTTTTTGGCCGTTACACGGCATATTAAGTTTCGTTTTGGCTGATACCCAGCATGACCATTTGTTTGGCTGTTCAATACAGCATATTATAGCTTTTTGGCTGTTAAATACAGCATGTTCATAGTTGGTTTAACAATCTCTACTTAAACCTTTCTTTGTTGTTTCCCTCCATCTATGCATTGCTTTTCATTTAATCATATTTTTCGTTATCCTTTTTCATACCATTCATAACATTTTAACCTTGAGATATGGTTCTTGCTTAAAACATATTTTTAAGTATATATTTAAATTCCTTTTAACATTTTCAATTAATCATATTCACCCTTATTCTTTACCTTAACATGTTACCATTAAAACATAGTTCTTGCATTAATCATATCTTTACATGTATTAATTAGTTTCATTTAACATTTTTAATTTCTATAAAAGCCTCCCTTTAATTTATTACAATCATCTTTATTTTATTTTTAATCACATTATCTTCATTTCCTCGTCTGCAAACATAAATTTCCTTCCATTTTCCAAGTTTTTAATTTTTTTCTCCATAAGTCCAATTAAATCTCTTTTCGTATTTTTATTCCGGATATAATGTATCAAATCTCTTTCTTTTGAGGCTGTGCTTAATCCTTCTTCTATTCCTGTGCCAACATTCAAATTATTATTTGTTCAACTGTAGGAGTTCCATTATAAATTCCTTTTCTTCACCAAAGTCCAGCTGCTTGCAGTCAGGAAAGAAAAATCCTCCTCCACAGTTCAGCAATTTTTTGGGGGGTAGAGCTCAAAGTTCTCATAACAAAGGGAGGTTACAAAGTTCCTCTTTATGCCAGATGGTGTCTCTCTATAATCCACATTTCCCATTAGTCATGCAAGACTCCATTTTATTTCTTATTATATAACCATCCACTTTATTTTCTTCTTTTAGTTAAAAAAGTATCAAATCTTCTTTTTTTCCCCTTAGTCCAATTCAAATTTTTAAAGTGTTTAGTCCTTTTACCATATCTCTAAATTAAGTCTCTTAGTTCTTGTTCCAAAATTAGTTGTTTCTCGGGTCTTTGTTCTTTAAAGTTACAGTTTAAAAAATTTCCAAAGCCCCTTTGTTACTTAGCCGCTGTTTTAGGCTAGGGGTCTTCTAGTTACTAAAATATCTCCAAACGTTGTTGTGTACTTCCCCAGCTCCGGATCCCAAGGAGTGTGACACACACCAAGCTCCAAAAACTCCGTTTATTACAAACAGACCCCTTTCAAAATGCAGGCTTTCAGTGCAAATGTCCTTATCAGCCTGCTATAAAGTACAAAGAATAAACAAAGTCCGACAAAGGTTGGCAACCAGCCCAGAAATCAAGATGTGATAAGAAACTCACTCTCCAAAATGCGCTGCATAATAATTAAACGTTGTTTCCAGCAACAATTGCTAACTGCATGCGACTTAAATAGGCTAAGGGAGTGGCCAATTAGCCCCAAGCCTTACTCTCAAGGAGACCTCCTCCTCCTGAGTAGCCACTCCTGCCTTTTGACAGCCCTGCATGCTCAAACATTGAGGAGAGGCTCCTCCACTTCACTCTCTGCACTTGAAGGAGCCTCTGGAGGTTCTGAAGGCCCTGGCTGAGTCTCTGCCTCTGGCACCACATCCTCTTCAGCCTCCTCACTGTCCAATGCAAGCGCTGGCTGCACAGGCTGCTGGCGCAACACCACACCAGCCTCCTTGTTGTCGGGATCAGCCACAAGCTGCGCAGGCTGCTGGCGGGCCACAACATGTTGCAAGCCTGGGCTGTTGTCACTCACCCGGCTTCAAAAGGCTCCATTTTACTTTGTTTTCCTCCAGCACTTTTCTTGCCCAGTTGTCCCAGTTTCGTGGCAGCCGCCATGGCTGCCGCCCCCCGCTGCCGACTCACAGAGGGTTCCCTCTGACCTCCGAGGAACTTGCCTGTTCCTCTCGGTCTTCCGAGGTGCCCCTCTTCTTCCCCCGTCCCTGCAGGACAGGTTCGGTCCGCAGACCCATCGGTGGTGGTTTGGCAGCTGGGGTTTTCGCTGGACTCATCAGAGTCCACTATTTCCCCGACTGTCTCGCCACGATGTCAACCGGAAGTCTGCATGTGTGGTTTTTCTTGAGGCAGCTCTGGCATAGCTACAAATTCCTAACCGGAGGCCACCTTAAATGGGGTGAACCCCATGCTACTATGCACAGAAAGGCAAAAGGCAAAAGGTCAGCCCAATTGTCCTGTTGGTAATTAATGTAGCACCTGAGGTACTGTTCCAGGACTGTGTTGGTTCTCTCACAAGTCCCATTAGTTTGGTGGTGATGGGAGGAGCTTAAGCCCTGGGCATTTCCCAACAGCTTCAAAAATTCCTGCCAAAACTGCGATGTAAATTGTACTCCTCTATCGGAAATAATGCGCTCAGGCACACCATGCAACCTATATATGTGTTGTACGAAGTGTCAGGGTAATGATGATTTAATAGCTGACCAGCTGCTGTAATGCTGTAATACTGAAATGATGATGCAATGAGAATGAGTCAGCAGGGTTATTCAACTTATCACTTTAAGAGGCTGTATAAGAGAGGCCCTGTCAGGGCGTTCTCTCTCTCCGTGTGTACTTCCGTGCTATAGTTGATGATTGATTGCCTGACTTTGCCTAGTACGTGCATGTATATATTCCTTGTAGATAAACCACTATTTGAAAGACAAACCTCTGTTTACTGTATTTTGTTCCTGGGTTGTCTCAAAATAGTCACACTGTGCGCACTCTGACATGAAGAGTTTAGCTAACATCATTGCGGAGGGAATTTTGGGGCACGGAACAAAGTGCACCTGTTTTGAAAAAAGATCAGTAACAACCCAAATAACAATGTTCCCCCCACTTTCAGGCAATTCCACAATAAAGTCCATAGATATTTCTTTCCACAGTGCCTGTGGGTTACCCACCATCTGTAAAAGCCCTGTGGGTTTCCACGGAGGTCTCTTTGCTACAGCACAAACTGGACAGCTGGCCACATAGCTTTCAATGTCTTTCTTCAAGGAAGGCCACCAAAACTGCCTCTTAACCAAGTGCAGGGTTTTTACAAATCCAAAATGTCCTGCTGACTTAGAGTCATGGGCACCCTTTAATATGGTGTCTCTCAAGCTTGAGGGCATGTATAATTTGGCCCCAACCCAAGCCAGTCCATCACACATGGTGCAGTCATTTTTGTGAGTAGTAAACAATTCATCAGCTTTTAGTGCTTCTTTGAGCTTCTCACACAGTTCATTTGGAATTTCAGACTCCTCCTTCCCCTGAGCTCTAGTGGTTACCAGGGCTGCTAGCTGCTTCAAGGGGATAACAGGTCTGACCACTTTAGCTTTAACGCTGTTGTATTGGGGCAATCTAGACAAATCATCTACCATAAAATTCTTCCCCCCTGCACATAATGCAGGGTGAATTTGAAACAATTAAAGTGTTGAGCCCAACGGATTTGTTTAGGGGATAGCCTGCATGGAGTTCTCAGGGCTTCCAGATTTTTATGGTCAGTCCATACCTCAAACGGCATCCTTGCCCCTTCCAGGAAATGCCGCCAAGTGAGTAGGGCCCACCACACTGTATATGCCTCCTTCTCTCATATCGCCCACCTCTATTCAGTCTCGGTGAGTTTCTTAGAAGTGTATGTGCATGGCTGCAGCAACACCCAGGCATTCCTCTGCAATAACATCGCCCCCACAGCTACATCACTCGTGTCGGCCTGAATTACAAATGGAGTGTCTGGATCGGGGTGCTTCAGCACGGGTTCTGCTGCAAACAGTCATTTGAGCTTTTCAAACGCTGCTTGGCACTCCATGCTCCACTTAAGTGGCTGACCCAGTTTCGGCTTCCCCTCACCCTTAGTTTTTAACAGGTTGGTGATTGGCAACACGATCTTTGCAAAGGAGGGGATGAACTGTTGGTAGAAATTGGCGAAACCCAGGAAGCTTTGCAATTGTCTCCTAGTGCGGGGAGGGGCACTAGGAGACACTAGGCCGTTACCTTTTCTGGGTCCATTTCCACTCCTTCATTTGAGATATGATAAACCAGGTAATCAATCGTATTGTCAGGTTTCGCTGCTATCTTAAATAAACTTCATTTTCAAACACAAAGTTTCTAATGAATCCTTTTTTTTTATTTAAGAATAGAAAGAATGACATGCCTGACTTCATTTGCAGCCAAGATTGGCACCTCCTTCCACACCCCTCCCTTTCCGTTCTTCAACCCCAATGTCTCATTGGCCACTATGCAAATCCATCTCTTCGTCCCATTCCCTTTCTCTTCACAAGAATTCCCCCCTCCCTCTGTTACCCAGGTAACTCTATCTGCTGAAGAGCCAGGAACTAGGTGAAAGTTCATTCCAGCATTAATCAAGTCTTCCTGAGCCTTTTATGTCAGCGCTGGAAGAGATCACAATTTGGAATGCTGACATCCGGCCCCTCTCCCTTCACTTCTCCAACGTAACCTGCCCCATAGGAAAAACACAACAAGATAAGTATCATTGTCCCCTTCTTTGCTGCGAACACCCCCCCCTTCCCAGCTTTCCCGGGTGGTCTGCATGGAATTTTGCTATAAGGCGGTCAGCTTGGATGTTTGAACTCTTCACCCAGGAAGCCTCTGATAACGGGTAACCCTTCCATTTAATTAAGTATTGGAGGCGCCCCCTGTGCCATCTTGAGTCAAGAATTCGTTGCACTTCGTAGTGAGTTTGGCCCCCAACAACCAAGGGCCCAGGGGGCTCACGGGGGGTCGGCCTTAAGGTAGACCCCACTGCAGGTTTCAGAAGGCTACTGTGAAAAACGGGGTGAATCTTCCCCAAGAGCCATGGCAACTGCAGTTGTACTGTAACGGGGTTAATTATTTTTACTATAGGGAACGGTCCTATAAATTTCGGGCCTAGTTTCTTGCTCGGGAGTCTAAGTCTCAAGTACTTGGTGGAAAGGTAGACTTTTTCTCCCAATTGAAACGGTCTTTGGGGAGTTCGGTGCTTGTCTGCTTGTCTCTTATAAGATTGAGCTGCCTTGGCCAATGCCCTCTTGACATTCTCCCAAGTTTCTCTCAACATTGCCATCCAGTCGGTCAAGCTGACTGAGGAAGGGGGCTCCCTTGGGTACTCTGGCATGGAGACAAAATCCATGCCACTCACTACTTTGAACGGGGTTAGCCCCGTGCTGCTGTGGACAGCATTATTATATGCGACCTCCGCAAAAGATAGGAGGTCTGCCCAATTGGACTGCTGGTAGTCGACGTAGCATCTCAAATACTGTTCTATCATAGCATTCAGTCTTTCTGCCCCCCCCCATTGGTGCTCGGGTGAAATGCTGAGCTGAACCCTTGGGATGACCCTATGGATCGTAGAAACTCCCTCCAAAATTTTGCTGTGAACTGGACCCCTCGGTCGGAGATGATTCTCCTGGGGACTCCATGCAGGCGGTAGATGTGTTTCAGGAACAGTTTGGATAACTGGTGGGCTGAGGGCAGTCCGCTACAAGGAGTGAAGTGTGCCTGTTTGGAGAATAAGTCTATTACAGTCCAGATTACTGTATTTCCACTGCTCCTCGGTAGGTCTACTATAAAGTCCATTGCAATCTCCTCCCATGGTCTTGTTGGCTGAGCTACTGGTTGCAACAGTCCAGGCGGGCACCCTGGTCTTGTCTTCATCATGGCACAAATGGTGCAGCTTTTTACATAACTGTCTACGTCCTTTCTCATGTGGGGCCACCAGAACTGCCTTCGTACTAGGTGCAGAGTCTTTAGGAACCCGAAGTGTCCCGCTGGTTTAACGTCGTGGCTCCTCTTGACGCCACACACTTGACTGAACCCGTGAGACTGGAACTGGCAGATCATTGGGAAACGATCCGTTTCATAATAGCCCCCAAGATGACAGACCCAGTCATATTGGGACTCTCGTGGCTGGACAAATGGGGCCCAATCATTTGGTGGCAAGAGGGGACCCACAGACTGAGGATAGCAAAGGGCCCCCAACCCCTGCCGTCCCGACCAGAAGAATTCCCTACCACACTGAGACCCCAAAGCAGCCCGCCACTGCAGAAGAAAACACCACCAACACAAGGGTCCCCCCCAGAAGGTACAGCGAAGCAATTGGCAGCTGCACCCACCAGCGCTGATAATGCAGATCAGATCCCAGAGGAGTACCAAGACCTTGCAGAGGTATTCAGTGAGGCCGAGTGTGACACGTATCTTGGTGAAATTCACACTTTGATTTAGATTTAGATTTTATTGAACTTCTATACCGCCCTTCTCCCAAAGGACTCAGGGTGGTGTACAGCCATATTAAAACACATATAAACCACAAAATTTAAGAACAATTTAAAAACAAATATATAAAATTTGGCCCACAAAATTAAAAACTAACAAACACCCAATTTAAAAATTCCTATTAGGCCAGCCCGGCTTGTTGGAATAAAAGAGTCTTCAGGGCGCGGCGAAAGGTACGCAGGTCGGGGATCATACGAACCTCTAGGGGCAGCTCATTCCAGAGGGCTGGTGCCCCCACAGAGAAGGCTCTCCCCCTGGGTGTCGCCAGTCGACATTGTTTGGCCGACGGCACCCTGAGGAGCCCCTCTCTGTGGGAGCGTATTGGCCAGTGGGAGGCTATCGGCGTCAGAAGGCGATCTCGTATATACCCCGGTCCTAAGCCATGGAGCTCTTTAAAGGTGGTAACCAACACCTTGACTCGCACCCAGAAGACCACCGGGAGCCAGTGCAGCTCGCACAGGAGAGGTGTTACATGGGTGCGCCATGTCGCCCCCATAATCACCCATGTGGCCACATTCTGGACCAGTTGGAGCCTCCAAGTGCTCTTCAAGGGGAGCCCCATGTAGAGAGCATTACAGTAGTCCAGACAGGACGTGACGAGGGCATGAGTGACCGTGCGCAGGGCATCCCGGTCCAGAAAGGGACGCAACTGGTGTATCAGGCGAACCTGATAAAAAGCTCCCCTGGCCACGGCCATCATATGATCTTCCAAAGACAGCCATGTATCCAGGAGAACACCCAAGTTGCGAGCCCTCTCTGAGGGGGCCAAGATCTCGCCCCCTATAGTCAGCGATGGAACCAGCTGACTATACCGGGATGCCAGGAGCCACAGCCACTCAGTCTTGGAAGGGTTGAGTCTGAGCTTGTTTCTCCCCATCCAGATCCGCACGGCCTCCAGGCACCGGGACATCACGTCAAGGGCATCATTGGGATGGTCCGGGATGGAGATGTACAGCTGGGTGTCGTCAGTGTACTGGTGGAACGTCACCCCGAAACCACAGATGATCTCACCCAGCAGCTTCACATAAATGTTGAACAGAAGAGGCGAGAGGACTGACCCTTGCAGTACCCCACAAACAAGGCGCATCGAGGTCGACTTCTGTCCCCCTGCCAACACAAACTGCGTACAGTCGGAGAGGAAGGAGGAGAACCACCGCAAAATGGTGCCCCCCACTCCCAACCCCTCCAATCGTTGCAGCATGATACCATGGTCGATGGTATCAAAAACCGCTGAGAGGTCTAATAGGACCAGGACAGAGGAACAGCCCCTGTCCCGAGCCCTAAAGAGATCATCAACCAATGCAACCAATGCCGTTTCCGTGCTGTACCCTGGCCTGAAGCCCGACTGGAACGGATCTAGATAGACAGCTTCATCCAGGTACTGGGGAAGTTGTTGCACCACCACACTCTCAACAACCTTCGCAACAAAGCGAAGGTTGGAGACTGGACGATAGTTCGCTAATACAGCCGGGTCCAGGGAGGGCTTCTTGAGGAGGGGCTTCACCACCGCCTCTTTCAGAGAGGGAGGGAAGAAACCCTCACTCAAAGAAGCATTAATAATCCCCTGGAGCCAGCCTCGTGTAACCGCCCGGGAGGCCAGCACCAACCAGGAGGGACACAGGTCCAATAAACATGTGGCAGCGTGAAGCCTACCCAGAATCCTGTCCACGTCCTCGGGAGTCACAAGGTCAAACCCCTCCCAGATAACATTCACAAGACCAACCTCCGTCACCCCATCTGGATCTACCCAATCTGAGTCCAGGCCTTCCCGAATCTGAGTGACTTTGTCATGCAGGAATTGCACAAAATCCTCAGCCCTGCCCTTTGGAAGTTTTGCATACAGTTCAGTGGCTGGAGCCTTTTAAGGACTGCCCGCACCAATTTCACATGTTCCTCCCTTGTTTCAGTGTATATTAAAATATCATCTAAATACACCAACACTCCCTTGTACAAAAAGTCATGCAGCACCTCATTGATCAGTTGCATGAACACCGCGGGGGGGGGGGGGGGCTGTAAGCTGAAAGGGAGCACCTGGAACTGGAAACATCCCAGGGGGCAATTAAACACAGTTTTCCATTCGTTGCCCTCCTTGATTCCCACAAGTCTAACTTAGTGAAGATTTTTCCTTTGCCTAAATGTGCCAACATATCCTTCATCAGGGGCAGTGGGTAGACATTTTCTACTCACACCGTGTTTAGGCCCCTATAATCAACACATAGATGAAAAGTCCCATCTTTCTTCTCCCAGAACAAAGCTGGGGCTGCCACTCGTGGCCTTGCTGGTTGGATAAATCCACGTTTTAAGTTCTTGTCTATGAAGGTGCGAAGCTCTCCTAGCTCGCATGGAGTCATCAAGTAAAGTTTAGGCTTCGGGAGTTTAGCTCCAGGAAGGATTTCAATACTGCAGTCTGTGAGGCGATTGGCCCAGAGTGCTTCAGAGCCTTTCTCATTAAACACATCTCTCAAGTCCCAGTACTCCTTTGGGATTTTGGATTCACTTATTGAGTGGTCCCGAGCTGCTGCCCTCAGCTCCGTTTGCCCTTTGTTTCTCTCACCACTGGGTTTTGGGATCTTTTCCTCTTCCTTGGTCACTTTCTGCCGAATCTTTAAAAGCCCCCTCCTGCAAGTCACTTCAGGGTTCCATTTCTGCAGCCAAGACAGTCCAAGTAGGAGGGGCCTCTCCATCCCTGGTGGCACTATAAAACTCAGAGTCTCTTTATGCTTTCCCATTCTCATCTCTACTGGTTCAGTTATAAAGCGAGCTGGGCCCCCTCCAGCTACAGTCCCATCTAGATGGAAAAATGCTATGGGCACTTTCAGCCATTTGAGTCTCAGTCCCAGCTTTTCAACGACTTCAGGGCTGACCACACACCTAGTGCAGCCCGAGTCCAATAAAGCCAGCATCCTCCCTTGGGTCCCCAAAGAGGGCACTACTAACTCCACAGGGAGGGTTACAGGGGTCACCCGCCGACTTACCAGGGGTCATTGTCACTGTCGCTGTCGCTGTCAGCCTCACCTGAGTTGGTCAGAGTTCCCAACCCCTCAGAGCCAGGAGGGGTGAACTCTACGACCTCCAGAACTTTCAGTGCTGTCTCTCAGGTCCTTGGAGCTGGTTTTGTTGCCTCGTCCCTCAGGGTTGCTGTGGCGCTGAGGTTGGGTCTGCTGGATTGGTATGCCGCAGCTTGGTGCCCCTCCCCCACACATCTGAGTCACATTGTGCTCCTGGGGTGTTTCTTACACGTGGGACTCACCCTGTCTGCCGGTCCTCCAGCATCGGTCCTGGGCAAGGTCAATCTCCACTTCCTCCACCAACACATACCAGCGTTGTAGGGTTTGTGGGGCCCCGCGCAAGATGCAGGTGTGGTAGATGTCGTCATTGAGGTCATCTTTTTTTTTATTTATTTAAAAAAATACATCAAGAAAAAGAAATAGTCAAACAAATGATCGCGACAGGAACTTTACATGATATTTACACTTTCTATGGTATGTAGACTTCAGTCAGATTTAACAAATATTAAACATAATCCTGGTTATATTTGACTTTTTGGGTGTCTGTTGTTCAACCAAACATACCATTTGTCCCAACATTGGAAATATACGGAGTCCTTTTGATCTCTCAATGCTTTAGTCAGTCTGTCGGCTTCCGCATAATCCAAAATTTTCTCCAAAATCAAGTCTTCAGCCGGCAGGTCTTTCCCCTTCCAATGTTGGGCGAAACATATTCTTGCTGACGTGGTGATAAAAACACACAGACACCATATATTTGTGCCTATGTTGTCTGGCCTAATGTTCAGTAGATAGTACTCTGGTTTCAGAATTAGGTTATAACCTGTGATTTCCATGATCCATGCCTGTATGACTTTCCAGAATTCAGTCGTCCTGGAACAGGTCCACCACATGTGGAAATAGGTGCCAATCTCCCCACACTTCCAACAGTTTGGTGAGATATTTGAATACATTTTAGAAAGACGAGCAGGTGGAAGGTGCCATCTATACAGCATCTTGTACACATTTTCTTTGTATGATGTTGCCCACAGGAATTTCATATGTTTAAGCCAGATTTCTTCCCATTTTGTCATATCAATTGGATAGCCAATATTTCTCCCCCAGGCAATCATAGAGTCTTTAACTATTTCATCCCCTATCCATTAGTCTATTAAAAGTTTATATATCCTTGATAACATTTTGTCCTCTTTTCCTAGAATGATATTGTCCAGATCATGCTGATTCAAATTAATACCATCTTGTTCCCTATCTTTTTTAAATTTCGAGCAAATTTGGGCATAAGCCCACCAATCCAGTTGTTTTCCCTGCAACTCCAACTCATTTCTTGATTTCAGACTACCATGGGGGTCCAAAAGTTCCCGGTAAGAGAGGTGTTTTTCTTTGTTATATAGAGGCCTATACGTTATAGCTTCGAGTGGGACCAGCCAAGCGGGGATTGAAAAGTAAAATTTGCCCTTAATTTTCCTCCAGGACTCAATTAGAATATTCCTCACATAATGTCCTGCAAGGCACCTGTGCTTTGGGATTTTGTTTTGCCAAAGAAAATAATGCCAACCTTGATGTAGCCCCTCACCTTCCAGGATCAACAACCTCCTTCTTCTCAACAATATCCAATCCCTGATCCAGACTAAATTTGCGGCCTGATAGTAGTATTCCCATTTTGGAACACCAAATCCTCCTCTTTCTTTAAGCTCTTGAAGCATTTTAAGTTTGATTCTGGGTTTTTTGTTTTGCCAAATGAATTTAAGGACATAGTAATTTAGTTTTTTAAAAAAATTATTATCCAATCTAGCTGGTGCTGTATAGAAAAGGTATATCCATTTCGGGAGTATGTAAGTTTTTATAATTGCTATTCTACCTAGTAGGGATATCTGCATGTTCTTCTACTTCTCTAGATCCTGACCTGTTCTCTTGAGAAGGTTCAGATAGTTGTCTTCTTTGATCGTGGAGCATTTGGCTGATATAATAATACCTAAATATTTTAGTTTATTTACAATTTGGAACCCCAAATTCGCTTCTAATTCTTTCCCTTGCTTTACTGTCAGATTTTTGGCAATAATTTTAGTTTTTTCCCTATTGACTTTTAATCCCGCCACCTTACCATATTTTTCTATTTCCTGGGTCAGACACGGTCCCGATATCAACGGATCTTCTAATATAAATACTAAGTCATCAGCGTAAGCCTGTACCTTATATTGTTGATTTTGGATATAAAGACCTTTTATCCCCGTATTACGTCTAATTTCCCTCAGTAAGGGTTCTAATGACAAAATAAATAACAACGGGGAAAGCGGACATCCTTGTCTAGTTCCTTTCTCAATATCAATTTGACCGGATACATCACCATTAATTGAAATTTTAGCAGTCTGCTTCGAGTAAATTGCACAGATTGCCCGACTAAATCTTTCTCCAAATTGCATGTGTTGCAGTAAACCTATTAAAAAGCTCCAGTTCACACGATCAAAGGCCTTATGTGCATCCATGAATACCAGGGCCAGTTGTTTATCAATATGGGTTTCGTAGTATTCCAAAACATTCATAACTATTCTTACATTGTCTCTAATCTGTCTGCCTGGTAAGAAGCCATTTTGGTCTTCATGTATAAATTGATTAAGAAACCCTTTGAGTCTCTCTGCTAGAACTGCTGCGAATAATTTATAATCTGCGTTAAGGAGCGAGATGGGCCTATAGTTCTGAATCTGAGATAGGTCACTATCGTCCTTTGGCAAAAGAGTTATTAGTGCTTCTGTCCATGATTTCGGGGTCTGTCCCTCCCGAATCACCCCATTAAATAACTCAGTCATATGCATACCTAGTATTTCCCAAAGTGCTTTGTAATTGAGGTCATCTTTGAAGCAGTCAATGAGGATGCCTTCAGACCATGCAGCCAACCGGCATGCCAACTCTCAAAACTCCTGGGTGTACGTGGCCACTGACCGTCGCCCTTGGGTGATGGTCTTTATCTGGATCCCAGGCTTGCATTCAGCCAGTGGATCCTTGAACCATTGGAGAAGGGCTGCCATAAAGTGGTCATAGTTCCACAGTTGGGGGGCATTGTCATTGTGGAGGGAGACCATCCACTCTGCCGCTGCCCCCTCCAGGGCCATGGTTACTCGACTTATCCGAGCTCTTGCCATCTCCAGTTTGGCCCCATACTCCTGTATGTAGTTCCAGACTTGCACCAGGAAGAACCCCAATTGCTCAGGGTCTCCCCCATACTTAACACCCAAAGCTGGGACCTTTGGGGCCCGGTGTCTTCAAGGAGTGGTCCCTGCAGGCAGAGTGGCTTGCGCAGCTTGGTCTGGGGCGACCCAGGAACCTTGAGAAGCTGCCTGTGCAAGAGGCTCTTGGGCTCTTTGAATCCCTCTAACCTGTTGTATCAGGAACAGGGCCTGGTTCAGCATGGCTTCCCCTGGGCTTCTCTCTTGGGGGGGGTCTTCCCTTTGCCCCATACCCCTCACCCACCTGAGCCTGATGGGCTTCTTGCTGAAGTCCAGCTCCTCTTGCCATTCTGCCTCACCTTGAGTCCAGTGTGGTCTAGTGGGGGAGCCAGCCGTAGCTCCAATTTCCTCCAGATCACCCCTGTGGTTGGACATTGGATGCTTGGTCCCCATGGCAGACTGCTGTCTCCTGATTGACCATTAAATGATAGCTTGCTTAATGTCAGAGCTGCCTCTGTTCATTTCCTAGGAAAGAAAAATGACTCCATAGATTTAGAGAAAAGTACCTTTACTAGGAACAAACTGAAAGCAAACGGTTTCAAGCAAGCTATGAGGGAAAACATGTGAGCACATCAACTTCAAACACAACCCCCTTGTAGCTAGGCAACCGCTTACCAGAGCCAATGGACTTGGCCTTAGAGATAGCAGCAGTTGCAAAGCTGCAATGTATGCTTCCCCCTATTCCCTCCCCCGCTATTCTATGGCAGCAAGCAACAGGCTGGCTGACAGACACCCCTGCCCTAGAAAGTGTGCAGAGAAGAGCAGAAAAAGATGATAAAGGGTCTGGAAACTAATAAATCATATGACGAACAGTTGAGGGACTTAGGTATGTCTAGCCTACTGAAAAGAAGGATTAGAGGGTACATGATAGCTGTCTTCCAGTACTTGAGTGACTGTCACAAAGAATAGTAAATTGATTTATTCTCTAGGGCAGCAGAGGACAAGAAGTAATGGCTGAAAGTTTGTCAAAGAGAGATCCAACCTAGAAATAAGGAAAAATTTTCTGACACTGAGAGCAATTAATTAATAGAACAACTTGCCTCCCAGAGTTGTGAGTGCTCCATTAATGGAAGTGTCCAAGAATAGACTGGACAACCATTTGACTGGGATTCCATAAAGCTTCTGCCTCGAGCGGGTTGTTGGACTAGAAGACCTCCGAGGCCCCTTCTTGCCCTATGATTCTATGATTCTAACGTATACCATCATCCTGACCAAGGACAGCGGTGGAAACAGGGCTGGACCCTCTTCCTGTTGTAAAAAAAAATAGCTGGACTGTACTAACTTCCCCTTTCCTGTTACAGATACGTTGGCTAGAAGATTTTGCACGATTTTGCTGCAGTTTGAAGCCCGCCTTTCGGGAAAATAATTCTCAATCAGGGAGTGAATAGTTTAAAAATAATACAACAATAATTGTGGGCTCAATTACAGTCATAAGTTATGAACCACCTGTACATCCTCACAACAACTGAGAGAGGTAAAGTGGAGGGAGGGGGAGGAGAGAGAGACAGAGACAGAGACAGAGAGCGAGACAGAGAGGAAGAGAGAGAGGGAGAGAGAGGGAGAGAGTGAGAGTGCAGTCTTTCTGTTACAAAGGAGTGGTTTAAATGTGGTTTCCTTGGTGTCAGTCCAACATCTTAGCTTCTATCCCACACTGGCTCTCTCAGCCTAAGGAATACCACTTTTTTTTAATAAACATACAGTACACATTTCAGAACCTTCACATGTTTTCCTTTCTTATTAGATTTATTTGTCCAGAACATGTTCCAAAATGTAACACTTCTAGTAAAAATCTAGTCATTCGTATATTTTAAACCTCAATTTACATTAAAAAAAATAGCTCATGAAAGAAGATGGAAGATGGTAAGGAAAGAACAAGGAATACTATTCTTGAAAATACAGAACTTGAAAAGGCAAGTTTTGGGGGCAGCTAGTAGAAGGTGTTTGTTTGTTTGTTTTGTCACTGTTCACACATATCACTGGTGGCACCGGGAAATCTTCACTAGTCTTAAGAGGAGGCAGGACAGGCAAACAATCACATTGACAATGGCTGTGAATATCAATCCCCATAAGGCCACCTGCTTGTCCACTTGGCCCAGCATGGCACACTCAAGAGTTGGGGGACAGGTCCGTCTCCCCAGAAGACACCAATGGAATCTGCAGAGCAGTTACAACTCAGAGGAAAACCAGCTCCATTACCAGGAGAAGAATCACCAGAAAAGCAAAAGCTGCTAAGTGCCAGGTAGACAGAAAAGAAGTCTTGGCATCAGATGGAGCTACATTTCTTTCTAAGGTGGCTTCTTTGAGAGATGGAGGCAATTCTGCAGCCACCATGGCATAATTGACACTATCAGGATTTGCTTGTTCTTCCTCTGCTGCCCTTGCAGCTTTTTTTCTGGTGCTTGAATACAACCCCATATGAGCCCAATAACCCCATAGGGAACAGGCCAAGCAAAAAACCAAGGCCCCGTGCTAAAGAGATGAGAGAAGAGAAGTGCTGGTTGAAGCAGAGAGCTTGACAAAAAGGCTGAAGATGTTCCTCCATTGTTGTCTTCATCCAGTTACAGACCAGGTCTGCCTTTGCAGAGGACCAGGGGTCATTGGCTAGGAGGAGGGTCACCAGTCATAGACCCAAGAGGAGGTACCATGGGGCCAGGCCAAGACCATCAGATTTTCCTCCAGGGAACATCATAGTTGGCTGAAAAAGTCGGGCCAAACCATTAACCAAAGTCGCCATCTATGGAGACAAGGGAAAGGATAAGAGAGAGATAAGTCTCATTAAGGAGACCTTCCTTCCTTCCTTCCTTCCTTCCTTCCTTCCTTCCTTCCTTCCTCCCTCCCTCCCTCCCTCCCCCCTCCCTCCCTCCTTCCTTCCTTCCTTCCTTCCTTCCTTCCTTCCTTCCTTCCTTCCTTCTGTTGAAAGAAATCTCCTTGGTTCGTTCCAATCATAGACGCTGAGCAATAGAAGCAATCATAGACGCTGAGAACAAAGAGACTCAGAAGCAAGCTGCCAGAAAGCGGAATCCTTTAATTCAGGAAGGCAAGAAGAAGTAGTGACATAGCTCAAACATTCCTGGCTAGCTATCAAGATTGGGAGTGCCTTTTATGCTTAATCCCCCTCCTTTTTTTAAAAAAAATGATTTATATGCCGCCCTTCTCCGGAGACTCAGGGCGGCTTACAATGTGCTCAGCAATAGCCTTCATCCTTTTGTATATTTATACAAAGTCAGTTTATTGCCCCCACAACTGGGTCCTCAATTTACCTACCTTAGAAAGGATGGAAGGCTGAGTCAACCTTGAGCCTTGGCGAGATTCGAACCTGCAGTAATTGCAGGCAGCTGGTCTTAATAACCAGCTTAATAACAGGGTGCCTTAGACCACTGTACTACCAAGGCTCTTTGAAGCTCCTGCAGCTTGATGTGTTTTGATGTGTTTCTGATTGTCCTGTGTTTTACTTTCCTGGGTTAATCTTGGTCCAGGGTCTTTTGTTTTTCCTGTCCTAGGGGTTAATCCTGTCAGGGAGGCAGGAAAAGGAAGTTCTTGTTAGGTGTTTTGTGCCAGCCATGGCAGTTTCTTAAAAGGCCACCAGATGGGAGCAAAGAGGCATCTTTGATCCCACTGGTGGGTCAAGGGGCTCCGGCCCCTGCAGCCCCATTGGGGAGACTTAATGGCCCTCCGGCCCCCTCACACACATGGGTAAGGGAGGGACCAGGGGCCCCTATAAGAACTCCTACACAGGGGCTGCTCTTTCTGCTCTTGTTCTACCTTCCTATAGGACTGATCCATGGGCTCAATCCAGGCATGGATGCCTCCATGCCAGGGAACTCATTTTCTCTACTTTATTCCTAAATAATGGGCAATGTTGAAGGTGCGTTACATGCTCCCTCTATCGCCAATAACCTATTGAGTATAACCAAGTTATGTGATGATGGCAAGGTGGAGGTATTGTTTCGCAAAGGGGGAGGTCATGTCACTTGAGACAAAAAGGTCATTGGGAATGTTACCATTATAAATGGTTTGCCATATTTCTCCCCCGAGTGCCCAGCCACAGGAGACAGCTCACAGGGTGCCACCTCAGAAGGGGCCTGCGCGCAGAGAGAGAGAAAGGCTCCACAGCCAGCCCCACGGCCTTCCAAGGCCAATGCGGGCAAGAAACCCGAGCCTCAGCAGGCACCTAAGGCAGGTAAGCCCAAAGAAGGGCCTAAGGTGCCAGCACCGCCCAAGACAACCAGAGCCAAGGGGTGTCAGTGGGGAAGCCACTTCATACCAAATGTGCCCACCTCTTACATCAGAGGTTAGGCAATGCCAGCTTCTCAGTGGTCAAAAAGATGGGGGAATTTGCTGAGGGGATTCACCTCCAGAATTGTGAGGTGTTTCTGGACTGCGCCATCTGTAAGAGGGCAAAGAGGAAGGCAGCCCCAATACCTAAGGTGTCACTGCGTAAAACCCAATACCCATATCAATTAATACATGTTTATTTGGTTGGGCCATTTACACCGTCCCTAGGGAAAAGGCAGTATTTCCTCACTGCCGTCGACGACTTCTCGAGGTACGGCCATGTGTATACCCTCACAGAAAGGTCTGAAGTCTTTGATGCCATAAAATCACTGTACAACTATGTGGAAACTCAGTACAAGACCAAGATCGCACAGCTGCAGAGCGACTGTGGGGCCGAGTTCATGTCTCAAAAGTTCCAGGACTGGGTAAAGCATAAGGGCATACACCATTTTCATACAGCACCTTTTACTCCTGCACAGAACTGCGAGGCCGGTTGACTCCTCAAATAACAGTTTTATTTGGAGATATCATCTTGGCACAGACTGGTGGAATTCCAACTCTGAGAGTTCCTGTGTTTTCCACCTCATTAAAAAGTGAAAGTTTCCTGTTCCTCCAAACAATAAGTCACATTGCCCAATCTGGGTGCTGGTTGGTTGCCTGGTTACTTTTCTCCTCCTCCTCTGGCCAGCCAGCAGTTGGAATGTCCTTGGCTCATAAGAGAACTATTTTGTTTTGGCTACAAAACCCCTGTTATCTCTACAACACCCACTGCCAGCTCCAGGCTGTGTCAAGCCTGAAGCCATGTGAAGAAAAATCCCTATAGAAAAAGCTACAGAAAAGGAAACGGCCACAGCCAGATCAACTTCAGGGTTGACAGGCTGCCACCCCTCAGTTGAAAAAACCCTCCTGCAAAAGAGAGACAGAGCCCAGTGAGGTTACTTGAGCACTCCTCCTAACTTCCTCTCCCTCATCCAGGAGGTCCCTTTGGATTTTGGGGGTACTTGTCATGGAATTGCTTCACTAGACTTTCTGCAATCACCTTCCAACTCTTCACCCAGGTGGCTTCAGAAAGAGAGTATCCCTTCCAGTGCACTAAGTACTGCAACTGGCCCCTCTGTATTCTCGAGTCTAAGATTTTCTTTATTTCATACTGCGTTTGACCTTCAATTACAAGTGGCTTAGGTGCTGCCTGATCTACTGGTCTGATCTGAGAACTTACTGCTGGCTTTAATAGACCACTGTGGAAAACCAGATGCACTTTCCCTAGCAATCGGGAAAGCCTAAGTTGTACAGTAACCGGGTTAATTACTTTTACTATGGGGAGAAGGTCCTACAAATTTCGGCCCAAGCTTCTTAGAGGCTAGTTTCAATTTTAAGTACTTTGTGGACAAGTAGACCCTATCCCACACCTTAAATTGCAGCTGGAGAGAATGGTGCTTGTTGGCTTTCTTTTGATGGGTTTTTGCTGCCTCTCTTAGGGCTTGCTTGGTTGTTCTGCCCCAGCTCCGGATTTCCGAGGATATTGACACACACCAACGGTCCTTATCAAATTTATTAAGTAGCAAGAATAAACAAGACCGGCAAAGGTTGGCAACCAACCCAGAAAGCAAGATATGATAAACCGAAATACTCTGATTATAAATACGAGTTGTTTCCAGCAAGAAAGCCCTAGCTGCGTGCAATTTAAATAGGCTAAGGGAGTGGCCAATTATCCTCAAGCCCTACTCTCGAGTAGACCTCCTCCTCCTGAGTAGCCACTCCTGCCTTTTGACAGCCCTGTGTGCTCGAACATTGAGGAGAGGCTCCTCCACTTCACTCTCTCCACTTGAAGGAACCTCTGGAGGTTCTGAAGGCCCTGGCTGAGTCTCTGCCTCTGGCACCACATCCTCTTTAGCCTCCTCGCTGTCTGACGCGAGCGCTGTCTGCGCAGGCTGCTGGTACGACACCACACCAGCCTCCTCTTCGTCAGGATCAGCCATGATCCGTGCAGGCCACTGGCGGGCCACAACACTGGTATTTTCCCATGCTTTTTTCAGCAACTCCATCCATTCTGCTAGCGATGTGGAGGAGGGTGGCTCCCTGGGGAGTTCAGGCATGGGGACAAACTCCATGCCACTGGTGACTTGAAAACGGGTCAGGCCAGTGCTACTGTGCACCACATTGTTGTATGCCACCTCAGCAAATGGCAGCAACTCTGCCCAGTCTGTTTACTGATAATTGACATAGCACCTCAAATATTGCTCCACCATTGTGTTCGTATGTTCTGCTGCCCCGTTAGTGCTCTGATGACACGTTGAACTAAGCCACTGCAAAGACCCAATGGACCTCATGAATTCCCTCCAGAACGTAGTGGTGAACTGGACCCCCTTATTGGAGATGATCCTGTGGGGGACACCATGCAACCTATAGATATGCTTTATAAACAGTTTAGCCAGCTTCCATGCTGACAGAAGCCACGGGCAAGCTGTAAAATGGGCTTGTTTTGAGAACAAATCTATGACTGTCCAAACGACCGTATTCCCCCCACTCTCAGGGAGCTTGACAATGAAATCCATGGCTATTTCTTCCCAGGGTTGGGACGGATCTGCCACTTGCTGGAGTAGCCCTCGGGGTTTCCCCGGCCTCTTCTTCATGGCTGCGCAAGTGGCACAACTCTTAACATAGTCCACAATGTCCTTCTTCATCTTCGGCCACCAAAATTGCCTTCTGGCCAGATGCAGGGTTTTCAAATAGCCGAAGTGCCCTGCTTGCTTGGAATCATGACTCTTCTGGAGGACTTGGAGCCATAGGCTGTTGGGCAAATACAATTTAGAGCCTTTCCAGGCTAGTCCATCTTTAAGGGTCAGTACTCCTTTGTTGTCTTTGTACCACAGGTTGGCTGGCAGTTCATCTTTTAGCTTTTGGGTCATCCCCCCCCCCCGCCCCACAGTTCTCAATTGCTTAGCCTGTGCCTTGGTTGTGGCTTGCGAGGCAGGTTGGGAAGGGGGAATCATAGCATAAACCACCTCTTCACACTTACTATTGTATTGTGGTTTACACAACAAGGCATCTGCCAGGAGGTTTCCCCCCCCAGGGATATATTTCAGCTCAAAATTGAATTGTTTAACGGACCTGCTTTGGGGAGAGTTTTTGGGGGGTTTTAAGTGCCTCTAGGTTCTTGTGGTCAGTCCATACTTCAAAAGGCACATAGCTGTCCTCAAGAAAGCATCTCCAGGTTAGCAGGGCCCATCAGACTGCATAGGCTTCTTTCTCCCACACCGCCTACCTCCATTCAGTTTCAGTCAATTTTTTGGAGGTGTAAGCGCAGGACTGCAAGTTGCCATCTGTGTTTCTCTGTAGAAGAACTGCTGCGATGGCCACATCGCTGGCGTCAGCTTGGACTACGAAGGACTGTTCTAGATTAGGGTGCTTGAGGAACAGCCTCTTTAGCTCCTCGAATGCCTGCTGAAATTCTATGGTCCACTTTAGGGGTTGGCCTAGCCATGGTTGTTGACCCCACCCCCCTCCAGTCTTTAACAGTTCGGTGATGGGCAGGGCAATCTCAGCGAAAGAGGGGATGAAACCATGAGGCTGCCAGTCTGGCAAGGGAAAGGTATTCCCAAGCAGAAGTACCGGACATGGCCGGTTCCATTTTTGCACCATGCTCCCGGCAGCCATCTTGGGACAGCCAACAGCCAATGGGGAGCCGAGATTCAATTCAAATGGCATGAAACAATGAGAACCCCAAAACAAATGGGGAACAACTAGAAGACCACCAAGAAGAAAGGATCCAAATCACCGGGAGCTCGCCTACCGAGCTCGAAGTAGAAAAGGCCATTGGGGTTTTAGCGGCAGCATTCAGCTCCGTTTTCAAACCCTCCGTGCCAGCCACAAACCATGACGATCCCTCCGGGATCCGAGGAGGCAACAGAGTGGCCATCGAAGTCGAAACATCAACCTGGCCACTCCTCAGGGGAACAACACGCCCGGAAAATGAAAACCAAACCAAGGCCACCTATGGGA
This sequence comes from Arizona elegans, assembly GCA_022577455.1. Classification (NCBI taxonomy): domain Eukaryota; kingdom Metazoa; phylum Chordata; class Lepidosauria; order Squamata; family Colubridae; genus Arizona; species Arizona elegans. The sequence continues at coordinate 238,466 of JAKOOJ010000047.1, forward strand.
CTAGCCAATGGCAGGATTCGAACCCGCCACCCAGCGCACCAACGACGCGAGACCCGCGGGATGGAAGGCAACCCGGCCACTCACTTGCTCCACGACCTCCGCCAGGTTTTCCCGACCGTCCGGAGCCCAATGACCATGAACTGAGGCCCATCGTCACAGCCGCCGCCACGCCGCCGCACTTCGGAGTTCCTCGACTTACGATCGCCTCTGCTGCACCGCCAAGCTTTGGAGATCCTCGACCTGCCACCGCCTCATCTCCACAGCTTCTGCCGCTCCTTGCCGGAGACCCAGCCGACCAGCAACGATATTCCATGTCCAGCGAAGGGTCAAGGTACGCCAGAGGTAAGTCCAGCCTCCCACCGGCAGGCCTAGGCCTAGGCCTGGGAGCCACAGCAGCGAGCTCCTCACCTGACAATTCCAGACACGGAATGAGCTTTGTGCATGCTCAATCACCACCTGTAAGAAGAGAAGAGGCGAACATAGATACAAGTCAGTTCAGAGTTGTAACCAGTATTCCAATACCATATTGCGAGTTCCCTCATCTACAATACCATGGACAGCACCAGACTGAGTAATTTTCCACATAACACAATGACTTTACCAAATGATTTTCACAAACTGAAACTAGATGGGTCAAATCTTCTGGAGTGGAATCATCAACTCCAGATTGTTTTCTTAAGGGAGAATATGCTGTACTTAATCAATGACCCACCTAGAAAACCCTGGACTTTTGAAGTGGACTGCTTGCAACACAGGGCTTATTACATTTTAATAGCAAGTATCTCACCCAGCATCTACCCTAGCCTTGGCCACCATTTAGCTGTTGCAGAAATACTACAAAAAATATTCAACTTATTTTATAGCAAAAGAGTGGCCACCACCACCAGAATCTCCAGAGAGTTCCATTCAGCTAGGCACAAGGCTGGGACCCCTATGGATGAACACATATTGAACTTGAATGCTACCAGGGCCGAACTGATATAGAGGGGGGAGGCAGTCTCTGAGGAGAGCATGAAAAGTATAATCATTAATTCCCTGGACTTAAGTTGGGATAATTTCATAATGCAGCTAGATAGCCTCAATATAGGGCACCTCACCCTAGAGACACTCACAACCAGACTCATAGCAGAAGATAGTCTGAGGAGAGATCGCTCCATGAGTCGCAGGGACAGTAGACCAGTGAAGAGAGTTGAATTCCAAACCAGGAATCACAACACCCCAGAGTGCTTCACGTGTGGTTCCAGAAATCATTATAAGAGGGACTGTCCCAGGAACTCTTATAATGCTTAACGCATTGTAAGCCGCCTTGAGAAGGGCGGCATATAAATAAAATTTAAAAAAAAAATTCAAGAGATAGGGACCACACTCACCTCAGAGACAGGCAAGGCTGGAAACCAGGATTCCCAGATAGACACTCACCTGACAACAGGTATAGACGCAGGGATTCCCCCAATCCAAGGGACAGAAGGGGACAAAGAGACAGCTCCAGGGAAAGCCAGTCAGGGTCATTGTATGGCCTTGGAGAGCACAAGCCCAAACACACACAGCTAGGGGGAGGGAAAGTGTGGCTCATAGATTCAGGAGCCACCAACCACACTACCCACGACAGAAAAATCCTCACATCATTCATAGAAAAGAAATACTACATCAAGGTGGCAAACCAGGATAAGGTTTTAGTAACAGAGAAGGGAGACACCTACATAAATGGGATAGGCAAAATAGAGGGGGTATTACTCATACCTGAGATACCCCACAACATTTTAGCCACACTCAAACTTAGCAAGGACCTAGGTATCGAGACAACTTTCAAGGGAGGAAAGGTATAAATGACCAAAGGCAACAAAGACATTGGAAAGATTATTATCAATGGGGGACTAACATACCTCCAACCCGAAGGAGACTGCCACTCGAGTATAAATACCCACCTAGACAGTGAAGAAAAAAGGGCAGATACCTCCGAGGAGGCAGAGGGGGATGAGACAGAACGCAACACCAAAGACCAACACACTCAAGAAACAGCACACAGAGAGAAAATGTCCATTGGCAAGGACACCAAACCATGCGAAACACCCATGCAGGCCGACTTCCTAAAACATATGAACGAGGAAGGTGAACCCTTTAAGGACAACACCCTCTATAGGTCTGTCATTGGTTCCCTACTTTACATAGCAAACTGGACAAGACCAGATATCATCCTAGCAGTCAACCTTCTGTCCAGGCATGTCAGTGAGCCAAAAACATATCACTGGGAGGGGGCAAAACGTATACTAAGATACCTAAAATATAGCATAGACACCTACTTATGTTTAGAACCTATGAACTCCAAGGAACCTATATTAACCTGCTATGCGGACGCTGACTGGGCAGGTGACACGAAAAGCAGGAAAAGTACTTCCGGCTACATATTCTTCATCAACAACTGCCCAGTGCATTGGTACACCGGAAAGCAAAACTTGGTGGCAACGTCTACAGCAGAAGCAGAGTACATCTGTCTATCAAAGGCAGCAAACAACTTGACATGGTTCGATGATCTGCTTTCCAACATTTGGACTGAACCAATTTATCCAATAATCATACACGAAGATAATAAAGCAGCTATAGACATATCCACGGCAGACGCGGTGGGTCAAAGGTCAAGACACATCGATATCAAACATAAGCACGTCAGACAACTAACAGACATTGGTTTTATCAAAGCCGTACATTGTGAGACTGCTGAACAAATTGCTGACATATTGACTAAACCCCTACAAAACAGACAACACATTTACTTAACTTCAAAATTAGGTATATCTATGCAACACATGCACAGCTCCAACTGTTAGGCATTTAGAGGGGGATTTGTTACAAGTAAATGCCCAACATTATGTTTCCTTGGCAGGGCAAGGGTTAACTCCATCCACCTCACCTAGCCCTTCGCTTGACCCCTCCTTACCTTGACTCCGCCTCCCAAGTATATAAGTCTCTGCCCAGGAGTCCAGGGACATTCCAGATGTTCACCTGTAAGAGATGAGTAATATGTGAATAAAGATCTTTGATTTAAACTCTTGATTCTACTGGAGTTATTGGGCTGGATCCTTGAAACATTTAACACACTCGGTAGCCCAAGTAGTCTAGACTGGTCTTGTGGAAATTGCATTTTGACAGCTTCGTGTACAGTTTGGCTGCAAGGAGTTTTTCCAACACTTAACACACTAGCTTCATGTGTTCTTCTAGGGCAGTGGTTCCCAAAGTGGGCGGTACTGCCCCCTGGGGGGCGGTGGGATGCCTTAGGGGGGCAGTAAGAGGCAAGGGGGGCGGCAGGGGGGTGCTAGAGGCAAAAGGGGGCGGCAGGGGGCGCTAAGTGGCAAGGAGGGTGGCCCCCACCCTTTGGCCTGTGCCTCGCAGCAGTTACCTCTTTGCAAGCAAACAGCAAGAAAAAACAACTCCTTTCAGCTTCAGCATAGGCTAATTAGCCGGTTGATCGGCCTCCCGACTCTCAGCTGATTTGCTCTCAGCTGTTTTGTGCAGGGCTCTGTTGCTTGCTGCAAAGAGCTAAATTGCTGGAGCAGATTTTTTTCTCCTTGTGCTAATCAAGCTGAAAACGAAACTGAAAGTAAAGCAGGCTGTTTGCTGTTTGCTGCAATGTTGGAAAATTAGGCAGAGGCAGATTTCTTTTTTTTCTTTTTCCTCACCAAAAAAAGTAGGTGCAAACAATGGGAAATTTAGGGCAAAAGAGGAGAGTTCAAGATTTTAAAACACAAAAGAAAAAAAGGAGAAAGAAAAAGGCAAAAATGGGAAGGGAGAAAAAGAAAAAGAAATGAAAGAGAAAGATGTTATACATATTTAGAATTGAAATATGAATAGTAGTAAAAATAAATGGGAAATCATGATTTTAAAAATGAAATGAATAATAATTGGAATATTTGTCTTTGTATTTTTGAAATCTAGACAATGATAGGTTTTTATTTTTTATTTTTTTTTTAGAAATATGAATAAGTATACTGTAACAATTACTGAGTCCTTCGGGAGAAGGGTGGTATACAAATTTAATTAATAAATAAATTAATAAATAAACAATTGAAATACCTTTAATGGTATATGGTGGTGAAAGTAAAAAGGATTAAGTTGTAGCTTGGATAACAGCTAGAACATTTTTAAATTTAATTAGGGAAATTGTAATGATTGAAATATTTTTAATTATATATTGTGATGAAAGTAGAAATGATTAAGTTGTGATTTGGAGGATTATATGGGCAAAACTATTTGGGTTATTGGGAGAGTTTAAGATGTGAAAATGAGTAACATAAGGGGAAAGCTCTATTTAACTAGGGAATTGTAATAATTGAGATACTATTAATTGTATATTGTGTTGAAAACAGAAATGGTTAAGTTGTGGTTTGGAGGAATATATGGGGAAAATTATTTGGTTTATTATTATTGGTAAATATAATTAATTGATTTGTAAGAAATTGGATTGCATGGAAATAATAGGAATATTCATGTTCATATTGATTAATATACAAAAAGATAGTTATATAACTAATTGATTTATATTAAAATGTTGAATTTGTGTTAAACAACTATAATATTACATAATTAACCAATGTGAGGATGGGTATAAAAATAGATGACAATGGGAAGGGGTATAATATAGAATAGAAGGGAAAAATTGAATTTGATTATGATTAATTTTAGAGATGAGGATGAAGGGTAATATTGTTTTTTTAAAAAAATAGATGAGGAATAAATATGGCAAAAAGGAAATATAGAAATTGTAAATTTAATTGAAATGACTAAACACTGTTTAAATTTGTGAACCGGCCAAATACTCTGTTCAAAGAAAATACATTGTATGTTTGTATGTGTGTTTCTAATTATTGCTATTTATTCATATTTGTTCTCTTTTATTCTTTAAAGTTTAACAATTCATTCTTTATCTTAATATTTTTATATTTGTTTGGGGTTGCCTTTCTTCCATTTCATCTTTTTTATTATACAGCAATCTTTCTCCTCAAACCTACCACCTCTCTCTTTTCTTTCCTTCTTACTTTCTCTTCCCCCCTCTTCTTCTCCTCCCTACTTCCCCTTCCTCTCTCCTTCTCCTCCTCTCTTCCTCCCTCTCTTACCCTCACTCCTACTCTAATTTCCCTTCCCTTCCTTCCTCCCTTCTCTTCCTTCCCTCTCTCTCCTTCCTTCTTCCATCTCTCTTCTCCTTCCTTCATCCCTCTCTATTGCTGTATTCATTTTCAATTTTATATTTTCCACTATGGAGTCCAGGCAACCCCGGTCTTTCTTTCATTTATCAAGTATATTTCTCAAAATTTCTCCTCATCTTTTTAATTATTAGCAGTGTATTTCATTTTATTCCATTTTTTCTTTTAAATCTTTACTCAAACAATCTTCCAATCCTTAGACTTTTTACTTTTAACAACATATTTTTACTTTACTTCTTACAAGTATATCATTTGAATCATTTTTTGCATTTCAATTTCAATCAGTTTTACATTTAATTTCCATATTCCATCTTATTCAATTAATTCTTATATTATAATTTATTCTCTCCTTTTAGTGCTCCTTCCAATATCATTCTTTCTTTCACATTACATTGTTCTATTTTTCATTTAACAGCATTTTCACATATAATTTCTAGCATCAAACAACTAGCATCCTTCTCTGTATTAACAAATTAACATTTTCACTGACTCTTAACCATTTTCTCTTAGTCGCTCCACAGTTCTCTTTCTTGATGTTTTCCTCCCTTTCTCCCATTTCTTTACCTTCTTCTTTTTCTTGTTCTTATATCTCCCCTTCAGCCTTTTTCCTTTAATTTTAACTCTATTACTTTTCATTCTCAATCTTACCCCATTTATTTCTCTTTTCTTCATATTTGAGATGTATTTTCCCATATCCATTTTTATTCTATCACTATTGAACCCAGTGTAATCATCTTTATCTTTTTTTAATTATTTCCTTTTCAATATTATCTCCTTATTTCTCTTGCTTCTCATTCATCTTTTCTCTTTCTTTTTTTTTTTGCAAGCTAACCAATTCTCCGCTTCTTTATTTCCCTTAAATGCCTCCCTTACTTTTTTGAAACATCTCCCTTAGTGTCTCATATTCATCCTCCCAATTCTCCATATTTTCAATTTTAAAAGGCTAGGATTTTTAAGCTTATTCTTTTCATTTACATATGTGGGGAGGGGGATGCTTTTCAAGGAGCCACAAGGACGGCTGAGAGCAGAGTCATTCTGACAGTGTCTGTTATATCCTTATAAGGACATCCGCCGGGGATTGGCCAAGTCCACCGGCGGGAAATTCAAATAGCTGTCTAGGGGACTGTGCGACTGCCAGAGCGAATATAAGGAGAGCTCTGGCAGTGCAGCGCCAGTCTATTCCTACTAAAATAAAGGTACTGAATGGACCCAAGCTGGTTGCGTCTTCTTTCCTGTGCCTGATCTAACACTGGTGACGAAGGACTAAGAGAAGAACCAGGGCAACGACCGCGTGGCACTATCGCCAACTGACCAAGAGCTGACCTGAGCTGAAGTCACTCAACCGCGGCAGACCGAAGCATGGCATCATCGCAAGCGCCAATCATTTCGCTGACCCCATTCAACCCCGGGAAGGAGAAATGGAGATCCTACATGATACGGTTTCGCCAATTCCTCCGGGGAAACAGCTACCAGAACCTGGACGACAACCGCAAGAGAGCCCTCTTCCTGGCTCACTGCGGCTCTGAGGTCCTGGAAATGGCCATCGACCTCGTGGCACCAAGGGACATTGAAGACATGTCCTGGGCAGACCTTCAAGAGATCCTGCAGGAGCACTATGCGCCCACCGGGACACCGATCGCAAACAGGTTCACTTTCCATCAAAGGAACCAGCTGGATGGGGAACCCATCAGAGACTTCGTGGCTGCACTCCGTCAAATCGCAGCACATTGCGAGTTTGACAATGTGGACAATGCTATCCATGACCGCATTGTCTTCGGGATGAAGGATGTGGCACTCCAGAAGAAGTTCCTGAGCCACAAGAGAATCCCGCTCAAGGAAGTCATCGAGGAGGCCACAGTGGTGGAAACGTCGGAAAAAGCAGCAGCTGCAATGCTAAAAGCAAGAGGAATCCACAAGATCCATAAGACGTCGCAGAGATCCTCGGATGATGCCACCACCGTGTCCGACTCTGATGAAGAGATGGCCGTCCACAAGGTCTCCAGACCCCCAAGGCAGGAAACAGCCCAAAATGGCGACGGGGGGAGCGCTGCAGCAGCTACAGAGGGGACCATGCCAGGGCGAGCGGCAGATGGAGAGATGCCACCTGCCGACACTGCCTGAAGAGGGGGCACATTGCAGAGGCCTGCAGAGCTTCAGACCCAGCCCCCGAGCCTTCCAGCCACCGGAACCGCGAAAATAGGAAGGAACACCAGAGGTCATCCAAACGGTCCTCTTTCCAGCCTAGATGCGGGGACGACGACTACATTCGCAGAGGGGCAGTGCATCAGACGACCATCGCTCACACAAGCGACGACAGTGCCACCAAATTCTATGTGACACTGCAAGCAGAAGGGACACCGTGCTCCATGGAAGTAGATTCAGGCTCAATCTACTCCATCATGGACTGGCAGCAGCTGAAGCACCTGAAGCCCGACTACTGAAAGAAGGACCTGAAGCCCCTGCGTTCGAGGCTTGTGGACTTTGGGGGAAACCCCATCGGAGTCCTGGGACGAACATCACTCCAAATCTCCTACCACGATTTCCATGGCGACCTACCCATCACCATAGTCGAGCACAGCCGCCCAAACCTGTTGGGAGTGGAGTGGTTCAGGCTATTAGGGCTCTCAATTGGAGGGATTCACCAAATATGCCAGGATGAACTCGACACCCTCCTCGAAGAGTTCAAAGAAGTCTTCAATGGTAAGCTGGGAAAATTTGTGGGAAAGCCCATTTCCTTCAATTTAGATAAGACAATTACGCCAATTAGGCTTAAGGCTCGCAGAGTTCCGTTTGCCTTGAGGCCCAAAGTAGATGCTCAGCTAGATAAGCTGATTGCCCAAGGCATATTGGAACCGATTGATCATGCAGCATGGGAAACCCCCATTGTGACCCCCATGAAGCATGATGGATCAGTGCGCATCTGTGCTGACTATAAATGTTCGATCAATAAGGCTTTACAGCAGAGCGCATACCCAGTCCCAGTGGTGCAACATCTGCTGCATTCACTTGGGAGTGGGACCATATTTGCAAAACTGGACCTGGCCCAGGCTTACCAGCAACTGCCAGTGGATGAAAAAACAGCAGAGGCACAAACTATTGTCACCCACAGGGGCACATTTAAATGTAACTGCCTCCAGTTTGGAGTCAGCACAGCCCCAGGAATTTTTCAATCCATGATGGAATGCCTTTTGCAAGGCATTCCAGGGGTGGTGCCGTACTTCGATGATGTCTTAACCCCTGGGCACTCTAAAACCCAACTACTTGAGCGACTGAGGCTGGTTCTGCAGCGCTTTAAGGAGAAGGGTTTAAGAGTCAGGAGAGATAAGTGTATTATTGGGGTCCAGGAGGTCGAGTTCCTGGGCTATCTGATTGATGGGACTGGCATCCACCCCACCAAAGCAAAAGTAAAGGCTATTCACGAAGCTCCAGCCCCCCAAAACAAAGCGGAGCTTCAGGCTTTCTTAGGACTACTGAATTTTTACAGTGTCTTTTTGAAACAGAAAGCCACAGCTGCTGAGCCATTCCATCGCCTTTGGGGGAAAACGGCACCATGGAGATGGGAGAAAGAAGAGGAAACAGCATTCAAAACCATCAAAGGGCTGCTTTCCTCAGACAGCGTGCTCATCCAATACCATGAGACGCTACCCCTGCTGCTAACCTGCGACGCGTCGCCATACGGGATTGGAGCAGTCCTCAGCTACCAACTTCCAAATGGCACAGAAGCGCCCATCACATACTTCTCTAAGACAATGTCCAGCGCAGAACGAAATTATAGCCAGCTGGATAAGGAAGCATTGGCCATCGTCACGGGCATCAAGCGCTTCCATGAGTACCTCTATGGCAGGAGTTTTACAGTCATCACTGACCACAAGCCGCTCTTGGGACTGCTGGCAGGCGACAAACCTACTCCGAGCTACATGTCACCCAGGATGACACGTTGGGCGATCTTCCTTGCCGGGTACTCATATACGTTGACCCATCGACCCGGCAAGACCATCGGAAATGCAGATGCTCTGAGCAGATGCCCATCAAAGGACCTGGTGGAAGACCCCGCCCCCACAATGGGGCTCTTCCACATCGACAACGACCTCAATTGCCCAGTAACATCTGCAGACGTGGCAGTCCACACACAGAAGGATCCAACCCTCAGCCAAGTCAAGTCCTGGGTCCTGCGGGGCTGGCCAACAGAAAAGACGGCAGAGAAATTCAGCCCTTTCATCAGGAAGCAGAAGGAGCTGTCCACAATGAAAGGCTGTCTGCTATGGGGAGATAGGGTGCTGATTCCCAGCGCTTTACAACAAAAGACGCTAGAGATTCTCCACAACGGGCACCCGGGCATCGTCCAAATGAAGGGGTTGGCACGGAGTTACGTCTGGTGGCCATCCTGGACAAAGATATCGAAGAATGGGTCTCCAGATGTGACCCGTGCCAAGAAGTACGTCCCGCGCCCCCCCAAGCCGAACCGTCGCAGTGGGAGACACCTAGCAGCCCTTGGTCAAGGATCCACATTGACTTCGTGGGTCCGATGCAGGGGCAATACCTACTGATTGTCGTGGATGCCTTTTCAAAATGGTTAGAGGTAGTCCCCATGGCATCCACCACAGCAGAAGCAACGATCCAGGCTCTCCGCTGGCTCTTCACAACCCACGGACTGCCAGATGTGTTGGTTTCCGACAACGGGCCCCAACTTACGTCCTTGCCCATGGAAGCGTTCCTGGCCGGACTGGGCATCCGTTATGCCCTCTCAGCGCCCTACAGGCTGGCGGGAAATGGACAGGTAGAAAGGATGGTGAGGCTCACAAAGGAAGCACTCACCAAGATGGGCACGGGCGACTGGCACGAATAGATAACTTCCTCCTCACCCAGCACATCACACCGCATGCCACCACCCACAAGTGCCCAGCAGAGCTCCTAATGGGCAGAAGGCTCAGGTCACCGCTGGACAGACTGCACCCCCAGTACAATCCAGAGGTGCCAGCAACTGCCAGCCGCCAGCTTCGCACCTTCGCCATAGGGGATCCAATATTCACTTTGAATTTCCACGGATCTCTGAAATGGCTGAAGGGGAAGATAGAGAGCACAACCGGCCCGAAGTCCTACCGAGTGGAGCTTGAAGATGGACAGGTCTGCAGACATCACATCGACCAGCTCCGGAAAAGGTGGAGGGAAGTAGGATGATACCAACCCGACGAGGTAGGCCTGCAACACCCCGTCGAGGTAGGCCTGTAACACCCCAAAGAGGTAGGCCGGCAACACTCCGAAGAGGTAGACCTCCCACACCATGGCGGAGTAGACCTGCGACACCCCGTCGAGGTAGGACGACCACACCCTGTCAAGGTGGGATGACAGCCACCCAGAGTTGAAGTCCAATGGCGCTCATCGGGAGTAGACCAGGGACCATCCAGAGGGGACAGCCCGCAGCACCCAGGCGAGGTCGGCCAGCGACACCCCAGAGTCGGAGACCGACACAACAACAACAATGAGACGGTACACCAGGGACATACCACCGAGGGAAACCCGCAACGTTCCGGCGAGGTCGGCTAACGCCACCCCGGCAAGGGAGACCTCCACCAACCCAGTGAGGCAGACCCGTGGCACCCCAACAACGACAAGCAACAACCTGATGAGGAAGGCCAAAACCACCCCTGCGAGGAGGGCCTCCACCACCCCAGCGAAGGAGGCCTGCACCACCCCGGCGAGGTCGGACAACAACATCCTCGTCTCCTCAAGCATCAACGACTCACCGGGCAACGCCATCCCAACGGAGAGGGCCTCCACCACCCCTGCGAGGGAGGCCTGCACAACCCCGGCAGGGTCGGACAAAAAGCACCGCGACCCAGATCGAAACCCACCACCACTGAACCAGTAAAGGTCAAGGGTAACACCAGGGACTTACCGGGATTCATCAGTTACCCACCAGTCAGCAACAACGGTCAACGACAGGAACTCTATCACCCAGGCCAGGAGGAAGACCAGCATCAACAGCAGCCGGAGGTGCTGGGGCAACGCCCGCACACTCGACGGCCGAATCCTGCCCGGTTCCAGGGAGGGAGCTGGAGGACACAGGAGCCCTGCCTGTCCAGGATGACGGTGAAGCTCAACTGGGACTGCGCAGGTCCACTAGGACTGTTCGGCGTCCTGCGTACCTGCGCGACTACGTACTAGATGGACTTGATGGACGGACTAAGAAGTACGGGGGAAGGAGTGTTATGTCCTTATAAGGACATCTGCCGGGGATTGGCCAAGTCCACCGGCGGGAAATTCAAATAGCTGTCTAGGGGGCGGTGCGACTGCCGGAGCGAATATAAGGAGAGCAGCGCCAGTCTATTCCTACTAAAATAAAGGTACTGAATGGACCCGAGCTGGTCGCATCTTCTTTCCTGTGCCTCATCTAACAGTGTCTTTTAAAATTGCTTGGAAGACCCATTTTTTCCCTAACAATAATGGTTTGTATACTTTGGAATAAAACATATACCTGGAAAAAGTACTTGCAAAACTTGGACAGAAGGAAAAGAAAGGCAGGACTGGACTCATTATCAGTAGCTAGTAGTTCATTGTTATCAGTGACTCTCACTGATTCTAAACTCATTTTAAGACTGGGTTTGGTGACTACTGAAATTTAAGTATTCAACATTGGTCTCAGAAATCTTTGATTTGAACTATCAAATCTCTGAATTGAACTATCAAATCTTTGATTTGAACTTTGATTTGAATTATGGCAAGAAAAATAGTAAAATGAGGCAAAACTCACTTAACCATAATAATTTCTAGATATTTTAAGTGTAGAGAATTCAAGTGTTGAGAATGACCCATTATTTCATCTCTTTTTCCGTGCTAGGTACCACTATTTGATTTCTTTTCATTTTATTCAAATAACAACAGAAAACCCAATATAGTTGAGTATGAATTGGCTTTCCAGTCCTTCCTTGATGCATTTTTTCACATCTAGTTTAAATGCCAAAGAAAAATCAATGATATATTTTTCAGACCTTTGGAGGATCACACTGTCAATTGTTCACACTGCTCAAGTAAAACTAACAGGTGTGAATTAAGTTTTAGCTAAAAAATGGAGCTTTAATTCCAGAAGTCCATTCTTTAAACTTGGACTTCTGGAATTAAAAGGCACTGGATTAAATGGTACTCCAGACAAAAGATGGAGAAGAGTATCTTGCTTTTAGACATGGTAATAGCTGTCTAGAAAGGTGAGTTATGAGCTATTTTTACATCATCAGAAATTAAATTTATTACCTGTTAACAATGCAAAGACAAGGAGTACAAGGAGCAAATAAAAGACCTTCATGTTGGGGTTGGTTTTGGACCAAATCTTACTTGTGGGACAGAAACCAGCTCTCAGCCCTCCTTGTGATTTCTTGAAAAGCATCCCCCCCACACACGCTCCACCACCTGAGGAGGCAGGGGAGGGCTGCAGGTTGATCCCAAGGGGGTCTGGGAATGGGTGTGAATTCATCCCACAGCCCTCTCCATCCCCTCCTCTGTGAAATTGCTTTCTCCCACTCGCTGGTGGTCAGCAAATTCAAAAGGAACCCCCAGCTGAGAATCACTGCTCTAGATTGGTTGTGTTAGGTGTTTTGTGCCAGCCATTGCAGTCTCTTCAAAGGCCACCAGATGGGGGCAAAGAGGCACCTTTGATCCCACTGGTGGGTCAAGGGGCTCCAGCCTCTGCAGCCCCATTGGGAAGAGTTAATGGTCCTCTGGCCCCCTCACACACATGGGCAAGGGAGGGGCCAGGGGCCCCTATAAGAACCCCTGCACAGGGGCTGCTCCCTGCTTTTTGCCTTTTCCCTTTTTTCCCTGCTCTTGTTCTACTCTCCTATGGGACTGATCCATGGGCTCAATCCAGGCATGGATGCCTCCATGCCTGGGAACTTATTTTACTCCACTTTTACTTCTAAATAAAGACTTAATTTGATTGCATGCTTGCGTGCTGTGAATGTTACCATTATAAATGGTTTGCCATATTTCTCCACAGCCAGCTCCCAGGCTGTCAAAGATGCACAAGACTGAGGCAGTTGCGCCCACGCCGCCTCAACCAGCCCCACGGCCTTCCAAGGCCAATGCGGGCAAGAAACCCGAGCCTCAGCAGGCATCTAAGGCAGGTAAACCCAAAGAAGGGCCTAAGGTGCCAGCACCGCCCAAGGCAACCAGAGCCAAGGGGGTATCAGTGGGAAAGCCGCTCCATACTAAATGTGCCCACCTCTTACATCGGAGGTTAGGCCATGCAAGCTTCCCAGTGGTTAAAAAGATGGGGGAATTCGCTGAGGGGATTCATCTCCAGGATTGTGAGGTGTTTCTGGACTGTGCCATCTGTAAGAGGGCAAAGAGGAAGGCCGCCCCAATACCTAAGGTGTCACTGCGTAAAACTCAATACCCATATCAATTAATACATGTTGATTTGGTTGGGCCATTTACACCGTCCCTAGGAAAAAGGCAGTATTTCCTCACTGCCGTTGATAATTTCTCGAGGTATGGCCATGTGTATACCCTCACAGAAAAGTCTAAAGCCTTTGATGCCATAAAATCATTGTACAACTATGTGGAAACTCAGTACAAGACAAAGATCGCGGAACTGCACAGCGACCGTGGGGCCAAGTTCATGTCCCGAAAATTCCAGGACTGGATAAGGCACTAGGGCATACACCATTTTCGTATAGCACCTTTTTCTCCTGCGCAGAACGGTGTGTCAGAAAAACGCAACAGCATTCTGCAGACCATGGTGCGCAGCCTGATTGCGGATGCTGGGGTTGCGGAATCGTACTGGGCGGAGGCGGTACACTATGCCAACTACACCCTGAACCGCACCTGGAGCAGCGTTGTGAACCAGACCCCATATTTTCTGGTCCATGGTAGGAAGCCAAGTTTGGGACACTTGCGTGTGTTTGGCTCCTACGCTTGGGTGCACATCCCCAAGCAGCTGCGGAAGAAGGGGAGATCCGTCTCCCAGAGACTGAGGTTCTTGGGCTATGCCCCTGGCTCCAAGGCCTACCGATTCCTGGGAGAAAGGGGCAGGACTGTGACCTCCCAATCTGCCTCCTTCAAAGAGGACTCCAATTGGACCCAGATCCACTCAAATGATCTGGGTCCATACATTAACCGGCCCAGCAAAGCTGCACCAACCATGACACCGCCTGAGACAACCACAGACCCTGCCACCAACGAGAGCGAGGTACAGGATGAAGAGGTCAGCCTACCTGGTCCAGATGAGGAGGATGAGCTGTCCAGTCCTGAGGGGGAAGACACGCCATCTTCATCTGACACTTCGCCTCCAGCGACGCTCCAGAGGCCCATGATGCCCAACGCCTGGGACCGAGGGCCTCCACATCCCGGTCGTGAACAGCCAGTCAGCGAAGAACCCACAGAGGAAAAGGGTGGTGAGTGGCAGGAGGTCAGAAGGTCAAAGCGGTCCAACAAGGGGTTCCCACCAAAGAGAATTGACATTGGGCACGTCGCATCCGTCAACAGCCTCGTGGTCACCCCAAAGACTTTCTCTGACATCCAGGAGCTGCCCATTAAAGAACAGGAGAGGTGGCAGGACACCTGCTCGCCCTCTCAGACATATTCACCGTCACCTGTCATTGGCTGGCAAGAAGGGGAATTGTTAGGTGTTTTGTGCCAGCCATGGCAGTCTCTTCAAAGGCCACCAGATGGGAGTAAAGTGGCACCTTTGATCCCACTGGTGGGTCAAGGGGCTCCAGCCCCTGCAGCCCCATTGGGGAAAGTTAATGGCCCTCCGGCCCCCTCACACACCTTGTAAGGGAGGGGCCAGGGACCCCTATAAGAACCCCTGCACAGGGGCTGCTCCCTGCTTTCTCTGCACTTGTTCTACTCTCCTATGGGACTGACCCATGGGCTCAATCCAGGCATGGATACCTCCATGCCTGGGAACTTATTTTACTCCACTTTTACTTCTAAATAAAGACTTAATTTGATTGCATCCTTGCGTGCTGACCTTTTCTTGGAAGTGCCCTCAACGAACCATCATTCTTTGTGAGATCCCTCACAGAGAGGACTCACGTTAGTGTCATCAACTCAAAGCCGAATGGCACACGTCAGAATAACCCCCTGCTCTACACCTAGAGAAGAGGCATCGGAATGGCAAATCTTGTTAACTGGTGCTAAATCCTCTTACCCTGAACAATTTTACCAGGAGTCGACACAGAATTTAGCTGGGGCACTCCTCCTTTTAGAGAAGGCCAATTTCGTGCGTGACGACATCTCAAGCCATTGCAACAACCATACAACTTCCCTTTGTATAAATCAAATTTCCTGATGAGCTGCAAAAAAGGATCCCCTCTCCATTATAACCTGGAATATAGCGGGTTGGACTGTTCCATCAAAAGACCAACTTTTTTTGACTATATATCACAATTTGACATTCTCTTCTTACAGGAAACCTGGGCCTCCACAGAGATACAGTTAGATAGTTATTGGGTTAACTCTATCCCAGCTGTCCCAAGTAAGGTGTGTGGGAGAGCTAAAGGGGGTATTGTGACATTAGTGAATACATCCTTGCAATTTAAATGTGTATCAGTGCCACCTTTGCAGCCATGGGTTGTGACTACCTTACTCTTATTTAAACAGGTGGAGATTTTGCTTTTTAATATCTATATTCCCCCACTCAATAAGAATAATTTGATTTGGGACGGCATAGAAGATTTTATCCTGGACTGCTTAAATAAATACCCTACAGCAGCAATAATTATTGGGGGGGGACTTAAACGCTAGGATGGACCCAAACGATCAAGCATTATTTAATCAGTTTAAGATACATTATGATGAGAATGTAACAGGAGAACCCCTGCATCCCAGACAATTTAAATACACTAAGGCAAATCGGGCAGGACTGTGTGTAAGACAGATGACTGTACGCTTGGACCTTTGTATCCTGAATGGTTCCACTTGGGGCAACTACCCAGCAGACTATACTTATCAGGGAGCAGGAAGAAAATCCACAGTTGATTACTGGATAATATCATACGACCTCCTGAAGGTCCTGCAGACGATGGAGGTAGACTCGCATCTGGAAAGCGATCACGATTCATTTATCCTTACTCTTACATTACACCAGAAATTACTAAGGGTTGGCTCAATCTACCTACCCAGATTAGACAGCCAAAATACCCAGGTAAAAATTAAATGGACCAAGAAAAATGCAAAGGAAGTTACTAAATGGATGTTAGTTCCAGAAACCATAGAATTACATACATCTCTACTAAGAAATAAGTTTGAAGGACCATACTTAGAGGAGTTTGAAACTTTAATTTCAAATTTGAAATCGGTTCTCACTAACAGAATATTAGCTCACTCCAAAAAAGCCGGTTTTAAAGAACAAAAAATGGTTTGATAGAGATTGCGTGCAATTAAAAAGGATATATAATAAGGAGTACAGAAGAAGTAAAAATGACCCTTCTGAGGATCACACTCACTTCTTAAAACAGTTGAAGGCACAATATAAGACCCTCCTAAAAGAAAAGAAAAGTGTGGCTTTGAAGGAGTCTTGGCAGAGATTAAACACCAGTCAGGACAAAAAATACATCCCTTTTTTGGTACATCACCAGAGGATTGGGGAAATCCCCCCTACCCCCAACTAATCAGGTACCAATTCAGGCCTGGGAAGAATATTTTAGAGAGTTATATACAAACCCTGACTATGTAACTAAGGAGAGCCAAATTAGTTTGGACCAAACTGCTTACTGGCCCCCTGTTACACCAGAAGAGATATCCCGGTTGATCGGAGCCCTCAAGGCTAATAAGGCACCTGGTGTTGATAATGTCCTCCAAGAAATAATCAAAAAGAACACTAGTTGGTGGGCCCCACTTTTAGCATTGCTGTTTACATTTATAGATAAATCGGGCTGTATGCCAAGAGATTGGGGATTAGCAATTATTATACCAATCTATAAAAAGGGTAATAGAAATGATCCAGGAAACTATAGACCCATTAGTCTTCTGAGTGTTATTAGTAAATTGTATGCTAAACACCTAAACTATAAACTCCAGGATTGGCTAATTTCAGGGGGGATAATCAAAGATGAACAAGCCGGCTTTAGAGAAGGAAGATCTACGGTGGATCATATCTTGATACTTCACCATCTGGTGCAAAATATATGTACAAAAAAAATTTGTCTCTCTATGTGGCCTTCCTTGATTTTAAGCAGGCCTTTGATTCAATATCCAGGAACACCCTATGGGAGAAATTAAAATGCACTACAATCGATAAATGCCTCCTTTTCCTCATACAAAAATTGTATGCCAATTCCACCTTGAAAGTGAGGTGTAATCCTCAAGGGAGTTTAACCGGCCCAGTAAGGGTTCAAAAAGGGGTGTGGCAGGGCTGCATCCTGTCCCCCTCCCTTTTAAACTTCTATATTAACCCCCAGATCGATCTCTTATAGAACCCTGATCTACATCCCCCTAACATAGCACAATGCAAAATCCCGATTCTCCTATATGCTGACGATGCTGCTATTATTTCTCAAACTACCATAGGACTGAAGAGAGCAATTAGGGCAACACTTGGCTTTTATAGTCAGAACAAGTTGGTCCTTAACTTTGATAAATCAAAAAATTTAGTTTTTGCCAAAAGACCCAGACAATACTCCTGGAAAATTGAAGGACACAGATTGGAACAGGTTAGGACATTTAGATACCTTGGGGTGGTCTTCCACTCGCAAGGGACATGGAAGGCACACCTGGAGCAGACATTGCAAGCAGCCAATAGGTCCTCAAATGCAATTAAACACTTCTTTTATACAGGTGGAGGTCAATTAGTACCTGCTGCCTTAAAACTTTTTGAGGCCAAAACATTGGCGCAAATTCTTTATGGGGCACAAACAGGAATCCTTGCAAAGAAAAAGTTGCTAGAAACCATACAAACCAAATTCCTGCGAGCCATCTTAGCTGCACCCAAAGGAACTCCAAATGCCCAGATAAGAATTGAGACAGGTATGCCTCAAATTCAGGTAAGAGCCTGGAAGATGATGATCATTTATTGGCTAAAAATTCATTTCTTTCCAGAGGGACTGTCCCCACTAGTGCTGACTGACAACTTCCCCTCCCCCTGGAACAGGTGATAGATCACAAGCTGGGCTCTTATGGGCTTTCATTGGTATTCTTAATGTCCCTAGGCTTTGACAAAGCAAAACAAGTAGTAATTGATAGAATGAAGGACATGGAGTTCCAAGAACTAAATAGGTTGTCTCTCCACAGTAGGGACAGAATCAAGCAGGGTGTGTGGGAATCAGCAAGATATCTAAATGATCTGATCTTCCTAAAACAAAGAATAGCTTTCTTCAGAGCCAGATTTAATATTCTCCCCTCAGCACTTCTCCAGGGTAGGTACAAGAGAACACCAATAGCAGAACGGGTATGTATATGTGGAAAAGGAGAAGTCGAAGATATCTCACATGTTTTATTGTACTGTGAGTTATACGAGTATGTAGGTCAATATATATTCTCCCCTTACTAGAGAGATTGCCAGCGAGGACAGATGACATTTATGTAGGCTTTCTCCTCCAAGACTCAAATCTGGCTACCACAGTGGCAAAATTCTGTGTCGCTGCAATGTCCACAAGAAAAAAACTGGTTACAGAATTATAGATGTCAACTGGTGCCAATTTTTTGGAGATATATATAACAATTATTGGAAAAATACATTTACTCACATACTTATCGGCTCTCCACTCATGTAAATTAGGGAGTGACCCTAACGGTTTGAGATTATGTATTTTCATAACAGGGATGTTATTATTCACAATTAATGTCAGTATTATTCTTAATTTATTGTATGTCTATTGCTGGTCGATGACCGTAATAAAGTTTTTATTCATAGATCAATGTTTCTCAACCTTAGCAATGTTAAGATGTGTGAATTTCAACTCCCAGAATTCCACAGCCAGCTGGCTGTGGAATTCTGGGAGTTGAAATTCACATATCTTAAAGTTGCCAAGGTTGAGAAACACTTAATTAGATGGTAGGGTGTTGTTGTTGTTTTTGTAAATCTTATTGGGAATCCTCAATTTACAACCAGTCTCTTAACAATTGTCCAAAGTTACAACGAACTTGTTGTGGCTCCATTGCCTAAGCATAGGCTATCGACAGATGCAGACTCTGAGAGTGAGGGAGAGGAGTTGGCAAGGCCTCCCTCTCCAGGACCCTCCTCTCTGGCAATGCCTCCAGAGGACACTGAAGGCCAAATGATAGGCTCAGAGCCAAGCACGTCCCCACAGCCACAGGTGGACAGCGACGAAGAAGATAAGTGCTGGCTGGACCCTCGGCAGAGGCGCAGGGAGAAGCGTGCGCAGCAGAGGGGAAGGCGTGCCAGAGATTAGCTGAGTCACTGGACCACACCCCACAGGGTATAAATGTAGGTGTGGTGGCCGGTTCAGTTTGTGACGAGCAAAAACTGGAAATAATCCATGATCTCTGCGTTACTGGACTTTGCCTGCTTTATCGGACTGCATTTGGATTAATCCTTGTATTGTTGAAACTCTGCCTGTTTGATTTTTTTTTTCTTCTGCGCATGCCCAAGATGGCGCTCTGGCGCTGAGTCTTGGATCCTCGTGGGGCGATGCCTTGGCTTGGGGGGGCCTCAGGGGGGTCATTTCAAACATCCATGACCCCCCGTCCGGGTGAAGCAGCATCTGGGGAGCCCGTTGGGAGCTTTGCTGGCTCTCCGGACCACCCCAGCTCCGAGGAGGATGACGTCGGGACGGCGGTGGGTGACGGCGTGATCAGACGCGGACGCGGCCTGCGGGAGAGTGGCGCTAGCAGCGGCAGCCACGGGCGATCATGGTAGCGGCAGTGGCGGCCCCTGGACGATGTCGACGTTGTGAGGCCCCTACGGAGTTTCCCCACGCCCCTGGATGCCTCGAGGTGGATCTGTGGAGGCAGGGGGTGGCTGGGGATGTCCTGGGGGGGCCGATGGCAACGATGGCAATGGGGACTGTGGCGGCTGCGGCGGTGACCGTGGTGATGGCGGCGGATGTCGGGGTGGCTCCTAAGGGCCTGCAGACCTCAAAACAGATGGCACAGGACCCTTCAGCAGCGGACTTAGACCCGATTTCTGGGTGATTGTAGAGTGTATGACCCTTGGGGGAAGGGTTACCTCCATGGAGACCCAGAGACCCCACCCCCCAGGGTGAGCTGGACAGGGGGGAACGAAATAGGGGAGCTTTACCCATCAGAATGGAAGGTTGAGGGTTTACAGGGGTCGGAAAATGACTACAAACTTATGCGGTTTAAATTTCCCCTCCCTCCTCCTTCCTTTGGACTGAATTTTGGCCTACTGGCCTTATTACGGTTATAGCTACCCATCCATCTTGGCCTGCTGAATTATTCCTAATTTTTCCCCACTTCTATCTAGCCTGTCTGGATTCCCTGCCATGTAGAACTTCTATGACGAACATTTACGAACTTAAACCTCCTTATGAGCAGGATGTTGGATTCCCTGATGCTGCTAATCCCAGGAGGGATACTGGTTCTATGGACACAAGGCCGGTGGAGGCGGAATATGGCTATCCTCACCCCTGAGCTTTCCATCAAAGTTTCCATGGGTTGGCCTAGGTGAGAGGACGGCCGCCCTGGAAACTTTCGGGGTCGAATGATATGCACCTCCTTTGCCACTGTCGTGAGAGGACAGTGGAGTTTGGCGGCCTGACCATGGACTGGAATTTTCCCTATGTCTGTAACATCAGCGGTCCCCCACCCTTGGACTTTGTTTCCCCTGATGATTATATGTATTCGGTGTCGGAACTCCTCGCCCTGCGAGATTCTCCCCTCTCGCAGGTTTGGCCCTCCACATTATCGAGGGCCTATCTCGATGACGGACTTTGGAGTCCGGAGAGATGGCATGGAGCAAGGAAGAACTTGTGGGTTTTTTTAGGGAAATTTTTTAACATTTTAAGGGGTTCTGGGGGTGGGGTTTGTAATAATCCTTTTAGAGATACTGGGAAGACGACTCTGGGGGATGGGGGGGGGAAAATGCACCAGGGTCAGAGCCGTGCCCGGCACAGGGTAACGATTTGGGGGGCACTGGACGAGGGATTGGGAAAGGGATGGGGGACGATATCTATGAGGGTTGTACCATTGGCACGGTATATGGGAGAGGCAGATATGGCGGGAGCAGGGGACCATATCAGGTGTTGGGGGCTCACACTCGCTGTCTGAGAGCAATTGCTTGCCCCGGTCCCCAAGGCTCCGCTCGGATACTAGGTGGCTTAGACACTCAGGATCTGGGCCTTCGGCGGATGCTGTGCAACGCCAGGTCCGTGGTCAATAAGGCCCCCCTCATTCACGATCTTATTCAAGAGGGAGGAGCGGAACTGGCGGGTATTACGGAGACCTGGTTGGGCCCGGAGGGCGGCGTCCCTCTGATTGAAATGTGCCCAACGGGCTTCAGAACATTCCATCAGCCGAGGGCCCAGGGGAGGGGCGGGGGGGTGGCGGCGATGATCTGGGTCCTAGGGAGACGACTGTGCCTCAGATAGCCGGATGTGAGTCCCTCCTTGTGAGGTGGGGCCGTGGGGTTCAGATGGGCTTGCTGCTTACGTACGT
The DNA here is from genome assembly GCA_022577455.1 of Arizona elegans. Taxonomy (NCBI): domain Eukaryota; kingdom Metazoa; phylum Chordata; class Lepidosauria; order Squamata; family Colubridae; genus Arizona; species Arizona elegans. The sequence continues at coordinate 260,233 of JAKOOJ010000047.1, forward strand.
GGCTCCCTGCCACGTGGCAACAGCCCTACCTAAGCTACTTGACGTGATAGCCACGGTGGCAGTAGATACACCCAGGCTTTTAGTCATGGGTGATTTCAACTTGCCATCCGTTGGTGAAACGTCTGAGGTGGCTCGGGAGTTCATGGCTTCCATGACGGCCATGGACCTGACCCAGTTAGTTCATGGCCCTACTCACAGGGGAGGTCACACTCTGGACTTGATTTTTGTCTCTGGCCAGTGGTTGAGTGGTCTTGTTATAGGGGATATAGACATAGAACCCTTGTCATGGACCGACCACTCACTCCTTCGCCTAGATCTTCGAACCGCGACCCCTCGCCACAGGGAGGCGGACCCAATTAGATGGATCCACCCCAGGCGCCTGATGGATCCTGATAGGTTCCAGACGGAGCTTGGGCCATTTCCTGAGGATCTAGCACATGACTCGGCCGAGGACCTGGTAGCCGCCTGGGATCGGGCGGCTGGTGGGGCCTTGGACCGAGTCGTGCCTTTGCGGCCTCTGACCCGGTGCCGATCCCGTGCGGCTCCTTGGTTTACTGAGGAGCTGAGGGAAATGAAGCACCGGAAAAGACGCCTGGAGAGCAGTTGGAGGGCCAGTCTTGCTGAATCTGATCGAACACTGGTAAGGTCGCATATTAAGGCCTACCTAGTGGCGATAAAGACGGCAAAGTTTAACTACTTTTCTGCCTCTATTGCGTCATCAGGGAATCGTCCGGCCGCCCTGTTTAGGGTGACCCTCTCCCTGCTCCATCCAGGAGTGTGGGAGGATCCCTTAAAAGGCAGGGCGGAGGATTTCGGACAATACCTGTATGACAAAATCGCTCAGATCCGGGGGGATTTGGACTCTGACTGGGTAGATCAAGGCAGGGTGACGAGGAATAGTCTTGAGAATGTTACCTGGGAGGAGTTTGATGCTGTGACTCCCGATGATGTGGACAGGATTTTGGGGAGACTTAGTGCGGCCACATGTTTACTGGACCCGTGTCCCTCCTGGTTGGTACTGGCTTCCCAAGAGGTTACACGAGGCTGGCTCCAGGGCATTATTAATGCTTCGTTGAGTGAGGGTCACTTCCCCGCTGCCCTGAAAGAGGCGGTGGTGAGTCCTCTCCTCAAGAAGCCATCCCTGGATCCGGCAATATTGGCCAACTACCGTCCTGTCTCCAACCTTCGCTTTATGGCGAAGGTTGTTGAGAGTGTGGTCACGCGACAGTTTCCACAATTCCTGGAGGAAACATCTTATCTAGATCCGTTCCAGTCGGGTTTCAGGTCTGGGCACAGCACGGAAACGGCATTGGTCATGTTGGTTGATGATCTCTGGAGGGCTTGGGACAGGGGTTGTTCCTTTGTTCTGGTCCTGTTAGATCTCTCAGTGGCTTTTGATACCATCGACCATGGTATCATGCTGCACCGGCTGGAAGAGTTGGGGGTGGGAGGCACCATGTTGCGGTGGACCTCCTCCTTTCTCTCTGACCGGTCGCAGTTTGTGTTGGCAGGGGGGCAGAGGTCAACCTCGAGGCCTCTCATCTGTGGAGTGCCGCAGGGATCGGTCCTCTCGCCCCTTCTGTTCAACATTTATGTGAAGCCGCTGGGTGAGATCATCCATTGCTTCGGGGTAAGATACCATCAGTACGCTGATGACACCCAGCATCTCCACCCCAGGCCACCCCAATGATGCCCTTGAAGTGATGTCCCAGTGCCTGGAGGTTGTGCGGATCTGGATGGGGAGGAACAGGCTCAAACTCAACCCTTCCAAGACAGAGTGGCTGTGGCTCCCGGCATCCCGATATAGTCAGTTGACTCCATCACTGACTATTGGGGGTGAGTCTTTGGCCCCCACTGAAAGGGCTCGCAATCTGGGAGTCCTCCTGGATATGCAGCTGTCCTTGGAGGAACATCTGATGGCTGTAACCAGGGGGACCTTTTGTCAGGTTCGCCTGATTCACCAGTTGCGGCCCTTTCTTGATCGGGATTCCTTGTGCACAGTCACTCACGCCCTCGTCACCTCTCGCCTTGACTACTGCAACGCTTTCTATATGGGGCTCCCCTTGAAGAGCACCCGGAGGCTCCAACTGGTCCAGAATGCAGCAGCACGGGTAGTGATGGGAGCAACATGGCGCTCCCATGAAACACCGCTCCTGCGCGCGCTGCACTGGCTCCCGGTGGTCTTCCGGGTGCACTTCAAGGTGTTGGTCATCACCTTTAAAGCGCTCCATGGCATAGGACCTGGATATCTTCGAGACCGCCTGCTGCTACCAATGGCCTCCCACCGACCTGTGCGCTCCCACAGAGAGGGCCTCCTCAGGGTACCATCGGCCAAGCAATGTAGACTGGTGGCCCCCAGGGGGAGGGCCTTCTCTGTGGGGGCACCTACCCTCTGGAATCAGCTGCCCCCAGAGATACAAAGAATGCCCTTAAGACCCTTCTTTTTCAGCAAGCCGGGCTGGCTTAACACTTTTTAAAATGTTTTTAATACGTTTGTTATTGTTTTTTAACTATGGGGCCAAACACATTTATTTATTTATTTATTTATTTATTATTCAAATTTCTATACCGCCCTTCTCCTTTCGGACTCAGGGCGGTGAACAGCCAAAATAAAACATTTATACATAAAGTACAATTAAAAATAAATTTAAAATAATTAAATTTGGCCCATAGTTTAAAATTTGTCAATTTAAAATCCATATCAAAATTTAAAATCAACCATAAAATCATAAAATCAAGAGAGACCGGCTAACTGAAAGAGATGAGTTTTTAGGGCCCGATATCTTTTTAACTGTATTTTAATGTTTGTATTTATGTTTTTACTTTGGCTGTGCACCGCCCTGAGTCCTTCGGGAGAAGGGCGGTATATAAATCTGATAATAAATAAATAAATAAATAAATAAATAAATAAATAAATAAAGTGAAAGCCATCATTGATTGGGAGCCGCCCCACACACGCAAACAACTACAAAGCTTTCTGGGCTTTGCAAACATTTACCGCCAATTCATTCTGGCTTTTGCGAAAATTCCTCTCCCCATTACAAACTTGTTAAAAACAAAGGGGGGGGGGGCAAAACCAAGGCAACCCCTTAAATGGACCATGGAATGCCAAGCAGCCTTCGAAAAGCTTGAGCAACTATTCTCAGCTGAGCCAATTCTAAAACACCCAGACCCAGAACAACCTTTTGTCATCCAAGCGGACGCCAGCGACATGGCAGTGGGGGCTGTCCTACTCCAAAAGAATGAACATGGCCAGTTACAACCACATGCATATACTTCCAAAAAATTAACTGAAACCGAGCAAAGGTGGGCCATATGGGAGAAAGAAGCATATGCTGTATGGTGGGCACTTCTCACATGTAGATATTTCCTAGAAGGAAATAAAATCTCATTCGAAGTCTGGACTGATCATAAAAACCTAGAGGCTTTGAAAACCCCACAAAAACTTTCCCCCAAACAAGTATGTTGGGCACAATATTTTAAATGTTTTGACTTTACACTTAAGTATCTCCCAGGGGGAAAAAACATCTTATCCAATGACAGCCGCTGGGTGAGATCATTCGGAGTTTCGGGGTGGGATATCATCAGTACACTGATGATACTCAGCTTTACATCTCTACCCCGAACCAATCCAGGGATGCCCTTTCTGTGATGTCCCAGTGCCTGGAGGCGGTACGGGTCTGGATGGGTCGGAACAGGCTCAGACTCAACCCCTCCAAGACTGAGTGGCTGTGGATGCCGGCATCCCTTGATCTAGAATCCCCATCTCTGCAGATGGGAGGGGAGTTGCTGACTCCCTCTGAAAGTGTTTGCAATCTTGGCGTCCTCCTTGATTCCCGGCTGTCCTTGGTAGATCATCTGATGGCCGTGACAAGGGGGGCTTTTGCACAGGTTCGCCTGGTGTGCCAGTTGTGCCCTTTCCTAGACAGGGATGCCCTTTGTACAGTCACTCAAGCTCTCATTATCTCTCATCTGGTTTACTGTAATGCCCTTTACATGGGGCTGCCCTTGGGGTGCATTCGAAGGCTCCAGCTGGTCCAGAATGCGGCCGCGCAGGTTGTTACGGGAGCTTCTTGTTACTCCCGTGTAACACCTCTCCTGCACGAGCTGCACTGGCTGCCGGTGGCCTTTCGGATCCGCTTCAAGGTGCTGGCTCTCGCCTATAAAGCCCTACATGGCACGGGCACGGGGTACTTGCGGGACCACCTCCTACCGGCCTCCCACCACCCAGTGCAGTCACATAGGGCTGCCCTCCTCCAGGTGCCATCAGCCAGACAATGTCAGCTGGTGGCCCCCAGATTGAGGGTGTTCTCGGTGGCTGCGCCAACCCTCTGGAATGAATTACCCACCAAGCTCCGGGCAGCCCCTGATCTCCGTTCCTTCCGCAAAGATCTTAAGACCTGGCTTTTTACTCAAATCACCTGATCTGGTTGGGTTTTTTAGTTAACTGTGGGATTTTAAATTGGATTTTTAATGCTATTTAGTGATATTGTTTTTATTGTCATTTTGTACTTGTGAGCCGCCCCGAGTCCTTCGGGAGAAGGGCGGCATATAAAATTTAATAAAATAGGAACTTCCAGTTGGTGATCTGCAGCGACATGGTGCTGAGTGAGTGATCGCTACTCCTCAACACCTCTTGTCACCGCGTTTTGGGGATCCCTTCAGGGGCATGGGACCTGGAGAGCCCCGTGGACTAAAGAGAGAGCCAGGCGAGCGAGAAAGTGGAGTGCAAACACTTCTCGCAAGACCGGGCGACTCTGTCGATCCAATGCATGTGAGTCCGCCATCAAATTGAAAAAGGTACAAGACAGGGATGTCCACTGTCCCCATTGTTGTTCATTTTAACACTAGAAGTCTTGTTAAATACAATAAGGGATTCTAACACATTGAAAGGTATAATGATAAGGCAAGAGGATTACAGAATAAAGGCATTTGCAGACGATCTGGTTGTTACCCTAACACAGCCAATGGAATCGATAATCCAGATGAAGGACATTATACAAGACTTTGGTAAAGTTTCAGGTTTCAGATTGAATCAGAGAAAAACCAAGATGGTAGTTAAAAATATGACACAAGATCGTAAACTGGAGTTAGAAAGGAGGGCAGGTTTTGAGATTGTACCAAAGGTAAAATATCTAGGAGTTCAGGTTGCAGAATCAAATATGAAATTGTTTCAAAATAACTATGAGGCGTTGTGGCGAGAGGTGCAAAAAGATATGGAGATTTGGAAAAAACTGCAGCTGTCTTTACTTGGAAGAATAGCAGCAGTTAAGATGAACATTTTGCCAAGATTTCTTTTTTTGTTTCAAATGATTCCGGTGCTCAAAAATGATAAACAACTAAAAGCATGGCAAACTGGTGTCAACAAATTTGTCTGGAACGAGAAAAAACCAAGAGTAAAAATGAAAATTATGCAAGACATTCCAGAAAGGGGAGGTCTCAAACTTCCAAACCTACAATTATATTATGATGCAACAGCTTTGACTTTAGTAAGTGATTGGTTTGGAGGAAAAAAGACTGGAATATTGAATGCAGAAAGTTTTGATCTGGAATTTGGATGGCACGCTTACTTATTTTATGACAGTAAAGTGGATAAAGTATTTAAAAGCCATATACTTAGAGATTCTTTGCTGAGAGTTTGGAAGAAGCACCGAAACAATTGGAATTATAAAATACCGCTATGGCTGGATCTTGGTCATACCTTGTGGAATACAAATATAATGTCACTCGGGGGGGTTTTATATAAAGAGGTTCTTTCTACAGATGCGGGCAGATGGCAGCTGAAGACATTACAGACATTGTTGGCTGAAGGGATTAATTTAACTTGGTTACAATATAATCAACTGCAACTGAGATGGAAAGAGGACCAAAAAACTGGTATTATGATGTATGAGGAAGAATTAGTTAGACATATAAAAGAGAAAGGCCCAATGCATATCAAAAGACTTTATAATGTCTTGTTAGAAAGGGATTCAGAAACTGAATTAGTTAAAGACTGCATGGTTAAGTGGGCACAAAATTTTGAGGAACCAGTGATGTTGGAAACATGGGAAAAAATTTGGGTTCAGAATGTTAAATTTACACAGTCGCAGAATCTGCGGGAAAATTTCTATAAAATGTTTTATAGATGGCATTTAGATCCAAAAAAATTGTCGTGTATGTACCCTAGTGCCCAGCCTAAATGTTGGAGATGTGACTGCTTAGACGCTACATATTATCATGTCTGGTGGACCTGTAAGAAAGTTAAGGCTTTTTGGGTAAAAATTTGGTGGGTCATGCAGAACGTTTTGAAGAAAAAAATTCAATTTTCTCCACAACTGTTTTTATTGGGTATAGTTAAGGGTTTTACATTGGGGGAAACAAAATTGATATTGTACATGATAACTGCAGCAAGATTGTTGATAGGTAAATACTGGAAAAATGAAGCGCTGCCTACGATTGAGGAATGGACTTTGAAGATGGCCAGTTTTGCAGAGATGGCGAAGATTTCAGCATATCTAAAAGATTGTTCTCAAGAGACCTATGAATGGGAATGGAAGAAGTGGATAAATTATGTTCAGCACAAATATCAAACTAGGAAGTATCAAATAGCCTTTATCTAAAAATGTTATATAAGACAGAAACATTTTAGGGTTGAGGATAAAAATTTGCTAGAAAATGTTATATTAAGATAGAAATATTTTAAGGTTAAGGATGAAAATTGGTTAGAAAACGTTATATTATGATAGAAATATTTTTAAGGTAATCAGGATGAAAATGTATTTGAAAATGTTATATCAAGATAGAAATAGGTTAATGTAATGAAGATGAAAATTTGTAAGGGGGAGGGAGGGGTTCAAGTTTTATATACAAAGGAGGGTTTTTTCCTTTTATCTGACATGAGCATACTAGGAAGTCTGGGGGGAGGGGAGGGTTAGGGTGGGTTGGGGAGGTTGGGAAGTCTGGGGGGGGTAGTGGGGGGGGGAAAAAGGGGGTGAAAATGTAATTGTAAAACTTTTGCAATAAAAAAAAAAAATGGCGGACCTGAAGCTGTAGTAACCAGCAACAAGACGGGAAGCTAGGAAGATCGGAGGTGGCCGTGTCAGATCTGAAGCCACGCTTTCCCTGCCTGTGTGCAATCGAACATCAAAAGAAGAGGTCGGCGGAGTCGGGAATGAAGGGCTCGGAGCGAAAAGAAGCAGCGATGGAGAATAGAGGGCAGATCGTAAAGGTGCAGAGCTCGACAAGCCGACGCGGAGAGCAGAACACTGAGGGAGCAGACTACTTGCACAAAGAGCTCCGGAGGACACAGTGAGCGTGAAGACAGAAAGATTTTATTAGAACTTTTGCTCTATTGCCGCTGGATTGATTGGCGAGGAGACGGAGCAGGCTGGAGAGCGGATTGCGCTTGACTGTTCCTGGGAAACAGGAAGTGCAGCCATAATAGAAAATCGAGGGAGCAAGAGACCAAAGGACTGGCATAGAGACAATCTAGCTGTGAGATCCACCATAGAGCATTGACGGAGCTTCCTGGTGTGGATAGGAGAAGACTAATGACTGAGTAATCAAGTGGCTCAGGGATATATATATATAATCAAAAAAAAAGAGAAGAAGGAGAGAACTACTAGACTCCTACTGTAAATTCTGTTATCTGTCCCCTCTCCTATACTTTTTTGATAATCTTCTTTCTAATTCTAGATACTATTGCTGATAAGAACTGTTAATTGTTTCATGAATTAACAGATATATATATATGGTAGATACGTACATATATTTATATAATCAGATGTAAGGATTTAGATTTACACTTAATTAATTAATTAGTTAACTATATTTACTCCTATTGATACTATTTATTAATTTATTTATATTAACCTTTTATAATATCGTATTAATCTAATGACATTTAGCTATACAAGAATTATAGTATATTGATTTATTGGTATATAGTGGTTTAAGAATTCTGGTTTTGAAATCATATTTGGGAATTAGTTCAGACTCTAATTAATGTGACTCAATTTATTAGATTTAACTTATTAAGAAAATTAGAAAACCTTTGTATACTAGAAGGATTTGATTTAAGGAAAAAAATTTAATGAATTGATCCTCTTGATTTAAGATAGCAAATTATATAAATAGGAACTCAAGAAGTAACCAATAGTGGAAACAGGGGCAAATGCCATTGAATGATTATTTGGAGAAATATTGAGAAAATTATAAGAGAACAAAAGCTAATCTTGAAAGAAATGGCAAGTATGACCTCAACAATTATGAAAACTGGCAAAAAAGTACCATCCAACCCCACTTTAGCAACGACGTCCCCAGCAACCCAAAAATCATTAGAAGGCCTACAGAAACTAGATAAGCCCCCAACAACCCCAACTTTACAAACTGTACAGTCCTCTTTGTCACTAATCCAAGAAACTATGCTAGCAATGCAAGAGAAATTGTTAAACAACCATTCTGAACTAAAGTTGGACATCCATGTCCTTGACTCAAAGATGAATGAGATTCAAGCCTCTATTGCTAACAACGAGAGAAGAATTCAAAAAGTAGAACACAGGATGGAACAAAGTGAAAAGAAATTGGATATGGTGGATCAGAGTTTTGTGACACAGAATAAAGAAATTGAAAATTCTTTGATACAACTGGAAATGGACAAGGCTTCATTTTACCTCTGTTTCCAAAATATCTGTGAAGAAAAGGAAGAAGATCTAGGCGACAAGATGGCAGAGCTGATCGCGGACGTTCTCCAGCAGGATAAACAAGAAATTATTAGAGAACTCGACGAGGTCTATAGGGTGCAAACAAATTATGTGAGAAGGAACAGGGTCCCTAGGGAAGTTCATGTAAGGTTTGCCAGAGAAAAAGTGAGGGTTATTTTATATAACATAGCGCGAGAGGAACAAATTGTATTCAAAGGGAAGGAGGTGAATATTTTAAAACAAATACCAAGAAGAGTGAGGGAAGTGAGGAAGAATTATAGATTTTTGACGAGCCAATTGAATAGAAGAAATATCACATTCAGATGGCTTCTGCCAGAGGGGATGTTAATCTCATGGCAGGGAAGGAAAATCAAAATTGACAGTTTAAGCGCAGCACAGGATTTTTTAGACCAACTAAGAGGAGGGGAAGAGGAGCAAAATAGCAAAGAAAACATTGAAATGGCAAATACAGAAGAAGAAACCTCTCAAGAGCAAAGTACAAAGGAAGATATAGAAGAGGAGAAGAAAAGAGAAAAAGTAGAAGAAAAGGGAAAGAAAACTAGACCAGTAAGAGCAGTAACGCTAAAAACAAATAAGAACTAGGAACTAGACACCAACACTAGGAATGGATGGCTTAAAAATTTTATCCCTAAATGTTAACGGTGTAAATGATCATAAAAAGAGGAAGATAATATTATCAAAATTGGTAAAACAAAATCCAGACATAATATGTATACAGGAAGTTCACATAAAAAAAGAAGAGGCCAATTATTTAGAATTTACTAAATTTGGCAAAGTATTTGTGTTGTTAGCAGAAAAAAAGAAAAGGGGAGTTGCCATGTATGTGAAAAAAGGAATAGAGGCAGAATTAAAATATAATGACGGTAAAGGGAGAATTCTAATGATAGAAGTAAAGAGAGGTAACTCAAAAATGATGCTGGTGGGGATATATGCCCCGAATAAAAAACAGGGACAATTTTACCGAAAATTACAGGAACAATTAGGAAATTGGGCACATAATGAAATATGTTTGTTAGGCGATTTTAACGGTATTGTAGACCCAGATAAAGATTATAAAAGTGGGGGAAAAAAATAAATAAAAGGTTACCCTTGCCAAAAAGCTTTCTTGATTTGGTGGATGAAGTAAACTTAATCGATATGTGGCGTACACTGCACCCTTATGATTCCCAATATACCTTTTATTCGAATCCGCAAAATTCCTGGTCTAGAATAGACATAGTATGGGCCACTAGAAAAATAGGATTGGAAATTAAGAAAGTTGATATGAGTACAAACGCCTGGGCAGATCATAAGCTCCTCGAAATAAATTGGCACTATACAAATAGGAGAAAACAACAGAGATGGAGTCTAAGGACGAACCTTTTGAATGAAAGAGTTTATATTAAAACTGAATGAAGAAGTTAAGCGCTTTTTTATAAAAAATGGTAAGCAAGGCACGGCTAGGGAAATAGTATGGGATACTATGAAAGCTTACGTGAGAGGAGTAGCAATATCGTACATGGCGTTTAAAAATAAGGAAAAAAGGAAAGCTAGGGAGGCTCACAACCAAAAACTAGAAGAAGCGGACAATAAATTACAACAAAATCTGGGAGACGAGGCGGCTAAACAAAAGTGGATGATGGCGAGGCATAGTTTGAATATTTTGGACCAGGAGGAGCTAGCGCAAAAAATTAAAAGAACAAAACATTACTATTTTGAGAATGCCAATAAATTATTTTTCTATACCAAACCATACCAGTGAATCTTGATAAAAAAATTTTCTTGGATCTGAATAAAAAGGTGAGGAATTTTTTATGGGAGGGAAAGAAGGCGAGGATCTCATATAAGACATTGCAAGGGAAAAGAAATATGGGTGGCTTTGGACTTCCTGACTGGGAAGCATATCAAAAGGTGGCTAAATTAGTATGGATTAAGGAGTGGGTCACATTGCAAAATAGGAGAATTTTGACGTTAGAAGGCCATGATCTACAAGAAGGTTGGCATGCTTACCTGTGGGACTCCAAGAATAAAAAAAAATCTTATTTTCATAAACATAAAGTAAGGGAGACTGATCTGTCCCCGTCCACACACACACACAAACACAGCCAGCCGAGGGTTAAAGACTTTGGAACGCACCCAGGTCTTATCTCCCACTTGGCAGCGATAGACACACCGTCTGCCAAGTGACTTTATTTGCACAGTAAAACAGAAAGATAAATACTCAAGAGTCCAAATGTCCGACACTATAAATCTTTCTCTCAGCAGTTCCGGACGAGGCTTTAGTGACTATCCAAGGTTTGCTTTTGTTCGTCACAAGGATCCCTGACCACTACCCTCTATTATATAGTCTCTGGGGTGTGGTCCAGTGACTCAGTTCTAATCCCTAGCACGCCTCCTAAGCTGCTGCAATCGTTTATCACGCCTTCGGAGGCGTGCGTCCAGGAATGATGTTTCTTCGTCACTCTGATCTGAACCAGCTGTCTCCCTGCTGATCTCCTCTCCCTCGGCCGGCACCTGAGACAATGCCAGAGGGGAGGGGCCTGGAGAGGGAGGCCTGGCTGACTCCTCTTCCTCATGCTCGGAGCTTTCTTCCTCCGATGGGACAGGCTCAGAGGGTGGAGCCACAACAGAGACTCTTATCCAAACGTGGGAGGAAGTTAGGCAATGATTTTATGTGAAAGTACCAAATTGGCTTTCTATTATGGAGGCCCTGGCCGCCTCAAACAGAAGAGATTTAAAGTTCGGCACCTATAAGGATATATTGGATGATAACGGGACCCTTAAATCTCGGGATACATTGAGAGACCAAGGCTTCAATTTAAATTGGTGGAATTATCTACAGATAAACTCAAGATATCAAAAGGATAGGGATCAATATGGTATAGAAACAAAGTATAATAATTTGGATAAAATTATGTTGGGGACGGAAAAGAAAATGTTAGCAAAATTTTATAACCTCCTATTAGGCGAGGATAGGGCAGAGGGAATAGCTAGAAACCAATTAAATATCTGGGAAAAAAACATTGGATACAATTTAAATTTTCATGATTGGGAGGAGGCCTGGAATAGGAATTACAAATTGACTAAATCAGCAACCTATAGGGAAAATCACTATAAGATGCTCCATAGATGGTACCTAGTGCCAGCTAGATTAGCGAAAATATTCCCTAGCGCTTCAGCAACTTGCTGGAAATGTGGAAAGGAGGTCGGCACCTTCTATCATATGTGGTGGTCCTGCCCAGAGACAAAAAGGTTTTGGTCTAGAATTCGAAATTGGTTACGAGAAATAGTCGAAGAAGAATTAGACTTATCCCCTGAAATTTTTCTATTGGGAATGATCAGAGATGGACTCACCAAAGATAAAATCCATCTCGTAATTCATATTACAACAGCGGCCAGACTAGTTTTCGCAAAGTATTGGAAAGATAAAATAATCCCTCCAGAGGAAATACTAATAAACAAAATCTTAGAATGTGCAGAAATGTCAAAATTAACGAGTGATCTTAATAATGATGTGAACTCAAAATATTATGTAGTATGGGAAAGGTGGTACAAATGGTTGAATAATAGGATAAGATCATGATGTCAGGATATGCTTATCTTTAGTAATTGAAGTTTTGAATTTACCTGATATATACTTTGCAAATATGTATATACACGACACCTCGGACGTTAATGGAGATTTGATGTTTTTTATAATTTTAAAACTAATAAAGTACACACACACACACACACACACACACACACACACATATATATATATATATATATATATATATATATATATATATATATATATATATATATATATATATATAATTTTTTTAAATAAAATAAATAAATAAATAAATAAATAAATAAATACTTATCCAGAAAACCCCAATACAACAGCAAAAAGGCTGAAATCGTTAAGCCTATGTTCCAAATGCCCCAGCTAGCAGCAAAAGTAATCACCCAAGCGCAGGCAAAAGAGGAACAGCTTGCCGACAATGTGACGACTCTAAGATTTAAGGAGGCACTCCTTAAGGATGACTGGTTCCAAGCTCACAAAAACAACTGCTTGCTTAAGGACAGTTTAGTCTGGGTAGGGGACAAACTTTATGTCCCTGCCAGCCAAAGACTGGACCTAATGAAACGATGCCACAACTCCAGACTGGCTGGAAATTTTGGATTTGTCAAAACTCTACACCTCGTCAAAAGACAATTTTGGTGGCCATCCCTTAAAAAAGACATTGAGAGCTATGTTGCTAGCTGCCCTACATGTGCAGCTGCTAAAAGACACCAGGGAAAATCCCCAGGAGTCTTACAAACTGTAGCAGAACCTTCAGCACCCTAGAGAGAGATTTTTATGGATTTTATTGTTAAGCTTCCTGAAACTGCGGGAAACACGGTTATTTGGGTTGTCATGGATCTGTTTTCAAAACAAGTCCATTTTATAACCTGCCAAAAGATCCCAACAGCTAATGCACTAGCAAAGTTGTTTCTAGTGCACGTTTATCACCTTCATGGCGCTCCCCAAAGGATTATTTCTGATAGGGGTGTTCAATTCACTTCCAAATTTTGGCAGGCTTTTTAAAATTTATTAGGCACCGCCCAGGGTTTAAGCTCCTCCCATCACCCCCAGGCGAAGGGAAGGGGTGTTGAACGCATGAACGGGATGTTAGAACAATATTTAAGATGTTTTATAAACTACCAACAGGACAATTGGACTGACCTTTTACCATTTGCTGAGGTAGCTTACAATAACTCTGTACACAGCAGACACATTCTTGCCACAGGACAAGAATTCACCCCCATGCCAGAACTACCCACACAGGAGCCTGACATCCCCTTCCTCAAGGAGTGGATAAAAAATTTACAAACCACATGGCCTGTAGTCAGATTAGCCCTACAAGAGGCTTGAGCAGCTTTTAAAGATCAAGCAGACAAAAAGCGGATTGAACCCAAACTTGTCAAGGTGGGAGACCATGTATACTTATCCACAAAGTTCCTACAATCACTACAACCCTCAAAGAAGCTGGGACCCAAATTAATTGGGCCATTTCCCATCACAAGACCATTAACCCTGTAACTGTAGAGCTCCTCCTTCCTAAGACACTTAGACAGGTTCATCCAGTATTTCACTGCAGCTTACTCAAACCGGAAATCACCTCAACCATCAGACCCCCTTTACCCACACCTCCAGTCCCCATTATGGTGGAAGGAGAACAACATTTTGAAATCAAAGATATCCTCAACTCACGCACTCACCATGGTTCCACACAATACTTAGTAGCCTGGAAACACCTACCCTCCTCTCAGAACGAATGGGTAGCCAAGAAACACGTTAAAGCCCCTACATTGTTAAGTAAATTCCACCTGAAATACCCTCACAAACCATTCTAATTCCTAATGTATTATGTGTTTTATGTCTTTCCAGGTGGATTATCCATTTTTCTAAGGAGGGCAATATGTCAGATCTGTGTATCTGCCATTCTTCAGAGGAAGGGGGGGGGTTGGTTTTGATACATTTACTTTCTGTTTATGTATCCTATATCCTGCCTTGCCTTCTTGTATAATCTTCCACCTGATTTATAACCATTGCCTGGTGCCTTAGATGCCTGAAAATTTCTCACGTCTTGGGGAATGTAAGGGGAGGGTGGGCCATGTGGACTGCAACAGCAGAAGATGGCCCTGAGAAAGTTCCCTGATCTCTTTCTCAGAGTGGCCGGTACAATAACATCTTCACACCTGCAGATTGGCTGAATCCACATTGGACAGTTGGGAGGGGTTCCTAATTTCCTTTATCCTAGTTGTATGGCCTGAGGGACCTCAGAGCCTGCTTTGATTCTGTCCTACTATCACCCCTTTTCAATAAAAAGTTTCTTTTGAAATAACAAGTTTCTTTTTTTTAATTTTAAAAAACAAACTTTATTAGATTTTTAAAAAAATAAAATTGTATAAAACATTCACAATCTTAAAATACAATCAACAGTATCAACAAACAACAAAGTATATATAATGTATATAAGTACACATATATACAAAAATATTTTCCTTTTTTTCCTTAATGACGGTGTATAATTATTACTTTTAATTTCTTACTAAATTTTGACTTTACCTTCTTTTCCATTGGTTTATCCACTCATACCAACTGTCCCATATCTTAAAATACTGTGAGTCTTCCTTATCTTTCAATTTCAACGTTAGTCTATCCATTTCTGCACATGTGTACATTTTTTGAATTATTTGCTGCTCCGTTGGCAATTGATCTGTTTTCCAGACTTGTGCTAAGGCTAACCTAGCTGCCGTGATTATATGTAATATTAGGTACTTTTTTTTCCTTTCTAATGTTTTGTTTAAGCATTCCTAACAAAAAAATTTCTGGTTCTAACTCAATATCCTCAATATCAGCAATTATTTCTGATATCCAAATTTTTATTTTTATCCAATATTTCTTAATTTTTGGGCAAAGCCACCAGACATGAAAGAAGGTTGTCTTCACACCTGCAGATTGGCTGAATCCACATTGGACTGTTGGGAGGGGTTCCTAATTTCCTTTATCCTAGTTGTATGGCCTGAGGGACCTCAGAGCCTGCTTTGATTCTGTCCTACTATCACCCCTTTTCAATAAAAGGTTCCTTTTGAAATAACAAGTTTCAAGAGTCTTTACTTTCTTGAATAAGGGGGAGAGGCAGGGCCTTACATAGGGTAGTAAAGGGGTTTTGAGTTTTGAGCTCAAAGGCTGCTTGGAAAGAAAATGAGTACCTCTAAATTTTAACTTTAAAGCCCAGAAAAGCATGGGAAATGTGTGTATGCCTGTGTGTGTGAGTGAGAGGACCCTTCTCTCAATCACAGCTGGATCCTGCTCCCTGTGTGCCTTTCCTAACTGCAGAAAGATCTGTTCTACCAACAGAGCCTGGAAAGTATAGTGGGTCAGGCAGGACCTTCTGTTAGGGAAAAGGGAGAGGTTGTGTGACAATGGAATGGAAAAGTGAATGAGAGAGTTGAACTTGGGCAACCAGAAGTCACTGAGCAAAGCCCTGTGTTAGGAGCTGTCCTTACCACTGGAAAAAGAAGCAGAGGTCCTCCCGGACTCTACTGCGTCCAAAAACTGAGGCAGGAAAGGCCATGGAAGGAGGTGCCCTTACTCTCTGCAGCAGAGTCCTCCCGGACCCCTTTTTGGTTCACAAACTGTGGCAAGAGTTCCCTTGGCAGGAGGTGTCCTTACTCTGGAAAGGGAACCAGAGTCCTCCCGGAGCATTTTTGGTCTGCAAACTGTGGTGGGGCGAGAGTCTCGTTAGGAGACTCAATTTGCCAGGACCCGGCAGAGCCAATTGAATCCCTACATCGGGAATAGGGAAACATGGGGTGCTCTAGCTGGAGGGTCATGGTAGGCTCCCCTCTAGGAGACTTGCTTGATGCCTGGGAAGAGAGACAAGCAAGGAAGTTGTATAAAGAGTGGGCTTTGCTCAGGGACGAAGCTGGAAAGCCAATCTGGCAAAATAAAAAGGTACTTAAAAGAAAAGGGAAAATATAGCTTGGAACTGAACCAGATGGACATTTCTTCCAACACAGGATTTGTCTACTAAACTACAAGATTGGCTGCTAAACTAGTATTATGCTAGAGTTACAATTTTCAAACACAGTACTTAACATTTTAATCATTTAATCCTGGACTGTAATTGTAGAGATCTATGCAATCAACTAGTGATTCAATTCAGATTATATCTTTTTCAGCCAGCCCTTGCAGGTAACTCAGATCTGCTACAATAATTTGTATATTGCTGGCTGGGAAAAACTGCTTCATCAATACATTTCTAATGAAATAGGTAACAGGCTCCTTCTTTTAAATCTTGCAATCTTAGGGGACCTAGAAAATAAGCTTTTTCTGTGGTTGCCTTGTTATTTGGATCAGCCTCAATTCTTCTCACCTTTAAGAAAGCTGTTAAGACCTGGCCATTCCCCCAAGCTTTAGGGGCAAACAGTGGAGTTCCCTTTAGTTCACGGGTGTCAAACCTGGGGCGTCACATTGCCGTCACGTGATGTATCGTGACTTTTTTTCCCTTCACGGAGCTGGGCTGGACGTGGCCCACACGTGACACATCCGGCCCACAGGCCACCAATTTCAATCATCCAGCCAGCAGGCCACCAGTTTGCGTAGTAGTAGTTCCTGTCTTATATGCTTAATTACCAATGTATATTTTGGATCTTATATATTGCACATGTTTTAATGTTATATGGTCTGGGGGGGGTTTTTTTTTGTCTTATTGTTTGTTTTTTTGTGTTGTTCATCATGCAGTCAGTGTTTAAGCCTTATAAATCTGAATAAAAATATAAAGTTTTAACATGTATTCTCCAAAACTCTATGCTTAAACTATAGGTTGGGGGCTCCCCTGCCAACTTTTGCCTACAGTACACATCCGGTCCTTGTAATTGACATATCCACACACATACAAACACACCATTCTAAGTGCAGATTATCACCATTTTCTACAATTCTTATTCCTCAGGCATTGGATAGAATTCAGTGAGAGTGTTTCTAGATCAATGTTTTTCAACCTGGGCAGTTTGAAGATGTGTGGACTTCAACTCCCAGAATTCCCCAGCCAGCCAGGGGAGTTGGCAGATTGCTGGCTTGCTGGCTTGCTGGCTTACTCGCCTGCTCGCCGTGAAGCACTCCCCTCCCCTCTGACACCCACTGAGCCTCCTCCCACCATGAGTGCCTCTGTTCCTCCTCCTCACCAGAAGCGCTCGCACACCCAGCGGGAAGGGGGAGGCCGGTGACTGGCTGGGCCCGCTTTAATGGAGAGGTGTCCTCGCCAATCCGGCACAGCACGGAGGTCCAGCTGGCTGATTCTTAGCTTCTCGGAGTCCACCTTAGTGAAGATCTCACCTGGAAAAATTATATGATCCAGGTGGTCAGGAAGGCTCAACAGAGACTCCATTTCCTCAGGATCTTGCAGAAAAACAAAGTGGAACAATGACTGTGTCAGCTTTGGAAGCCTTATTAGGCCAGAAGCTCCAATGCTGCCACCTTCTCATGTGTGGGAAAGTAGGAGAGGGGGTTAATAGACATAAATAGCATTCTTCCTGTCGGTCAAGGTCAGGGTGATCCCACATCTGGAGAAGGAGTGGTCAGGGGGCTGGATAGGGATGAAACAGACGTTGATTGGAGCATGTGACCGACTGGGTGGAAAAGGGGATGGTTTTGGGAGCTTTGAATTACTGAAGGAAAACCCGGGCTTTTCAGATTCGGGTTTTCCCAGATGTGCCAGTTTGCCTATTTTAGTAAAGAGAACTTTGGAAAATGCTTGCTTCCACATCTTTACTTGGAGTGGGGGGTTTTCTGGAACGCTGACATTAACCCAAATCTCTCTAAAACCTAACAGCACCCCATAAGGGGGCTGTCAGGGGTACTGAGCCCCAGCATCTACCTAAACCCCGGGTGATGCAAAGACTCAGTGAAGATGGATGCTCAAGGAATTGCCGATCCCTTGCTTGCTCTTTCTGAAGAGATGGGACGAGCCATGGAGGCTGCAGAGGAAGCCCTTCGACTTGGGGCTTGGGCTGAGGTGTCAGATTCCTGGAAGAGTTGCCAGTCCGACCCAGCTCCAGGAGGGGAAATGAAATCGCCCCATGAGCAAGACTGGAGGATGGGGGCTGCTGTGGAATCCAGGAACTCCCAGGGCTGGGACCAGCTGCACCCAACACAGAGCCAGTCCTTAACTGGGCTCCCTGAGAGTTTTGAGCGGATGGAAGGGGGGAGCTTCGCCTCACCTTCCCAACCCCTGGAGGTGAGCTGGAGGCTAGCGAAACCAACATTCGCCCTCCCTGATCCGGGACATGGAGGGGGGATTAGTAGGACGCAGACACCCCCCCCTTACCCACCCAGAGGCCAAAGAACAGGATTAGCACAGCATTCCAATCCTGCAGCAGTGGGGCATCAGGCTCAGCCGGCATACGGAATGCAAACCCCCCCTTTTGGGGGCCCTCACCAGCCTGCCTTCGCGCTACCTCCTACTGAGAATATACAGCCCAGATGGGGTTCCTGTCCCAGCCAGGGATGGATCCAGTGCCAGTGGTATCCCCCGCTGTCTGTTCCAAGCTTCCAGGGATCCCCCTGGCCCCCCTCCTATGGCCAAACAATCCAGGCACCGCAGGGGGGACTAATCCAGCAGCCGGCTAGAGTGGCCCACCCCCCTCCAGTGCAGCAAACAGCCTAGCAGCCAGGCCCCCTCCCCCAGCAGCCGACAATGTTGCCCCCCTCCTTTCCAGCCCAGCAACTCTCACAGCAGCCTGTTGTAATGCAGCAACCAAGAGCAGCCGCACAGCAAGTTCTATCCCAACCACCCACGAGGCCAACACACCCCCCCCCCCGTTTCAGAGCAACCTTTGACGGGATGCCAGGCAAGTTAGCTTATTTCCTCAGCAGGGTCTGGGCTCACGTGGATCAGTATGGGGACCAATACGAATCAGAACGGGACTTAGTGTTGGCAATCTCAGATGGGATGAATGAGGGGGAGGCTTCTGAATGGATAGCCTAGCTGCACAATGAGGGCGCTGCAGAACTGGATGATGCCGATGGGTTTATCACACTGCTCCGGTCCCGATTTGAGGACCCTGACCGCGTAAATGAAAGCGAAGCCACGCTAAAAGTCATGAAGCAAGGTAATCGACCTATAAAAGACTTTGTATGGGACTTTAGACAAGTCGCAGGAAATCTAGGCCATTGGCCTGACCGCATACTCCTACACTACTTTAAAGAAGCTATTGACCCAGAAGTCAGAAAAGCCTGTGGGATCCGGGGGGTGCCTGACCGTCTCCACAACTGGTATACCATGTCCATTGCTCTAGACAGAGAAGTCCACCCCCATGGCCAAACCCCAGCAAAGCAGCCACCTCGGAGATCGTTATCTAGAAGGCCCATTTCAAAGGCTACAAATTTCACACACACCCCTCAACCGGAGAGGGCGATTAATTGCTATCAGTGTGGACAAACAGGACATCGAGCTTCTGAGTGCCTGGCCCCTGCCACAGTTCCACAGCAACACCCCGCCCCAGCTGCAGGAGGCAGGAGGGCTCCAAGGAAAGCCCCAGACACCAGCCGATTTGTCAGACAAGCCGTGGAAATTCCCCTCCCCACTGAAGAGAGGGATGACCCTCCGGTTAAAGAAGCCCCTCCCAGCATGGCTAACGGGGATGAAGACCTGATGGTGAGTGCACCCATCCCCCCCTTCTCAATTAAAGTAAAACTGGTGCTGCCAGACACAGGGAAACAAGCAGAACTGCCAGCAATAATAGATACCGGCTGCACCAGATGTTTAATCAGGCTTAAAGTGGTGGAAAAATTGGGGATTAAGACAACACCCTTAAAGCACCCAGTTAAATTTCACCAAGTGGATGGAACGTTAATTGGGGGAGTCCCTGCCACCCATATTACTGAACTGATTAAATTAGAGATGGGGAAACATCATGAACTTATACAATTTATAGTAACCCCAAAAATGTCAGAATCTATCATACTGGGCCTGGCTTGGCTGGACAAATGGGGCCCCACCATCACATGGGACAATGGATACCGAAAAATCAGGATAGCGGTTGGCCTATCACCCCCTCCCCCTCCCCCCAAACAGCAACCCACCCATAACGGCCAGGGGCCAGAGACAGCTGCAGCTTGTTCAGACGGGCCTCCGGGCGAACACCAAATCCCTAAAGTTTATGCAGACTTAGCCAAAGCTTTCAGTGAGGAAGAGTGTAACCTCCTCCCACCTCATCGGCCCACAGACTGCGCCATCGAACTACAACCAGGGGCAAAATTGCCAAAACCTAGAATGTACTCCATGACACCTGCTGAAATGACCGAGTTGAGGAAATACATTGACACCAACCTAGCCAGAGGGTTCATCGAGCCTGCGAAATCCAGCATGGCCATCCCAGTACAGTTTAAAGAAAAAAAAGATGGTACTTTAAGATTATGTATTGATTTTCGTTCTGTCAACACCATTTGCATACAAAATACCTACCCCCTCCCACTGATGAAGGACTTACTGAACCACCTATCGAAAGGAAAATTTTTCACCAAGCTAGATCTAAGAGAAGCCTACTACTGAGTTTGCATAAAGGAGGGAGACGAATGGAAGACTGCTTTTTTTTATTGAAAAAGTTTTACAATTACATTTTCTCCCCAATTTCCCTCCGCAACCCTCCCTGACCTCCCTAACCCTCCCTAACCCCCTAACCCTCCCCTTCCCCCCCAGACTTCCACAAAATATAATCCAAATCAAAATCCCCTTTTTATAAAACTTGAACCCGTCCACCCCCTGTATATTTTTCACATCTTTACAAAATTCTATTATTCTATCCCTATATAATACTTTCAGTTAAAAGCTATCTGATATTTCCTAGTTTGATATTTATTCTGCACATAATCTATCCACTTTTTCCACTCCCATACATAAGTCTCTTGTGAGCGATCTTTTAAATATGCTGAAATCTTCGCCATCTCTGCAAAACTGGCCATCTTCAAAGTCCATTCTTCAATAGTAGGCATAGCTTCATTTTTCCAATATTGACCTATCAATAATCTCACTGCTGTTATCATATACAATATCAACTTTGTTTCACCCAATGTAAAACCCTTAACTATACCCAATAAAAACAACTGTGGAGAAAACTGAATTTTTTTCTTCAAAACATTCTACATAACCCACCAAATTTTTATCCAAAAAGCCTTCACTTTCTTACAAGTCCACCACACATGATAATATGTGGCATCTAGGCAGTCACATCTCCAGCATTTTGGTTGAACATTAGGGTACATGCACGACAATTTCTTAGGATCTAAATGCCATCTATAAAACATTTTATAAAAATTTTCCCTCAAATTCTGCAACTGTGTAAATTTAACATTCTGAACCCATATTTTTTCCCATGTTTCCAACATCACTGGTTCTGCAAAATTTTGTGCCCACTTTATCATACAATCTTTAACTAATTCAGTTTCTGAATCCCTTTCTAACAAAACATTATAAACCCTTTTAATATGCATTGGACCTTTCTCTTTTATATGTCTAACCAATTCCTCCTCATGCATCATAATACCAGTTTTTTGGTCCTCTTTCCATCTCAATTGGAGTTGATTATACTGTAACCAGATTAAGTTAATCCCTTCTTCCAACAGCGTTTCTAAAGTCTTCAGTTGCCATTTGCCCGCATCTGTGAAAATAACTTCTTTATATAACCCCCCCCCTCGAGTGACATTATATTTGTATTCCACATAATATGACCAAGATCCAGCCATAACGGTATTTTGTAATCCCATTTGAGTCGGTGCTTCTTCCAAACTCTCATCAAAGAGTTTCTAAGTATATGGCTTTTGAATACTTTATCCACTTTGTTGTCATAAAATAAATAAGCATGCCAACCAAATTCAAGATCAAAACTTTCTATATTCAATATTCCAGTCTTTTTCCTTCCAAACCAATCACTTGCTTGCATCAAAGCTGCTGCTTCATAATATAATTGTAGGTTTGGAAGTTTAAGACCTTCCCTTTCTGGAACATCTTGCAAAATTTTCAATTTAACTCTCGGCTTTTTTTCATTCCAGACAAACTTATTCACTCCTCTTTGCCATTCTCTCAATTGTTTATCACTTTTAAGCACCGGAATCATTTGGAACAGAAAAAGAAATCTTGGCAAAACGTTCATCTTAACTGCTGCTATTCTTCCAAGCAGAGACAGCTGCAGTTTTTTCCAGGTCTCCATATCTTTCTGTACCTCTCGCCACAACATCTCATAATTATTTTGAAACAGTTTCATATTTGATTCTGCAACCTGAACTCCTAGATATTTAACCTTTGGTACTATCTCAAAACCTGCCTTGCTTTCAAGTTCCTGTTTTCGATCTTGTGTCATATTTTTAACTATCATCTTAGTTTTTTTCTGGTTCAGTCTAAATCCTGATACTCTTCCGTATTGTTCTATAATGTCTTTCATCTGGATTATTGATTCCATCGGTTGTGTTAGGGTAACGACCAGATCATCTGCAAATGCCCTTATTCTGTAATCCTCTTGCCTTATCACTATTCCTTTCAAGGTACTCGAGTCCCGTATTATGTTCAACAAGACTTCTAATGTTAAGATAAATAACAATGGGGATAACGGACAACCTTGTCTTGTTCCTTTTTCGATTTTAAACTCTGTTGTCAAACTTCCATTGATAATAATCTGTGCCTTTTGCTCTTGATAAATTGTTGAAACCGCCTGTATAAATTGGTCCCCAAAGTCCATCTTTTTTAAAGTCTTTAATAGAAAATTCCAATCCACTCTATCAAAGGCCTTCTCTGCATCCAAGAAAACCAGCACTGCAGGGATCTGTTTATTCTTCTCAAGATATTCCAATAAATCTATTACTTGCCTTACATTGTCCTTCATGTATCTACCCTCGATAAATCCCGCTTGATCATCATGAATCACCTTTTGAATTACTGGCATCAATCTGTTGGCTAATACTTTTGCATAAATTTTATAATCCGTATTCAGAATAGATATTGGTCTGTAATTCTCCGGTTTTTTAGGACCTGCTTGCTCTTTTGGTATCAAAGAAATATAAGCTGTTGTCCATGATGGGGGTATTTTTCCCCCTTGTTGTATATTACAAAATAAGTCTCTGAGTTGTTCCACCATTTCTGCCTGCAAAGTTTTATAGTACACTGCAGTCAGACCATCCGTTCCAGGAGCTTTAGCTGTTTTCAATTGTTAATTTTGCGGCAATAATCTCCTCAGATGTTATAAGATGATTCATTCTCACCTTTTGTTGACTAGTGATTTTTGTAACTCTTTTATTTTCTAGATATTTCTCTATAATTCCATTCTGTATATCATCTTTGCCATATAATTTGGTATAATAATCTACAAAAACTTCTTTAATTAATTTTTGTTGAGAAATTTCCTTCCCTCCAGTATCAATACTATCAATGATCCGTGTACTCTGCCTCTTCCTTAGTGTGTAAGCCAACCATCTGCCCAGTTTGTTAGCGTTGCAGAATGTGTTATGTTTCGCAAATTGTAGATTTGTTGCTGTTTGTTCCGCCATAAGCATTTGAAATTGATCTTTCAGAAGTTTTATAGCTCCTCGTATTCTTTCATCTGTTGGGTTTTTTATAAGTAACTGTTCTTTATTCTTTATTTCTGCTTCCATTTCAGATCTTTTCTTTTGTCGATTTAATTTGTGTTTAGAGTTCATATGGATGAGTACCCCTCTCATATATGCTTTACTCGCATCCCACACAATTTCAATAGGGGTACCCTTATTCAAGTTCATTTCAAAAAATTCTTTCATCTGCTTTTTAAGTTCTGTTATATTCTTTTCATATCTAAACAGATTTTCATTTAATCTCCATGATCTTCTCTCACTCTTCCACTCCTTGGAAAAATCTTTGTTCTTTTTGTTTTTACAAGTAGGTCAGCTGATAGTAAAATAAAATCAATCCTAGAAAAGGATCTGTGTCTATCTGAAAAAAAAGTAAAGTCCAATTCTTTTGGGTTATGTATTCTCCAAATATCTTTTAATTCCAAATCTTCTTTCATATCAAAAAAAGTCTGTGGTAGTCTAATCCTTGACTTCGCCGAACTCTTTTTATCTATTTTAGAATCAATTACTCCATTCCAATCTCCCATAATTAAAATAGATCTATAGTCCCATTGCAATATTTTAGAATGCAAAGTTTTATAAAAATTGTCCTGTTGTTGATTAGGAGCATAAATTCCAATCACTAGAATTGGGCCACTTGCTGTGTGCAGTTCAATTGTTATAAACCTACCACATTCATCTGCTTCTATAATTTTAGCTGACAGTCTTTTATTTATATAAATAACTACACCATTCTTTTTTTCCAAATTTGAAGCTATAAAATGTGTTCCTAATCTTGAATTTATCTGATATTTTTGATCTTGTGTTCTAACATGAGCTTCTTGTAAACAAATTATATCATTGTTAAATTGTCTCAAGTATGTAAATAATTTCTTCCTTTTCTGTGGTGAATTTAATCCATTCACATTCCAAGATAAAAACTTAATCGTCATGTACACTTTTTTGAAGCAACAAGCACATTTGCCGAAGATTTTCCGAGTCGGTAGTCTTCGGCTTTGCTCCCCCCATGGCTTCACATTCTTGTGTATTACCCTTGACTCCTTTCTTATATTGCTGTGGCTTGGGCCTTTCCTGTTGTTGTTTTTCTTTGAGTTGCTTAGAAATTGCTCGAGTTATACGCTGATCTTTAGCTTCACACATCCGGGCTAGGTCCAAAGCCACTTCTCTTGTAGTCTTAGGTGGTTCAGTCACAATTTTCGAAGGAAGATCTAGCAGGGGCTCATCCAGAAAACCTCCTGTAGCTCCCTGCATTTCCATTGCCTCTAGTTCCAGCTGCTTAGGCTGCTCTTCCATCTCTTGCTGAAATTGCTTCTCCTTATCACTCTCCTTTATCTCCAACACAGAAGATGTACATGGGAATGGTGAGCTCTCTTTAAAGACATTAGAATAGAATTCTTCCGCCTTCTCAACAGTATTTAATCAGTATCTTTCTCCCTTATACCTCAAGATTATACCAGTTGGAGCATCCCACCTAAATGGAATTTGTTGTTTTTTTAATTCATTCACTAGAAATCCAAAATCCTTTCTATCTTTTAACATCTTAGGTGGTAGCTCTTTATAAACTCCAATCTCCTTTCCCTCCACTTGCACAGCAGAGAGAAAAGACTTTTGCAAAATATCATTTCTCATTTTTCTATCTGTAAAGTATATCACCACATCTCTGGGCAATTGTCTTTGTCTGGCCACCCATGAATTCACTCTGTACACTTTATCCATTTTGCAAAAAATCTCTTCAGGGCTAATCTTTAACAGTACAGCTAGAGCATCAGCACAAGTCTGTCTCAGGTCTTGTCTATTATTCTCCTTTAAGCCTGTCAGCCTTATGGCAAATTCCATAGACCTGAACTGCATCATTGTGATCTCATTTTCAAGTCTCTGCATTTTATTGTCAGCATCAAAGATTTTATAGTCAGTCTCCTTCATTTTGACATCCATTTCTGATCTAAATTCTTCCACCTTAGTATCAGTTTTAATAATTACTTCTGACAATCCAGTCACCACTGTCATTAATTTTTTGGTCACCTTGTCATATTTTTCTTGCACCACCTCTTTAATTTCTTTAATCTCCTGCTTGATTTCCTGTTGTGACTTTTTAAACTTCTCATCCAAATTTTCATCTTGCCTCATCAAAGCCTGAGTAATGAAATCCTTTAAACTTTCAAGATCAATCTCTTTTTTCTGGCTCTGCTGGCTGGGAGGCTGCTGTTCAGGTTTATGTGTGGGGGTCCCCCCCCCGCCGCCTTCACTTCCTGTTTAGTCTGCTTAGAAGCCATCCTGCCACGTAGTCTAGCTTTTCCAAAAAAGGAAATCCTTTTTCCCTTTCCTCCACCACAAAGTCCTCTAAAAAATTCCCCCAGGTTTGGTCAGATTAAAGGTGAAATTGAAGCAAAATCAGGCTTGTTTTAAAAGAGATTCCCTTTTCCTTCACTTGTTACAGACAATGCTACTTTGTAACTTGTTGAAATAACTTTGCTAATCCACTCTCGCTTTCAGCTCTTGTTATCGCTGAAGCCGGGCGCCATTTTCAAGAGACTTTCACTCATTCACTCTTCTGTTTTAAAATTAATCACAGGGCTAGTAATACTTGCAGTTTCATGGTTCAAGTTGTTATTCCACCCTGTTTGTTTGAATTTGCTTTGTTTTCAGTAGAAAGGTTGATCCTGCCGCCTTGTTCTACGCTAGGTAGACTCATCCCACGCTGTCCGGAGTCTCAGTGAGCTGAAAGGGAGCTGCGCCTGTTTCCTCCCCAGAAGCAAAGGATAGCTATCTGGGGGCTCACAGGGGCTCTACCTGCTTTTCGCCAACTCTATTCCACTAATCCTTCAGGATTCGGGAACTTCCGAGCCGCTTCTCTTGATCGAAGCGGCTCTGACAGGCAGCGGGGCTGGCGGTCCGAAAACGGGACCGACTTTCGGCGACAGGAAGCAAACCGGAAGTCGGAAGACTGCTTTTAACTGCCCCTTGGGCAGCTTCCAATTCCGGGTCATGCCTTTTGGGGTCCAGGGGGCCCCAGGGGTCTTCATGCAACTGATCAATGAAATTTTTCATGAGCATTTATATCAGGGGTTTTTTGTTTATCTCAATGACATTCTTATATTCAGCGAAAATATGGAAGACCACGTCAAATTGGTCAGACAAGTGCTGAGAAAGCTCCTAGTGGCCAAACTTTATGCAAAATTGTCCAAATGCGAGTTCCATAAGGAGGCCCTGGACTACCTGGGATACAGGGTTGTTAAGGATATTGTTGTGTCACCTCCAGAGTCATGGTTCATAAAGCAGAGTACCATCAGAAGTTTTTACGCACGGAAATGGTTTTGAGAGTAATTGTGAATAACATGCGGACAAACTGGTTTTATATTACTTTACTTTGAGGGTAAAGCGAAATCATAGTCATTTAACAATCCAAGTCTTAGGCATATAAAGTGCAATACAAGATCAATCCAGGGATATAAAATCTTACCAGTTTGTAGAAAAATATTAGGAGCATTCAGGAACAATATAAAAACAGTTCAATAAATATCAGGAAACATTAAAAAATAAACCATGATCAAACATTGACCATTTAGAGAGATCAAACAGTTACAGCATAGTAGCAGGTAAAAATATGGTGTAGTGAACACAACTAACCACAATAAAGCTCTCCTTAAATACATTGGCTACAGAGCTTATCCAATCAGGATGCAGAATGACTCAGAAATGTTGTTAAAGCAACATAATACATTTACACAATACAAACATACAATGTTGGATTATATATTGCCTGGCCAACTAGTTAGGGTGTCGAATAGGGGGATTGAGATGGACCCAGGGAAGGTGAGGGCAGTGCTGGACTGGCAGCCCCCACGCACCCATAAGCAACTCCAGAGCTTCCTGGGATTTGCAAACTTTTACCAACAATTCATCCCTTCCTTCGCTGAGGTCTCACTCCCTTTGACAGAATTGCTAAAAACCGGCCCGTCTCCCACCAAGCCAAAACCTAGCCAGCCCTTAGCTTGGACAATGGACTGCCAAAAATCCTTTGAATGATTAAAACGCCTATTTGCGGTGGAGCCAATCCTACAGCATCCTGACCCAAATAAGCCCTTCGTGGTACAGGCAGATGCAAGTGACGTGGCGGTGGCTGCTGTTCTACTGCAAAGGGACTCCTGAAACAATCTAATGCCATGTGCTTATGTATCAAGGAAGTTAATGGACACTGAGCGCAGATGGGCGGTGTGGGAGAAAGAGGCATTTGCGGTGCGATGGGCTCTCATGTCCTGGAGACACTTCCTGGAGGGGGTGGATGAGCCTTTTGAGGTTTGGACTGACCACAAGAATCTCGAGGTGCTGAAGACCCCGAGGAAACTTTCTCCTAAGCAGGTTCGTTGGGCTCAATATTTCAAATGCTTTAACTTTAACCTGAAATACATCCCGGGGGGTAAAAACCTTCTGGCTGACACTCTCTCCCGTAAGCTCCAGTTTGACAACCGAGGGGAAGAGATAGTTCACACCATGATCTTGGAAACTCAGCCAGCCGCCCAAGCCTGCACCCGAGCACAAATGCGCCAGGGTTCCAATCTCCCCAAAGACAAATTGACAGCAGAGATAAAAGTGGCACTCTCCAATGACTCCTGGTTCAAGGAAAACCAGGCGGACCTAACCCTAAGGGATGGGTTGGCATGGAAGGGGAGTAAACTTTACGTGCCCTGCAGCCTGCGGCTCTTGGTGCTAAAGAGAAGTCATGATTCTCAACTAGGGGGCCACTTTGGGTTTTTAAAAACCCTCCATTTGACTAGGAGACAATTCTGGTGGCCAAAGATGAAAACTGATGTGGAAGACCTGCTCCGCCATGAAATCCAGACCAGGGAAGCCCCTGGACTTTTCCAGGCTGTGGCCGAACCCACCAAGCCCTGGGAGGAGATTGCGATGGACTTCATAGTTGAGCTCCCTGACAGTGGGGGTAACCGGGTTATTTCGCCTGTCATTGATTTATTCTCCAAGCAAGCACACTTCACTGCCTGCAGTGGACTACCATCGGCCAAGAACCTGGCAAAGCTGTTTGTGAAACACATCTACAGGCTACATGGAGTTCCTAAGAGAATAATATCAGACTGCTGGGTCCAGTTTACTGCTAACTTCTGGAGGAAGTTTCTGCGACCCATTGGGTCTTCCCAGGGACTTAGCTCAGCTTTTCACCCATCGACTAATGGATCAGCTGAAAAGTTGAACTCAATGGTGGAGCAATACATTAGGTGTTATGTAAACTATCAACAGGAGAACTGGGCGGACTTGCTACCGTTCACAGAAGTGGCTTATAATGATGCAGTACACACCAGTACTGGGTTGACTCCTGTTAAGGATATTGTTGTGTTGACCAACCAGCAGAGTAAATGCACAGAGAAACGGTACTGAGAGCAATGAATACAATACATACAAACTGGTTTAACAAAGCTTTTACTTTGTAGTGAAAAACAATTGCATAGTCTTTTAATCAACCCAAGTCTTTAGCCATTCAAATCACACACACACCCCTACAGATGGCCCAGAGTTAATAAGCCACACGACAAAACTCTTTGAAGATAAAGCTGGCAGCAACCCAGTGGCTAGCTGCCAATTCAGACTTTACTCACACAAAACAAAGATTAGACTGCAAGCATTCTGATAAAACAGGCAGAGTTTCAACAATACAAGGATTAATCCAAATGCAGTCCGATAAAGCAGGCAAAGTCCAGTAACGCAGAGATCATGGATTATTTCCAGTTTTTGCTCGTCACAAACTGAACCAGCCACCACACCCACATTTATACCCTGTGGGGTGTGGTCCAGTGACTCAGCTAATCTCTGGCACGCCTTCCCCTCTGCTGCACACGCTTCTCCCTGCGCCTCTGCCAAGGGTCCAGACAGCACTTATCTTCTTCGTCGCTGTCCACATGTGGCTGCGGGGACGTGCTTGGCTCTGAGCCTATCGTTTGGCCTTCGGTGTCCTCCAGAGCCATTGCCAGAGAGGAGGGTCGTGGAGAGGGAGGCCTTGCCAACTCCTCTCCCTCACTCTCGGAGTCTGCATCTGTCGATAGCCCAGGCTCAGGCAATGGAGCCACAACAAGGACTTTGGATTGCTTCATGTTGAAAATCCTGTGCCATAGGCGTTTTAGCTGGCTTACATAGCTCCATGCTATAGCGTTTCAACATATGACTTATTTTGCTAGACTGTGACAGTTTATACCCTCTAGCTGTTTGAACAATATCAAGACCTAAATAGTGTCTAATATGTCCTAAATTTCTAATTTTGAATTTCTCTTGTAACTGTCTAACAATATCCATTGCTTCCTTGTCAGTTTTAGTTACAATTGCTATATCGTCCGTGAACAATAGCAAAAGTGATACTAAACCATTATTCTCTCTTTTAAAGATACATTTGTCTGCTACACCTTCCTGAAAACCAATATTATTCAGTTCTTTCACTATACACTGGTTCCATTCAAACCCTGATTGTTTTAAACCATAAAGTCTTTTATTTAATTTCCAACAATCAGTTTGCTCGTTTGTTTTAACTCTTAACGGCTTTTTCATATAAATGGTATGTCTTAATGGAGCATGCAAGTATGCCGTCTCCACATCTGATTAATAATATACTTATTCTTTGCTGCCCACACTAGCATAGTTCTTAACATGCTAGCTCTTAAACTCGACGCAAACACCTCATCGAAATCTTTCTCCGTTTGAGCAAAACCTTGAGCTACAAGGCGAGCTTTATGGGATATTGTCCCATCTATACTTTTCTTTACTTTAAACACCCATCGACAACCAATCAATTTCTCTCTAGGTGGTAATTCCACATCCTCATAAACACCTAATTTAGTTAATGAGTTTATTTCTCTACTCATTGCCTCCTTCCAAGCATTTTGCTCTTTTTCAGGATACATCCTAATATCCTCATAACTTGAAGGTTCTATGTTAACCTGACAAACTACCGTTGCTTTATACCTATCGGGTGGATGTCTTTCCCTACTGGATCTCCTAGGCAATACAGGACTCATTGCAGGTGATTCAATTTCATCCTCCCCTAAAACTACCTCCTCTTCTTCAACTTTAATAGAAGAATCTATATTATCTATATCCTCATCAGGAGTATCGTTACTCATTTGATGCTCAATGCTAACATTATTGTCATCCTGTCTATAATCTGCACGTTCAAATTTCTCCCATCCTTCGTGCTCTAGAAATTTTGCATTTGCATTACAGTAAACACCAGTAGTTCCCTGTGCCCAAAATCTAAAAGACCTATGGTTTGAATCATAGCCTACGAAAAACATTTTTCTGGCTCTTTGTTGTTCCTTCCTTCTCACAGTAGATGGAACATGCACCCAAGCTGGGGCTCCAAATGTGTGTAGGTAACTAAGATTTGGTTTCCTCCCATGCCATAATGTAAATGGTGTTTCACCAGTAGATGAATGTACCACGTTGTTTAATACATGGTTAGCACACATAACAGCTTCACCCCATAATGTTTCAGGCAAACCAGAATCTGCCAACATTGTTCTAGTCATGGCTTGTAATGTTTGACCCCTTCTCTCAACATAAGCGTTGCGTTGTGGTCTATGTGGAGCAGAAAGTTTATGCTGTATACCTGCCTCTTGCAAAAACTTCTCTAACCTTTGGTTAGTGAATTCTGTACCATTATCTGTTACTAAGCACATTACTTTATACCTCTGTTTCCTTTCAACAAATCTCAGCCAGTTATTTAGATGCTGGAATGTTTCACATTTCGTTTTCATAAGATAACAGAATCCGTACCTAGAGTAATGGTCTACTATGCTCAGAATATAGCAGGCACCTCCAATACTAGGTTTCTTGGGTCCAATCAAATCTACAAACACGACTTCTAATGGCTTTTTGGTTTTAAAACCATTAAAACGATTTGCTGGTGTTACCTTACTCTTTTGCTGATTACAGGCGTTGTAATTTAAATACTTACTACATGATTGTAGTTTTATCCCTTCAGATAGCGGAACTGTTTTCTTTAACGTCCTGAAATTTATATGCCCTAGTCTCCGATGTAACAGATGAATACATTCATCATGTGGTTTATCATTCCTGTACACCGATTTAGAATTTGCTACTAATACTGGGTTCTCTCTTAAAATAAATAAATCATTTTCTAATATTGCAGTAACAACCTTTTAATCTTTTTCAATTATACATTTATCATTTTTAAACGTTACTGTAAACCCAACTTGCAATAATGATTTAACAGATAGCAAATTATACTTTAACCCAGGAATATATAACATAGGCAATGGTTCATTACTAAATGTCCAACGTGCAACACCCTCACCAGCTACCTTAACTTTCCAACCATTTGCTAATCTAACATGTTGGTTACTCATTCATTTTCACAAAGTTGTTTCTATTCTTAGTAATAGATTGAGAAGCACCACTATCAACAATCCACCAATCCTGGTTAACATTAGTTGTTGAACTGGATCTAGCTAAATTACAACCCTTCTTGGGTCTATTATTGTCCCTAACAGTCATTTTCTTATTCTTACAATACTTAGCATTACAACATAGGCAGTTGAATACATTTTGTCTTCTTTTGGTTGGTTTACTCTCAACTGATCCCTTTCTTGTCTTCTTCTGGATTCTTCCAACAACCTACCGGTTACGCCAGCCAATGTGAGGTCATCTCTGGTCAAAACCTCCAGTGAAGAAACATAGTCATCATAACTATCATCCAAAGAAGAAAGAATTATATAAACTTGCTGTAGTTCTGAGAAAACAAGTTCCTTTTCGTGCAGCTCCTGGAAAATTCTGGTCATGGATTCCAAATGAGCCATCATATCTCCTCCTTTAAGATGATGTTGCTTAAACAATTTCCATGTGAAATTTATATGAGCACCCACAGTGTCACGAACATATAGGTGGTTCCGCCCCAGGCGCCTGATGGATCCTGATAGGTTCCAAATGGAGCTTGGGCCATTTCCTGAGACTCTGGCTCACGACTCGACGGAAGACCTGGTGGCCGCCTGGGATAGGGCGGCCGCTGGTGCTTTAGATCGGGTCATGCCTTTGCGGCCTCTGACCCAGCGCCGAATCGGCCCAGCTCCTTGGTTCTCCGAGGAGCTGAGGGAGATGAAGCGCCGGAAAAGACACCTAGAGAGTAGTTGGGGGGCTAGTCGTTCTGGATCTGACCGAGCAGTAGTGAGGTCTTATATCAAGACCTACTTAGTGGCGATAAAAGCGGCAAAGTGTAATTACTTTTCCGCTCTTATCGCGTCGGCAGATAACCGCCCAGCCGCCTTGTTTAGGGTGACCCGCTCCCTTCTCTATCTGGGAGCGCGGGAAGACCCCTTGCAAGGGCGTGCTGAGGATTTTGCATGTTATCTGCACGATAAAATCGCTCAGATTCGGGATGGCTTGGACTCTGACTGGGTGGGTTCAGGCGATGTTTCTGATGCGGGTCTTGAGAATGTCATCTGGGAGGAGTTCGATCCGGTGACTCCCGAGGACGTGGACAGAATGCTGGGGAGATTGAATGCAACCACATGTTTATTGGACCCGTGTCCCTCCTGGCTGGTGCTGGCTACCCGGGAGGTTACACGAGGCTGGCTCCAGAGGATCATTAACGCTTCTCTGAGTGAGGGTGTCTTACCTCCCACCTTGAAAGAGGCAGTGGTGAGGCCCCTCCTCAAGAAGTCCTCTCTGGATCCGGCTGTTTTGGCAAACTACCGTCCTGTCTCCAACCTTTGCTTTGTGGCGAAGGTTGTTGAGAGTGTGGTTGTGCGACAGCTTCCCCAGTACCTGGATGAAGCTGTCTATCTGGATCCGTTCCAGTCCGGCTTCAGGCCTGGGTACAGCACGGAAACGGCATTGGTCGCGTTGGTTGATGATCTCTGGAGGGCTCGGGACAGGGATGTTCCTCTGTCCTGGTCCTATTAGATCTCTCAGCAGCTTTTGATACCATCAACCATGGTATCATGCTGCGCCGGCTGGAGGGGTTGGGAGTGGGAGGCACCGTTTCACGGTGGTTCTCCTCTTATCTCTCTGACCGGTCGCAGTCCGTGTTGGCTGGGGGGCAGAGGTCGACCCTGAGGCACCTTGTTTGTGGGGTGCCACAAGGGTCAGTCCTCTCACCTCTCCTGTTCAACATTTATGTGAAGCCGCTGGGCGAGATCATCCGTGGATTTGGGGTGTGATGCCATCTGTACGCTGATGATACTCAGCTGTACATCTCCACCCCAGACCACCCCAACGATGCCCTTGAAGTGATGTCCCGGTGCCTGGAGGCCGTGCGGGTCTGGATGGGGAGGAACAGGCTTCGACTCAACCCTTCCAAGACCGAGTGGCTGTGGATGCCGGTGTCCCGATATAGCCAGCTGGTGCCATCTCTGGCTATTGGGGGCGAGTCAGTGGCCCCCACGGAAAGGGCTCACAACTTGGGCATCCTCCTGGATACATGGCTGTCTTTAGAAGAACATATGACGGCCGTGGCCAGGGGGCTTTTTATCAGGTTCGCCTGATACGCCAGTTGCATCACTTTCTGGATCGGGACTCCCTATGCACGGTCACTCATGCCCTCGTCACCTCTCGCCTGGACTACTGCAATGCTCTCTACATGGGGCTCCCCTTGAGGAGCACTCGGAAGTTCCAGCTGGTCCAGAATGCGGCCGCGCGGGTAATTATGGGAGCGACTTGGCGCTCCCATGTGACACCTTGCCTGCGCGAGCTGCACTGGCTTCCGGTGGTCTTCCGGGTGTGTTTCAAGGCATTGGTTATCACCTTTAAAGCGCTCCATGGCTTAGGGCCCGGCTATTTGTGAGACCACCTTCTGCCACCGATAACCTCCCACCGGCCAACTCGGTCCCACAGAGAGGGCCTCCTTAGGGTGCCGTCGGTCAAGCAATGCCGACTGACGACCCCCAGGGGGAGAGCCTTCTCTGTGGGGGCACCCGCCCTCTGGAACGAGCTACCCCCAGGAATACGACTAATCCCGGACCTCCGGACCTTCCGTCGAGCTTTGAAGACCTTCCTATTTCAGCAAGCTGGGCTGGCTTAAAATTTTAAATGGGTTATTTTAAGGGTAATGGGTTTTAATATTTTGGGAAGCCAATTTGATTTAATTCTGCTTTTAAATTATTTTAAATTTTGTATTATATGTATTTTAATTTTGGCTGTGCACCACCCTGAGTCCTTCGGGAGAAGGGCGGTATACAAATTTAAATAATAAATAAATAAATAAATAAATAAATAAATAAATAAATAAATAAATATAGTCTCTTAAACTTGGTCCAACACCTAGTAGCAGACTCTTCGCCACGAATATGGACAAGTTGCTGGTCACTCAGTGTCAGTCCAATTATGCAAAGAGCTCGTTCATTGTCTCTGGTAAACTTGGCTAATTTCTTCGCATCTTCATCATCATCAGGATTCCATGTTGTTACATCCAGTGGATTATTTACTACGTCCCAAAGTCCTTCTCTACGCAGAAGTAGATTACATTTTGTAGACCAGGATACATAGTTTGTTCCATCCAGCCAGGTTATCATGGAAATATTCGATAACTGCTCTTGTGCCATCTTCACTTGGATTATTTATTTCACAAACACAGTTTTCTGTAGTATTCACAGTAACTCTCAGTTTTGCTCTGAACAATCCTAGTTAGTTCTGGTTGGCTCTGGGCCCATAACCAATGTTAAGGATATTGTTGTGTTGACCAACCAGCAGAGTAAATGCACAGAGAAACGGTACTGAGAGCATTGAATACAATATATACAAACTGGTTTAACAAAGCTTTTACTTTGTAGTGAAAAACAATTGCAGTCTTTTAATCAATCCAAGTCTTTAGCCATTCAAATCAGTCCGAAGTTACAGATATCTTCTTACCATACAAACAGCAGTAGGTAATAAACAGCAATTCAACGCTGGTAACAAATCACGATGATAGCAGATCCATCTACTTCTTCACACATGACAGTAACAGTTTCAACCAACAAGTCAAGCAGCAAGTCAAGCAACAATGACTATAGCTCGGCTCTCTCCTTATATACAGTTTACACTAGTAATTATCCACTTAAGATAAGTGACGTCAGCAGTGCAATGACTCAACAGTACAATTAGGATAATTGCAGTCAGCAGTCAGTATGCAGTCAGTTACAATGACTGTCAGGCTTCGGTGCTATCTTAAATAAACTTCATTGTCAAACGCAAAGTCTCTAATGAATCACTTTTATTTAAGAATAGAAAAAATCCGACATTCCTGAACTCTGGTTGCAGCCAAACTGGCCCCTCCTTCCAACCCCCTCCTCTTCCGCTCTCCAACCCCAATGTCCCATTAGCCATCATGCAGATCCATCTCTACGTCCCGGCACGTTTTTTTCACAGGAATGTGCCCCCCACCCTCCATCACCCAGGTAACACTATCTGTTGCATGCAGAAAACTAGGTAAAAGTTCATCTCAGCAATAAATCAACGCTTCTGCTCTCTGCTTCATTTCGTTCATGTCAGCGCTGGAAGAGAGCCTAATTTGGAACGCTGACATCCGGCCCCTCTCCCTTCACTTCTGCGACGTAACCTATCCCATAGGGAAAAACACAACAAGATAAGTATCATTAGCCCCTCCTTGGCTGCACACACACCCCTCCCGGCTTTCCCGGGTGGTCTGCATGGAATTTTGCTATAAGGCGGTCAGCTTGGATGTTTGCGCTCTTCACCCAGGAAGCCTCTGACAACGGGTAGCCCTTCTATTTAATTAAGTACTGGAGGCGCCCCCTGTGCCATCTTGAATCAAGAATTTGCTGCACTTCGTAGTGCATTTGGCCCCCAACAACCAGGGGCCCAGGGGGTGACAGACTCATCAGTACAATTACTCAGCATTACAACTTAAAGTTACAGAATACATTTAAAGTTATAGAACACATATATTGCCTGGACAACTTGTTAGACTTACACCATATCCTAACAACTCCTTTTCAGATAACTACGGGCATGGATTTTGTGCTGATGCCTGAGTTGCCTAGAGAGCCGCCTTCTTCTATGTCCCTAACAGAGTGGATGACCTCATTGAGAATGGGTTGGGACAATACAAAGAAAGCTTTAGCAGAGTCAGCAGAATGATATAAGGCCCAGGCCGACAAACGCCGGTCCCTCCAACCACCTTTCCGAATAGGCGATAAGGTGTATTTGTCAACCAAGTACCTAAGATTGAGGGTACCCAGCAAGAAGTTTGGACACAAATTCATAGGTCCCTTCCCTATAGTGAAAGTTATTAACCCAGTGACGGTCCAACTTAGACTCCCTCACATCTTAGGGAAAGTACACCCTGTTCTCCACAGTAGCTTATTGAGACCGGTCAGAGAATCTACCCTAAGACCCTTGCCAGCTGCTCCACCCCCTCCTTTGCTGGTGCAAGGGGAGACTCATTATGAGGTGAAGAAAATCCTGGACTCTAGACTTTACAGAGGTAGTTTACAATATTTGGTGCATTGGAAAGGCTACCCTTTGGCTGAAGCTACTTGGGTTAAGAGTTGGGATGTAAATGCGGATGAGCTCGTGAAACAGTTTCATGATAAATTTCCTGAGAAACCGAAAGGTCCTCCTGTGGGGGGGAGAGAGTGAGTTAAAGGGATTGGTGCTAGGCATTAACCCCTTCCTTTGTGTTTTGTCTGGAGGAGGTGGTTCTTTTTGCGGGGGGGGGGGGGACGCCTGTCAGCTTTGGAAGCCATATTAGGCCAGAAGCTCCAATGCTGCCACCTTCTCATGTGTGGGAAAGTAGGAGAGGGGGTTAGTAGACATAAAAGCATTCTTCCTGTCGGTCAAGGTCAGGGCGATCCCGCATCTGGAGAAGGAATGGTCAGGGGGCTGGATCAGGATGGAATGGACGTTGATTGGAGCATGTGACCGACTGGGTGGAAAAGGGGATGGTTTTGGGAGCTTTGACTTACTGAAGGAAAACCCGGGCTTTTTTTAAAAAAAAAATTTGATTTATATGCCGCCCTTCTCTGGAGACTCAGGGCGGCTTACAGTGCATTAAGCAATAGCCTTCATACTTTTGTATATTTTATACAAAGTCAGCTTATTGCCCCCACAAACTGGGTCCTCAATTTACCTACCTTAGAAAGTATGGAAGGCTGAGTCAACCTTGAGCCTGGCAAGATTCGAACTTACTTTAATTGCAGACAGCTGGTGTTAAATTACAGTGCTTAGTCTGCAGAGCTATCCAGGCTCCTTCAGATTCAGGTTTTCCCAGATGTGCCAGTTTGCCTATTTTAGTAAAGAGGACTTTGGAAAATGCTTGCTTCTGCATCTTTACTTGAAGTGGGGGGGGGTGTTCTGTTATGCTGACAGACTGATGACCTCCTTCTACTGGTCTATGATAGAAAGCTTCCTCACATATTGCATTACAGTATGGTATGCTGGCTTGACAGCTGTGGATAGAAAGACATTACAAAGGGTGATGAGTACAGCGGGCTCTGATGAGCCGCATGAAATCCAGCCAGATGAACCGCTGCCGGAAGGCTTTCGAGACATAGCTATCCTGTAGGGACGGTGAAGAAAGGAGAGGCGTTTCATGGACCACGAGGAATTGGCAATTTCCTCGCTGGAACAGAAACAGATCTCCCAAAGCGGCAGCAGGGGCAGCGGCCATCTTAGGGTGGCCACCTTGAAGCTGGGACAACCAAACAGAAGAATTGTGCAGGAGTAGCGTTTGTACGGAGTGCTAGAACTGGGTGAGATAAATGCCAAATTATACTAAGAAAAGTTGAAATTTAAGTTTTAAAAGAATTCCAGAGCTTGGACTAGCGGCTATCTAGCATTTGGGGGGGGGGGGGGGGAGAATCACATACATGGAACAAAGAGAAAGCATGAACTGTAATATAAAGAATCTAAGAGAAAGTCTTGGATTTGGAAA
Organism: Arizona elegans; assembly: GCA_022577455.1. Taxonomy (NCBI): domain Eukaryota; kingdom Metazoa; phylum Chordata; class Lepidosauria; order Squamata; family Colubridae; genus Arizona; species Arizona elegans. The sequence continues at coordinate 298,937 of JAKOOJ010000047.1, forward strand.
ATTGGGACAAGCAAAATATTTTAAAACGGAAAAAAATGATTTTCGGAAGATAACAATAATTCACAAGAGAACTTTAAAAAATTACTGAATAAACAATTGGATTAAATAGACTATTTGGTAACGGAGAAGAAACGGAGTGTGCCATCTGCTGGAGGGGAAAAAAGTACTGTAATTTTCTCTTCAAATAGACAAAACAGAAGAAATAGCAGCTGGAAATTTTGACCTTGGCCATATAAAAGAAGATAAGTTGGACACTGTGAGAACATTTAAGGAGTGACTGTGTTTTACATCTGGGTGGTTGTTTTATTTCCCTTCTCTTCTGGAAGCTTCATAATTGGATTTGACTGTTGCTGAATTTGGATAATAATTATTAATTTAATTTAATTTAATTTATCGCATTTCTATGCCGCCCAACTCCCGAGGGACTCTAGGCGGCTTACAGCAAAAATAATGCGAACAATGAACATAGAAAAATTATTAAAAAACATTATAAAAACATTTTAAAAACATTAAAAGCCCATGCACACCATTCATGGCCGGATCTCGCAAGATTGCAACAGCGAGATCAAGGGCCCCAGGCCTGCCGGAAAAGCCAGGTCTTCACAGCTTTCCGGAAGGCCAATAGGGTGGGGGTAGTCCTGATCTCAGGAGGTAACTGGTTCCAGAGAGCTGGGGCAGCCACAGAGAAGGCCCTCCCCCGCAGGCCCACCAGCCGGCATTGTTTAGCTGACGGGACCCAGAGGAGACCAACTCTGTGGGATCTTACCGGTCGCTGGGAGCTATGCGGTAGAAGGCGGTCTCGAAGATAGCCTGGCCCTGAGCCATGTAGGGCTTTAAAGGTAATAACTAACACCTTGAATTCTTCCCGGAGACTAATAGGGAGCCAGTGCAGCTCACGGAGAATTGATGTAATGTGGGTGTATCTAGGTGCACCCACAACAGCTCGCACAGCTGCATTCTGGAACAACTGTAGTCTCCGAACACTCTTCAAGGGTAGTCCCATGTAGAGCGTGTTGCAATAGTCTAACCGTGAGGTGACAAGGGCATGAGTGACTGTGAGGAGAGCCTCCTGATCCAAGTAGGGTCGCAATTGGTGCACCAGGCGAACCTGTGCAAAGGTCCCCCTAGCTACAGCTGCCAGATGTTGCTCTAATCTTAGCTGTGAGTCTAGGAGGACACCCAAATTGCTAGCCCATTCTGAGGGGGACAATTCCCCCCCCCCAGAACCAAGGATGGACAGTCGACATAGTCTTTAGGAGGCAATACCCACAGCCACTCGGTCTTGTCTGGGTTAAGTCTGAGCCTGTTGACTCCCATCCAGACCCTCACAGCCTCCAGGCACCGGCACATCACATCCACCGCTTCACTGAACTGACACGGGGTGGAGATATACAGTTGGGTATCATCAGCATATTGCTGCTACCCCACCCCGTATTGTCGGATGATCTCACCCAACGGTTTCCTGTAGATGTTAAATAGGAGGGGAGAGAGGACCAAGCCCTGAGGCACCCTGCAAATGAGGGGTCGACCTCTGTCCTCCTGCCAACACTGACTGTGACTGACCAGAGAGTTAGGAGGAGAACCACCGTAACACGGTGCCTCCCACTCCCAACTCACTTAGTCGTCCTAGAAGGATACCATGGTCAATGGTATCAAAAGCCGTTGGGAGGTCAAGTAGCACCAAGATAGAGGAATGACCCCCATCTCGGTCTCGCCAGAGATCATCCATCAGCATGACCAAAGCAGTTTCCGTGCTGTAGCCAGGCCTGAAGCCAGACTGAAAAGGGTCTAAATAATCCGTTTCCTCCAATAACCATAGGAGCTGAAGTGCCACCACTTTCTCTACAACGTTTCCCACAAAGGGTAGGTTGGAGACTGGACGAAAGTTCTTTAATTCTGCTGGATCCAGGGAAGGCTTCTTGAGGAGGGGCCTTACAACCGCTTCCTTTAATGGTTGTGGGAAGGCCCCTTCCCTCAAGGACGTGTTAACTAAAGCCTGGAGCCAGCCTCGTGTCACCTCCCTGCTGGCCGAAACCAGCCAGGAAGGGCACGGGTCCAACAAACAAGTGAAGGAACTCATCGCTCCTACAGCCTTGTCCACCTCCTCAGGAGTCACAGGCTCAAATTCATCCCACACAATAGGACTAAGACCTGCCCCCGTCATCTCGTTCGGAATTGCCCAATCAGAGTCCAGGTCCATCCGAATCTGAGCGACTTTATCCGACAGAAACTGCACAAACTCCTCAGCTCTACCCTGCAAGGGCTCCTCCACTCCCTCTACATTAAGCCTAGTGGCTTCCTGGCTTAACACAATGTCTGGGGCATTGGACCGGATTGCGCCTTTGCGGCCTCTCAATGGCAGCAATATGCTGATGATACCCAGCTGTATATCTCCACCCCTCGTCAATTCAGTGAGGCGGTAGATGTGATGTGCTGGTGCCTGGAGGCTGTGAGGATCTGGATGGGAGTCAACAGGCTCAGACTTAACTCAGACTTTAGAGTATTGCCCCCTAAAGACTATGTTGACTGTCCATCCTTGGTTCTGGGGGATGAGAAAGTGCCCACAATTTGGGTGTCCTTCTAGACTCACAGCTGAGATTGGAACAACATCTGACAGCTGTAGCTAGGGGGACCTTTGCACAGGTTCGTCTGGTGCACCAATTGCGACCCTACTTGGATCAGGAGGCTCTCCTCACAGTAACTCATGCCCTTGTCACTGTTGTGGCCCTGCCCTCTGAGCCTGTCCCATCGGAAGAAGAAAGCTCCGAGCATGAGGAAGAGGAGTCAGCCAGGCCTCCCTCTCCAGGCCCCTCCCCTCTGGCACTGTCTCAGGTGCCGGCCGAGGGAGAGGAGATTAACAGAGAGACAGGTGGCTCGGATGAGAGTGAGGGAGAAACATCATTCCTGGACGCACGCCTCCGAAGGCGTGATAAACGATTGCAGCAACTCAGGAGGTGTGCTAGGGATTAGAACTGAGTCACTGGACCACACCCCAGAGACTATATAATAGAGGGTGGTGGCCAGTGATCTTTGTGACGAACAAAGTAAACCTTGGATAGTCACTAAAGCCTCGTCCGGAACTGCTGAGAGAAATATTTATTGTTGTTGGACGTTTGGACGCTGAGTATGTTATCTGTCTGTTTTCTGTGGAAATAAACGCACTTGGCAGACGGTGTGTAAATCGCTGCCAAAGTTGGAGATAAGGACCTGGGTGTGTGCCAAAGTGTTTCCTTAACCCTCAGCTGGCTGTGTGTGTGTGTGTGTGTGTGTGTGTACGGGGACAGATCATCTTGTTCGTCACCCCATACTCCATCGTTAACCCACGATGGACCAACAGCTGCAGCAGCAGATACAGCGGATGCTGGAAGCCAATCAGCTTCTGCAACAGCAAGTAGCACAGCTAACTGCCCAACTTGCTTTGGGAAATGCTCCTGCAGCTCCACCTCCTCCCCCTCCCCGTCCGAGATGCCCAGTGAACGTGCCAGATCGGTTTTCTGGGCAGCAGGAGATGTTCCCGGCCTTCTTGGGACAATGCCAACTGTTCATGGCGATGAGGCCGGAGGATTTTCCGGATGACCGGGCTCGGGTGGCATTTGTTATCAGCTCCCTCTCTGGCACTGCCGCCCGATGGGCCACGCCCCTGTTGTTGCAAGATAGCCCCTTGCTCCTGGACTATCAGGGCTTTTTACAACACCTGCGCACCATGTTTGAAGACCCCCTCCGGGTGCAGACGGCAGCGAGGCGCATCAAGGACCTCCGCCAAGGCAAGCGCCCCCTGCAGGACTATATTGCGGAGTTCCGACTGCTAGGCCAGGATTCGGCTTGGAATGAGGTGGCGCTGATGGACGTCTTCCAGGACAGCCTCTCCGACGAGATGCAGGACAAGCTGGTTCGTGTGGAGGCGCCACCGACCCTTGACACGCTGGTGACCCAATGCATGCGCATCGACACCCGCCTGCAACGGCGACGGCCCCGTAGGGCTCTTCCGGAACCAACGACAGCGTCGGCACCCCCGCGTTTCACACCGACAGCGCTCTGGACCGCACCGCGTTTTGTGGCGACGGCTGAGGAGCCCATGGAGCTCGGAGCAGCCAGACCTCAACTGACGGCCCAGGAGCGGATGCGGAGACATCAAGGGGGGTTGTGCCTCTATTGCGGCGAGGCGGGACATTTTGCCGCCTCGTGTCCCCGGAAGCGGAGTGGATCGCTCAAGCCTGTTCCGGGCCAGGCCTGGCCTAGGGGAAACTCTGGGTCAGGCACGTGACCACAACCTGGTGCGCGTGTGAGAGGGGGACGAGTGAAAGACGGCGTTCGGCACTCGGTACAGACACTTCGAGTATACCGTCATGCCGTTCGGGTTGACCAACGCCCCTGCGGTCTTCCAGCACTTGATGAACGACGTGTTCCGGGACATGCTGGATCGGTTCGTGGTGATCTACTTGGATGACATTTTGATCTATTCCCGGACCCCGGAAAGTCACCTCCAGCATGTCTGCCAGGTCCTGCAGCGCCTGCGGGAGCACCAGCTCTATGCGAAGTTGGAGAAATGCTACTTCTTCCAGACTTCCATAGAGTTCCTCGGGCACATCATCACCCCCGAGGGCATCGCGATGGACCCGCGCAAGGTGGAGGCCTTGCGCAGTTGGGAACCCCCGCGTCGGGTGAAGGACGTCCAGTGTCTGTTGGGATTCACCAACTACTATCGGACCTTCATCCCGGGCTTCGCCACCCTGACCTTGCCATTGACCCAGCTCCTTCGAAGAAGGTCCCGTTCCAGTGGGGGCCCCCGCAGCAGCAGGCCTTCGAGGTCCTCAAGCAGGCCTTCCTCTCGGAGCCAGTCCTGAGGCACCCCAATTCACACCGTCCGTTCATGGTTGAGACGGACGCGTCCAACGTGGCGATTGGGGCGGTGCTGCTACAGGCTCCGGTGGATGGCGGCACTCTTTTCCCCTGCGCTTACCACTCCCGGAAACTCAACCCTTCCGAGCGCAACTACACCATCTGGGAAAAGGAGTTGCTGGCTATCAAGGCTGCGTTCGAGGCTTGGCGACATCACCTCCAGGGGGCCCGACACCAGGTGGAGATGCGGACGGACCATGGGAACCTGTAGCACCTCACCACGGCCAGGAAGTTGAACCAGCGGTAGATCCGGTGGTTGTTGTTTTTCGCCCGGTTCAACTTCCACGTCACATACGTTCCGAGCAACCTCAACCAGAGGGCGGACGCGCTATCCCGTAAGCCGGAATACTTTTGCCCCAAGGACACCCTTCCCCCCCCCGGACGGTGCTGCCAGCGGACTCCTTGGCCGCGGTCCAGGAACCGGTGGACCTGCGGGCTCAGGTGCTGGAAGCGCAGCGACGGGATGACTGGTCGCAGCAGCGGAGAGCGGACGTCGTCCCCTCGTCCCCATGGACCGTGGAGGAGGGCTTGCTCAGACACCAGGGTCGGCTGTACGTGCCCATGAGTCCGCTCCGAGCCCTCGTCATGAAGCAGTGCCATGACAACCCCGCGGCGGGGCACTTCGGCTTCTTTAAGATTTTGAACTTAGTGACGCGGACTTTTTGTTGGCATCGGGTACGGCACGATGTGCACGCCAATGTGACATCCTGTGTGATGTGCCGACAGGCCAAAGCCGCGTCCGGCCCCCCTCCTGGACTCCTCCAGCTGCTGCCGACACCGGAGAGACTGTGGGGAGCCATCTCCATGGACTTCCTGACAGACCTGCCCCTGTTCATTACGTACACGACCGTCCTCGTGGTGGTGGATGCGCTCACGAAGATGGCACATTTCATCCCGTGCCGTGGCCTGCCCTCGGCCCGCACCACGGCTCGCCTGTTCCTGCAGCATATCTTCCGCCTCCACGGCCTGCCGGACCGGGTGGTTTTGGACCGCAGGGCCCAGTTCACGGCCCGCTTCTGGAAAAGCCTGATGGCCGCGCTGGAAGTGCAGGTGTGCCTGTCGTCGTCGCACCATCCGGAGACTGACGGGGGCACGGAGAAGGTCATCGGCATACTGGAGCAGTACCTCCGCTGTTTTGTCAACCAGCAGCAGGACAACTGGGCCGAGTACCTTCCCCTTGCGGAGTTTGCTTTTAATAACTCCCAACACACCTCCACCCAGATGACCCCGTTCCATGCCAACGTCGGATACCATCCACGGCTTTTCCCGTTTACCATCATGGACTCCCCTGTTCCCGAGACCCAGGACTTCCTCTCGGAGCTGCAGGCGGTACAGCAACTGGTGCGGCGGCAGCTGATCCGGGCGAAAGAGGATTATAAACGGTTCGCCGATCGCGCCCGCCGGGCGACGCCACCACTGGAAGTAGGAGATCGGGTGTGGTTGTCCACAAAACACCTCCCCACAGACCGGCCGGTGAGGAAACTGGCCCACCACTTTATCGGTCCCTTCCCTATCGAGGCGGTCATCAATCCGGTGGCCTACCGGTTGACTCTACCCCGCTCCATGTGGCTCCACCCCATTTTTCATCGGTCCCTCCTGGTCCCTGAGGCCCCCGCGAGCCATCTCCGCAGCCCGCCAACGCCTGCCCCCCCAGCCGCAGCCGACGAGGATGACGCCTCGACGTACGAGGTGGACAGTATCCGGGACTCCCGTTGGCTGAAGGGGCGCTTCCAATACCTCATCGCCTGGAAGGGGTACGGGCCCGAGGATTTCACCTGGGTGGACGCGTCTGCCGTTCAGGCCCCTGACCTGGTGCGGGCTTTCCACGAACAGTTCCCATCCCGACCCCATCCCGACCGTCAGACCCGGGGGAAGGGCCCTGCGGTGGGGGATAGTGTTGTGGCCCCACCCTCTGAGCCTGTCCCATCGGAGGAAGAAAGCTCCGAGCATGAGGAAGAGGAGTCAGCCAGGCCTCCCTCTCCAGGCCCCTCCCCTCTGGCACTGTCTCAGGTGCTGGCCGAGGGAGAGGAGATTAACAGAGAGACAGGTGGCTCGGATGAGAGTGAGGGAGAAACATCATTCCTGGACGCACGCCTCCGAAGGCGTGATAAACGATTGCAGCAGCTCAGGAGGCGTGCTAGGGATTAGAACTGAGTCACTGGACCACACCCCAGAGACTATATAATAGAGCAGTGGTTCTCAACCTTCCTAATGCCGCGACCCTTTAATACAGTTCCTCATGTTGTGGTGACCCCCAACCAGGGGTGGGTTCTAAATTTTTTTTACTACTGGTTCTGTGGGCGTGGCTTATTTTGTGGGCGTGGCTTGGAGGTCATGTGACTGGGTGGGCATGGCTAGCTGGTCATGTGACCGGATGGCCATGGCTATGTGTATAGGGACTACTCAGAGGGCTGGAAAAAGTCATTTCTGACAGGTCCTCGCACTTTTGACTGGTCCTCACACTTACGACCATCCTCACATTTATGCCTGTGCAGCATTCTTAACAACCATGTCACTCATTTCACAACTGCTTCTCTTCAACATGGTATAAGATAGGGCAAAAAACGTAAAATGTGAGGACAGTCGTAAATTCGAGGATTGGTCAAAAGTGCGAGGACCAGTCAAAAATAACTTTTTCAGCCCTCTGAGTAGTCCCTGTGCACAAAAGGACTACCCAGAGGGCTGAAAAATGTGATTTCTGACAGGTCCTCGCACTTTTGACCGGTCTTCGCAGTTATGACTGGTCATCATTTATGCCCATTGTACCATTCTTAACAACTGTGTCACTCATTTCACAACTGTTTCTCTTCACCATGGTGACAAGATAGGGCAAAAACATAAATTGTGAGGACAGTCGTAAGTTCGAGGACTGGTCAAAAGTGCGAGGATCAGTCAAAAATAACTTTTTCAGCCCTCTGAGTAGTCCCTGTGCATAAAAGGATACAGCAATAGAGAGGGATGAAGGAAGGGAAGGGAAATTAGAGTAGGAGTGAGGGTAAGAGAGGGAGGAAGAGAGGAGGAGAAGGAGAAAGGGGAAGTAGGGAGAAGAAGAAGTGGGGGGGGGACAGAAAGTAAGTAAGAAAGAAAAGACAGAGGTGGTAGGTTTGAGGAGAAAGATTGCTGTACAATAAAAAAGATGAAAGGGAAGAAAGCCAACCCTAAACAAATATAAAGATATTAAGATAAAGAATGAATTGTTAAACTTTAAAGAATAAAAGAGAACAAATAGCAATAAATAGCAATAATTAGAAACACACATACAAACATACAACGTATTTTCTTTGAACAGAGTATTTGGCCGGTTCACAAATTTAAACAGTTGTAGGAGGTTAGCACCCACCCCTTTCCTAGCAGAATGAAATATTTTGGGAAATATTAAAAAGGCAGAATATTATATTTCCCTGGATGAGAAATGGAGAAGCATATTTTACAGACAAAGCAACTCCCACCTTCCTGCCCCCCACCCTTTGTTAATGGGCCAGAGGCAGAAAGTCAATCCTGTGTCAAAGGACATTTGCAACACAATAGCAACAGAAACTAACACAATGGGCCCCATCAAGCCATGTGATCCTGTCCACCATTAAACCATCTTTCCAAGCAGTCTCCATGTTTCCAGTGTCTTTTCCCCCACTTTTTGGAACAGAACCCAGAAGGATATTTCTTCCAACACAGTATTTAGTCATTTCAATTAAATTTACAATTTCTATATTTCCTTTTTACCATATTTATTCCTCATCTGTTTTTTAAAAAAACCAATATTACCCTTCATCCTCATCTCTAATCTTAATCAAATTCAATTTTTCCCTTCTATTCTATATTATACCCCTTTGCATTGTCATCTATTTTATATCCATCCTCACATTGGTTAATTATGTAATACAGTTGTTTAATACAAATTCAACATTTTAATATAAATCAATTAGTTATATAACTATCTTTTTTGTATATTAATCAATATGAACATGAATATTCCAATTATTTCCATGCAATCCAATTTCTTACAAATCAATTAATTATATTTACCAATAATAATAAACCAAATAATTTCCCCCATATATTCCTCCAAACCACAACCATTTCTGCTTTCAACACAATATACAATTAATAGTATCTCAATTATTACAATTCCCTAGTTAAATAGAGCTTTTTTTCTTTTGTGTTTTAAAATCTTGAACCTCCTCTTGCCCTAAATTTCCCATTGTTTGCAGTTTTGCACTTACCTTTTTTGGTGAGAAAAAAGAAAAAGAAATCTCTCTGCCTCATTTTGTCACGTTGCAACAAAGACCCTTCTTTAGTTTCAATTTCGGTTTCAGCATAGCTAGGGGGGAAAAAAATTGCTCCAGGAATTTACCTCTTTGCAGCTAGCTCTTTGAAGCCCCGCGGCAAGAATTTAAAGTTTTTTTTTCCCTCTAGCCACCAGCTGGGACTCGGAGGCAGCAATAGATTGGGAGTGGGCGGGGTAAGCGAACGGCGACCGGGCGATCCAGCAGAGGCAGAGGGTGAGGGTGAGTGAAGGGGGGGCGAGAGAGGGCTTTGGCGACCTCTGGGAAATGGCCATTCGACCCCCAAAGGGGTCGCGACCCCCAGGTTGAGAACCGCTGTAATAGAGGGTGGTGGCCAGTGATCTTTGTGATGAACAAAGTAAACCTTGGATAGTCACTAAAGCCTCGTCCGGAACTGCTGAGAGAAATATTTATTGTTGTTGGACGTTTGGACGCTGAGTATGTTATCTGTCTGTTTTCTGTGGAAATAAACGCACTTGGCAGATGGTGTGTAAATCGCTGCCAAAGTTGGAGATAAGGACCTGGGTGTGTGCCAAAGTGTTTCCTTAACCCTCGGCTGGCTGTGTGTGTGTGTGTGTGTGTACAGGGACAGATCAGTCACCTCACGGTTGGACTATTGCAACGCCCTCTACATGGGGCTACCCTTGAAAAGTGTTCGGAGACTACAGTTGGTCCAGAATGCAGCTGCGCAAGTTATAGTGGGTGCACCTAGGTACACCCACATTACACCAATTCTCCGCGAGCTGCACTGGCTCCCTATCGGTCTCCGGGCGCAATTCAAGGTGTTGGTTATTACCTTTAAGGCCCTACATGGCTCAGGACCAGGCTATCTTCGAGACCGCCTTCTACCACATAGCTCCCAGTGACCGGTAAGATCCCACAGAGTCGGTCTCCTCCGGGTCCCGTCAACTAAACAATGTCGGCTGGCGGGCCCGTGGGGGAGGGCCTTCTCTGTGGCTGCCCCGGCTCTCTGGAACCAATTACCTCCTGAAGTCCGGACCGGCCCCACCCTATTGGCCTTCCGGATAGCGGTGAAGACCTGGCTCTTTCGGCAGGCCTGGGGCCGTTTTTACTTTACTTTACTTTATTTTGGATTTATATACCGCCCTACTCCCGAAGGACTCAGGGCGGTGAACAGCCAAAGGATAAAACACACATAATAGAAAATTTTTAAAAAATATAAAAACACATTAAATAATTTGGCCCATACAGATTAAAACACCCCTATTGTTTTAAAACAAATTTAAAATTAACAATTAAAAAGAAGTTAGGCTAGGCCAGCATGTTGAAATAAAAAGGTCTTGAGGGCACGGTGGAAAGTGCGTAAATCTGGGATCCTCCATATCTCCGGGGGGAGCTCGTTCCAAATGGCAGGTGCCCCCACAGAGAAGGCTCTCCCCCTGGGGGCCGCCAGTTGACACTGTTTGACCGACGGCACCCTGAGGAGCCCTTCTCTATGGGAGCGTACTGGACAGTGAGAGGCTATTGGTGGCAGAAGGCGGTCTCATAAGTACCCAGGTCCTAAGCTATGGAGCGCTCTAAAGGTGGTAACCAACACCTTGAAGCGCACCCGGAAGACCACCGGGAGCCAGTGCAGCTCACGCAGGAGAGGTGTTACATGGGAACGCCACGTCGCTCCCATAACCACCCGCGCGGCCACATTCTGGACCAGTTGGAGCCTCCGGGTGCTCCTCAAGGGGAGCCCCATGTAGAGAGCATTACAGTAGTCCAGGTGGGAAGTGACGAGGGCATGAGTGACCATGCGTAAGGAGTCCCGATCCAGAAAGGGACGCAACTGGCGAATCAGGCGAACCTGATAGAAAGTCCTCCCGGCCACAGCCGTCAAATGCTCTTCTAAAGACAGCTGAGAATCCAGGAGGACACCCAAGTTGCGAGCCCTCTCCGTGGGGGCCAACGACTCGCCCCCAATAGTCAGTGATGGCACCAACTGACTATATCAGGATGCCGGAAACCACAGCCACTCGGTCTTGGATGGGTTGAGCCTGAGTCTGTTTCTCCCCATCCAGATCCGCATGGCCTCCAGGCACCGGGACATCACTTCAAGGGCATCGTTGGGGTGGTCCGGGGTGGAGATGTACAGCTGAGTGTCATCAGCGTACTGGTGGTACTTCACCCCGAAACCACGGATGATCTCACCCAGTGGCTTCACATAAATGTTGAACAGAAGGGGCGAGAGGACTGACCCCTGTGGCACCCCACATACAAGGCGCCTCGGGGTCGACCTCTGCCCCCCTGCCAACACAGACTGCGACCAGTCGGAGAGAAAGGAGGAGAACCACCGCAACACGGTGCCCCCCACCCCCAACTCTTCCAACCGGTGCAGCATGATACCATGGTCAATGGTATCAAAAGCCGCTGAGAGGTCTAATAGGACCAGGACAGAAGAACAACCCCTGTCCCGAGCCCTCCAGAGATCATCAACCAATGCGACCAATGCTGTTTCCATGCTGTACCCAGGCCTGAAACCCGACTGGAATGGATCCAGGTAAACCGTTTCATCCAGGTACTGGGGAAGCTGTTGCACGACCACACTCTCAACAACCTTCACCACAAAGCAAAGGTTGGAGACTGGACGATAATTTGCTAACACTGCTGGGTCCAGGGAAGACTTCTTGAGGAGAGGCCTCACCACCACCTCTTTCAAGGCGGCGGGAAAGACACCCTCACTCAATGAAGCATTAATAATCCCCTGGAGCCAGCCTCGTGTAACCTCCCGAGAAGCCAGCACCAACCAGGAGGGACACGGGTCCAATAAACATGTGGCCGCACTCAGTCTACCCAGAATCCTGTCCATGTCTTTGGGGGTCACAGGGTCAAACTCTTCCCAGTTAACATTCTCAAGACCTGCCTCCATCATCCCTCCTGAATCTACCCAGTCAGAGTCCAGGTCTTCCCGAATCTGAGCGATTTATTCATCCAGATACTGCACAAAGTCCTTGGCTCTGCCCTCCAAGGGGTCCTCCCGTGCTCCCAGGTGGAGCAGGGAGTGGGTCACCCTAAACAGGGCGGCCGGGCGATTATCTGATGACACAATAAGAGTGGAAAAATAATTACATTTTGCTGCTTTTATCGCCACTAGGTAGGTCTTAATATGAGACCTCACCAGTGTTCGGTCGGATTCAGAAAGGCTGGCCCTCCAACCACTCTCCAGGCGTCTTTTCCGGCGCTTCATCTCCCTCAGCTCCTCGGTAAACCAAGGAGCCAGGTGAGACCGGCGCCGGGTCAGAGGCCGCAAAGGCACAACCCGGTCCAAAGCTCCAGTGGCCACCCTATCCCAGGCAGCCACTAGGTCTTCAGTCGAGTCATGAGCCAGAGCCTCAGGGAATGGCCCAAGCTCTGTCCGGAACCTACCCGGATCCATCAGGCGCCTGGGGCGGAACCACCTCATCGGTTCCACCTCCCCACGGTGGGGTGTGGTGGTTCAAAGGTCAAAGCGAAGGAGGGAGTGATCCGACCATGACAAGGGCTCAATCACTATATCCCCTATCTCAAGATCACTCAACCACTGACTAGAGACAAAAACCAGGTCCAGCGTGTTTCCCCCCGTGTGAGTAGGGCCATGAACTAACTGGGTCAGGTCCATAGCCATCATGGAAGCCATGAACTCCCGGGCCACCTCAGACGTCTCACTGACGGATGGCAGGTTAAAATCCCCCATGACCATAAGCCTGGGGGTATCAACCGCCACCGCGGCTATAACGTTGAGCAGCTCGGGCAGGGCCGCCGCCACGTGGCAGGGAGCCAGGTACGTGATCAGCAAGCCCATCTGTACCCCATGACCCCACTTCACAAGGAGGGACTCACATCCGGCAGTCTGAGGAACAGTGGCCTCCCTCGGACCAAGACCTTCTTTTATAACAACTTCCACCCCCCCGCCCCTACCCTGTGACCTCGGCTGATGAAATGCGCGGAAACCAGGTGGGCACATTTTAATGAGGGGAAGCCCCCCTCCTGGCCCAACCAGGTCTCCGTGATACCCGCCAGGTCCGCTCCCCTCTCCTGAACAAGATCACAAATGAGGGGGGCTTTATTTACCATGGATCTGGCGTTGCATAACATCAGCTATAGGATCTGGGCAACCCTGGGAACGAGAAGAGCATTGGGGGCCGGAGCACACCACCGCTCGAAGACAGCGAGCATGCACTCCCACAACCAGGTATGGCCCCCTGCTACCACCATATCTGCCCCTCCCACCCACAGTACTGATGTAATGGCCCTCATCGGTACAAACTCTAACCCTCTCCTTGACCCCGAGCCCTGCACCTTCCATGCCATGACCCCCAGCCGGGCCAGGCCCCACCCTCAGTGGGTTATCCCCCAAACCCACAACCCTAGTTCCAATCCAACCCTCCCCACCCCTGGAACCCCTTAAAAATTGAGTTATAAGTTGATCTCGTTATAGTGATCTTGAGAAACCCAGCCACAAATTGGAGTGTATCTGTTTTAACATTTTAATGTTTTAATGTCTTCTTTTAACTTTTGTATGGGATACTGTTGCATTGTTTTATTCTCTGTTGTAAGCCGCCCAGAGTCCCTCAGAAGTTGGGCGGCATAGAAATGCGACAAAATAAATAAATAAAATAAATACTGGGAAAAAATATGGGCAACAAATTATAAAATAACGTTGTCAGCCACCTATAAAGAAAATATTTATAAAATGTTATATAGGTGGCATTTACCCCTGGCGAGATTGGCCAAGATGTCTCCAAACAATCCACCACACTGTTGGAAATGTAATCATTCACAAGAGACATACTACCACATGTGGTGGACATGTCCCAAAGCAAGAGACTACTGGTTAAAAATCAAAAAATGGTTGGAGGAAATGAGTGGGAAAAAAAATTGATATGAAACCTGAATTATTTTTGTTAGGGATTATAAAAGAAAAAAATGAGTAAAGAAATTCAATACCTCATACCTCACAAAATTACGGCTGCCAGCATTTCATTTGCCCAAAACTGGAAACAACAACATGCTCCTACAAACATGATGATTATAAAAAAGGTGCTGGAGTGTGCAGAATCAGATAAGCTAACGATGGAACTTAAGGACAGAGAGGAAACGATTTATTATGAAACATGGAACAGATGGTATGATTGGCTGGAAAAGGAATTTAAAATTAATGGATAGTGTATAGGAAAAGAGAAGATATTATAATGGAATGTTATATTTAATGTGTAGTAGGTACCCGGTTTTCCCCAAAATAAGACATCCCCTGATAATAAGCCCAATCGGGCTTTTGAGGGTATGGCAATAATGTTTGTTACATACTTATATGAATAAGTATGTAACAAACAAAATGTGTATGTATATAGTTGGCTGAAAGATAAATTGGATATTACTAAAAATGCCGGTATTGGAAAGCTGTAAAAGTGTAACTAAGATTTAAAAGATGTAAACGTTGAATAAAAACAATTAAAAAAAAATAAAAATAAAAAGATTTTGAGATGTTGGTTAAAGATGAAGGATGATGAGGTAAACATTAGCAAATATACATAAGATAGATTAATAAATGGGAATGGGAAAGTAGACAATATAATAATAATAGTGTTTTTGATAGCTTTTTAAATTAGAATGAAATTTTAATTGTTATAGTAGTGGTAAGAGAGACGATTTTTGCAAAGAAGAAGAAATAGAACATGTTTGTGATAAACCACAGCAGACAGAAAGGTGAAAATAAGTAATTTAATAATATTATTAATTTTGATAACAATGCAAATTAAGATGAATGTTTGACTGTTAATGATTGGGAAAAAGGAATTAGAGAGACACTTCCGGAAATGAAGAAAGATTGTAAACAACTGGAGCAATTGTAATTGAGAAGAAATATAAGGCGTAAAGTGATATTATTTGAATATAAAATTGAAAATGATAAAAAATAATGGAGGGAAAAATTAATATGGCAGAAGTTGAAATAATAAGATATAGAGAAAAATGATAAATTTGTGAGAAAGGATTACACAAAAGAGATGAATATTGGAAAAAATGGGAAGATTAAGAAATATTATAATGATTATTTTGATTATGTATAAGATGTATAAGATGTGACCCGGTCAACACTCTGTTCATAAAATATGTATGATGAAAGATTTTTTTAAAAAATAAAACTTGTCTTAAAAAGAAGACTGATGCTGCATTCGTCTGTTATCATTATTTAAAACCGCAAATGCTTGTAAATCCTCCCTTCTCTCTGCCCTCCTTCTCCTCTCTCTCTCTCTCCTTTTCTGCTTCCTTCCTCTCTTTTGCCTCCTCTTTTATCCTTTCTCTCTGGTCAAACACGAAGTTTGCAATCCTGCACAACTGCCTAGAATTTTGTACCTATTTCAAACAATTCCAATCAAGTTGGGTAAGGAATTTTTTGTAGATTTAAATAAAATGATACTGAAATATATTTGGCAAGGAAAAAAGGCGAGAATAAAACTAAAACTGTTACAAGATGCTAAAACTAGGGGTGGTTTTGGTTTGCCTAATTTTGAATTGTATTATCAAGCAGCAAGTTTAATATGGATTAAAGAATGGATAATTTTGAGAAATACTAAATTATTGAATCTGGAGGGACATGATTTGTTGATGGGTTGGCACGCCTTTTTATGGTACAAAGGCACAAAAATACAAGGATATTTTATGTCACGAGTGTTTCCAGGATTGCTGTGGCTACTTGATCAGTCACAAACAGTATGGTTTCAATTAAGCCATCTCCTGTTTGCAATTACCTGCAAGCCTTCCCCGCCCTAGTTAATTGCAGGTTAACTCCCCATATAAGCAAGGACCTTTTCGCTTGCTACTCAGGCCTAAACGCTGTTTTAGGCCTAGATGCAAGAGCTCTTGCTGGAAGCTGCAAGCAGAGCTCAGTGCAACGTCGCAGATGGGAGGAGAAGCACAGATAAGGACTCCAGACGCTGTTGCAGAGAAACTCCTACGGATGCTTGCCTTTTGCTGTTTTGAAGCAGGCAAGCTATCATCGGGACTGCTGTTGCTGGACATTCTTCCTCCCACAAACTTCAAGCTACGTTTGCTATTTGAACTGTTTTTACTTCAGGTGACTTTTAGCTGTGAAGTTTGTGCTGCCGCCCTTCTACTACCTCGATGATGTATCGACACCGAAGCTGCTTATCTTCATGTT
The DNA here is from genome assembly GCA_022577455.1 of Arizona elegans. Taxonomy (NCBI): domain Eukaryota; kingdom Metazoa; phylum Chordata; class Lepidosauria; order Squamata; family Colubridae; genus Arizona; species Arizona elegans. Next base: position 315,263 of record JAKOOJ010000047.1, read on the forward strand.
AGCTTTATTCTCTTGTGAACTGTTTCGGTATTGTGGAGAGGAATCTAGGGAAATAGCCTTGCTTCACATAACCAAGATAAGACTTTGTTTTTAATGTGCTTTCTTAAAGACATAGTGCTTTTTAAACATTTTAAAGTAAATTATATTTTTACACAAGACTCCTCTGTCAGATTTATTTCAGTCCTAGTGCGTTTGCTCATGAGCTGGTTCCAGGTCCGGGGGACCCCTCAACCCCATTCCCTAACATTTTAGAAGACATCAGATACGTGAAGCTTTATGGTTGAATTGGGAGAAGGTCAAAAAATATCATTATTTGAAGATTCCAATCTGGGTATCTACAATTGAAGCTTTTTCATATCCAGTAATATTTAAAAGGGAACAAATTATCAGGTATAGTGAATTGTTCGATGAAAAGGGTGAACTTAAATTAAAGCAGGAATTAGAAGATCAGGGATGTAAGATGGACTGGTTTTCATATATGCAAATATTTTCTAGATATCGAGAAGATCTCAAACAAGAAGGTTTTTATAACGTCCTGACTAATTTAGACAAGATTTTAATGGGCTCTGATGATCATATAATTAAAAAGTTGTATGGATATTTGTTAGAAGTAAAATTGGAAGAAGAACAAGTTAAAGAATCAATGATAGTATGGGGAAAAAATTTTGGTTATGGTATTGATTTAGAGAAATGGCAAAAATTGTGGTCACATAATTATAAAAGGACAATGTCTACAGCATATAAGGAGAATTTGTATAAGATGTTTTACAGGTGGCATTTACCCCTGATGAGGATAGCCAGAATGTTCCAGAATAAATCGGAGAAGTGTTGGAAGTGTCATCAGACTCCAGGATCCTATTACCACATGTGGTGGACATGCGGAGATGCAAAGAGATATTGGACCAAGATACACACGTGGTTGGAAAAAATGACTAAGAGACATATTGATTTTAAACCAGAGATATTTTTATTAGGGATCTTACCAGAGATATACAATAAAGAATTGCAATATTTAATTGTGAATCTTTTAACAGCAGCTAGAATTGTATTTGCAAAAAATTGGAAAGGAGAAAGGACACCTACTGATGAAGAAATTATTAAGAAAATGATGGACTGTGCTGAAATGAGTAAATTGACATTTGAAATAAGAGAGCAGGAAGATAAACAATATTATTTGATATGGGATTAATTTTATCAATGGATGGACAATAAAAAATGGAGATAAATATGAAATATGTGGATGCTGAGATAAATTAAATTTATATATATATATATATATATATATATAATATATATATATATATATATATATATATATATATATATATATATATATATATATATATATATATATATATATATATATATATATATATGTTTTTCTTCTAGCCAGGTTTTCCCTACGTAGCCAAGGTTTTTTTTTTGTAGCTCCAGCTCAGTAGAATCTCATCTACTCGGTTCTGGGCTTTTTTCCTTTCTAACACCTAGCAAGCTCTGACTGCTAGGTGGGAGACCTAAATAGATCCATTTCTAGCTCGTTAGCTGTCGTCAGTAGGCCACACCCACCTCCTCCCTGTAAAGGCATAGTATCAATTTTCTTACTTCTTCGTAGGGTCTATGTGTGTTTTTCTTCTAGCCAGGTTTTCCCTACGTAGCCAAGATTTTTTTTTGTAGCTCCAGCTCAGTAGAATCTCATCTACTCGGTTCTGGGCTTTTTTCCTTTCTAACACCTAGCAAGCTCTGACTGCTAGGTGGGAGACCTAAATAGATCCATTTCTAGCTCGTTAGCTGTCGTCAGTAGGCCACACCCACCTCCTCCCTGTAAAGGCATAGTATCAATTTTCTTACTTCTTCGTAGGGTCTATGTGTGTTTTTCTTCTAGCCAGGTTTACCCTACGTAGCCAAGGTGGAGCTGGAGCTACAAAAAAAACCTTGGCTACGTAGGGAAAACCTGGCTAGAAGAAAAACACACATAGACCCTACGAAGAAGTAAGAAAATTGATATTATGCCTTTACAGGGAGGAGGTGGGTGTGGCCTACTGACGACAGCTAACGAGCTAGAAATGGATCTATTTAGGTCTCCCACCTAGCAGTCAGAGCTTGCTAGGTGTTAGAAAGGAAAAAAGCCCAGAACCGAGTAGATGAGATTCTACTGAGCTGGAGCTACAAAAAAAACCTTGGCTACGTAGGGAAAACCTGGCTAGAAGAAAAACACACATAGACCCTACGAAGAAGTAAGAAAATTGATACTATGCCTTTACAGGGAGGAGGTGGGTGTGGCCTACTGACGACAGCTAACGAGCTAGAAATGGATCTATTTAGGTCTCCCACCTAGCAGTCAGAGCTTGCTAGGTGTTAGAAAGGAAAAAAGCCCAGAACCGAGTAGATGAGATTCTACTGAGCTGGAGCTACAAAAAAAAAACCTTGGCTACGTAGGGAAAACCTGGCTAGAAGAAAAACACACATAGACCCTACGAAGAAGTAAGAAAATTGATACTATGCCTTTACAGGGAGGAGGTGGGTGTGGCCTACTGACGACAGCTAACGAGCTAGAAATGGATCTATTTAGGTCTCCCACCTAGCAGTCAGAGCTTGCTAGGTGTTAGAAAGGAAAAAAGCCCAGAACCGAGTAGATGAGATTCTACTGAGCTGGAGCTACAAAAAAAAACCTTGGCTACGTAGGGAAAACCTGGCTAGAAGAAAAACACACATAGACCCTACGAAGAAGTAAGAAAATTGATACTATGCCTTTACAGGGAGGAGGTGGGTGTGGCCTACTGACGACAGCTAACGAGCTAGAAATGGATCTATTTAGGTCTCCCACCTAGCAGTCAGAGCTTGCTAGGTGTTAGAAAGGAAAAAAGCCCAGAACCGAGTAGATGAGATTCTACTGAGCTGGAGCTACAAAAAAAAACCTTGGCTACGTAGGGAAAACCTGGCTAGAAGAAAAACACACATAGACCCTACGAAGAAGTAAGAAAATTGATACTATGCCTTTACAGGGAGGAGGTGGGTGTGGCCTACTGACGACAGCTAACGAGCTAGAAATGGATCTATTTAGGTCTCCCACCTAGCAGTCAGAGCTTGCTAGGTGTTAGAAAGGAAAAAAGCCCAGAACCGAGTAGATGAGATTCTACTGAGCTGGAGCTACAAAAAAAAACCTTGGCTACGTAGGGAAAACCTGGCTAGAAGAAAAACACACATAGACCCTACGAAGAAGTAAGAAAATTGATACTATGCCTTTACAGGGAGGAGGTGGGTGTGGCCTACTGACGACAGCTAACGAGCTAGAAATGGATCTATTTAGGTCTCCCACCTAGCAGTCAGAGCTTGCTAGGTGTTAGAAAGGAAAAAAGCCCAGAACCGAGTAGATGAGATTCTACTGAGCTGGAGCTACAAAAAAAACCTTGGCTACGTAGGGAAAACCTGGCTAGAAGAAAAACACACATAGACCCTACGAAGAAGTAAGAAAATTGATACTATGCCTTTACAGGGAGGAGGTGGGTGTGGCCTACTGACGACAGCTAACGAGCTAGAAATGGATCTATTTAGGTCTCCCACCTAGCAGTCAGAGCTTGCTAGGTGTTAGAAAGGAAAAAAGCCCAGAACCGAGTAGATGAGATTCTACTGAGCTGGAGCTACAAAAAAAAAACCTTGGCTACGTAGGGAAAACCTGGCTAGAAGAAAAACACACATAGACCCTACGAAGAAGTAAGAAAATTGATACTATGCCTTTACAGGGAGGAGGTGTGTGTGGCCTACTGACGACAGCTAACGAGCTAGAAATGGATCTATTTAGGTCTCCCACCTAGCAGTCAGAGTTGCTAGGTGTTAGAAAGGAAAAAAGCCCAGAACCGAGTAGATGAGATTCTACTGAGCTGGAGCTACAAAAAAAAAACCTTGGCTACGTAGGGAAAACCTGGCTAGAAGAAAAACACACATAGACCCTACGAAGAAGTAAGAAAATTGATACTATGCCTTTACAGGGAGGAGGTGGGTGTGGCCTACTGACGACAGCTAACGAGCTAGAAATGGATCTATTTAGGTCTCCCACCTAGCAGTCAGAGCTTGCTAGGTGTTAGAAAGGAAAAAAGCCCAGAACCGAGTAGATGAGATTCTACTGAGCTGGAGCTACAAAAAAAAACCTTGGCTACGTAGGGAAAACCTGGCTAGAAGAAAAACACACATAGACCCTACGAAGAAGTAAGAAAATTGATACTATGCCTTTACAGGGAGGAGGTGGGTGTGGCCTACTGACGACAGCTAACGAGTTAGAAATGGATCTATTTAGGTCTCCCACCTAGCAGTCAGAGCTTGCTAGGTGTTAGAAAGGAAAAAAGCCCAGAACCGAGTAGATGAGATTCTACTGAGCTGGAGCTACAAAAAAAAACCTTGGCTACGTAGGGAAAACCTGGCTAGAAGAAAAACACACATAGACCCTACGAAGAAGTAAGAAAATTGATACTATGCCTTTACAGGGAGGAGGTGGGTGTGGCCTACTGACGACAGCTAACGAGCTAGAAATGGATCTATTTAGGTCTCCCACCTAGCAGTCAGAGCTTGCTAGGTGTTAGAAAGGAAAAAAGCCCAGAACCGAGTAGATGAGATTCTACTGAGCTGGAGCTACAAAAAAAACCTTGGCTACGTAGGGAAAACCTGGCTAGAAGAAAAACACACATAGACCCTACGAAGAAGTAAGAAAATTGATACTATGCCTTTACAGGGAGGAGGTGGGTGTGGCCTACTGACGACAGCTAACGAGCTAGAAATGGATCTATTTAGGTCTCCCACCTAGCAGTCAGAGCTTGCTAGGTGTTAGAAAGGAAAAAAGCCCAGAACCGAGTAGATGAGATTCTACTGAGCTGGAGCTACAAAAAAAAAAAACCTTGGCTACGTAGGGAAAACCTGGCTAGAAGAAAAACACACATAGACCCTACGAAGAAGTAAGAAAATTGATACTATGCCTTTACAGGGAGGAGGTGGGTGTGGCCTACTGACGACAGCTAACGAGCTAGAAATGGATCTATTTAGGTCTCCCACCTAGCAGTCAGAGCTTGCTAGGTGTTAGAAAGGAAAAAAGCCCAGAACCGAGTAGATGAGATTCTACTGAGCTGGAGCTACAAAAAAAAACCTTGGCTACGTAGGGAAAACCTGGCTAGAAGAAAAACACACATAGACCCTACGAAGAAGTAAGAAAATTGATACTATGCCTTTACAGGGAGGAGGTGGGTGTGGCCTACTGACGACAGCTAACGAGCTAGAAATGGATCTATTTAGGTCTCCCACCTAGCAGTCAGAGCTTGCTAGGTGTTAGAAAGGAAAAAAGCCCAGAACCGAGTAGATGAGATTCTACTGAGCTGGAGCTACAAAAAAAAACCTTGGCTACGTAGGGAAAACCTGGCTAGAAGAAAAACACACATAGACCCTACGAAGAAGTAAGAAAATTGATACTATGCCTTTACAGGGAGGAGGTGGGTGTGGCCTACTGACGACAGCTAACGAGCTAGAAATGGATCTATTTAGGTCTCCCACCTAGCAGTCAGAGCTTGCTAGGTGTTAGAAAGGAAAAAAGCCCAGAACCGAGTAGATGAGATTCTACTGAGCTGGAGCTACAAAAAAAAACCTTGGCTACGTAGGGAAAACCTGGCTAGAAGAAAAACACACATAGACCCTACGAAGAAGTAAGAAAATTGATACTATGCCTTTACAGGGAGGAGGTGGGTGTGGCCTACTGACGACAGCTAACGAGCTAGAAATGGATCTATTTAGGTCTCCCACCTAGCAGTCAGAGCTTGCTAGGTGTTAGAAAGGAAAAAAGCCCAGAACCGAGTAGATGAGATTCTACTGAGCTGGAGCTACAAAAAAAAACCTTGGCTACGTAGGGAAAACCTGGCTAGAAGAAAAACACACATAGACCCTACGAAGAAGTAAGAAAATTGATACTATGCCTTTACAGGGAGGAGGTGGGTGTGGCCTACTGACGACAGCTAACGAGCTAGAAATGGATCTATTTAGGTCTCCCACCTAGCAGTCAGAGCTTGCTAGGTGTTAGAAAGGAAAAAAGCCCAGAACCGAGTAGATGAGATTCTACTGAGCTGGAGCTACAAAAAAAACCTTGGCTACGTAGGGAAAACCTGGCTAGAAGAAAAACACACATAGACCCTACGAAGAAGTAAGAAAATTGATATATATATATATATATATATATATATATATATATATATATATATATATATATATATATATATATATATATATATGAAAATAACTTTGGGATGTATAGTGATATGTTGAAGAGAGGAGGGAGCACAAAAGGATGCAAACCGATCGATATACTGTCTGTAACTGTTGGGAATGATGATGTTTTTATGTTTTATTTTTGTTTTAAAATAAAAAAAAATTATTGCAAAAAAAAAATAAAGTTGACCAGTTGGAGACAATTTTATGAAAATGTCCCCTTATGTCCTCTGCTGATTGATCTACAAAAGCAGCAGCTAGGATTCTCTGGTCTTTTTTGACAATTTAAGTCTAGATGGGCATATGTTACCCCGGCTCCTAGGAGTCTGACCCAGAAAGCCTCGGGTGTTTCTTTTTCCCTCTGAGTGGTCCGTTGGAATTCTGACCAGTTCAAGGGCTTTCTCCCTATTTCTTGTAGGGCTTCTAATAAATTGTCCTTCGCCCTAATGTATTCATCCCAGTGGTTAGCATTGTTATAGTCCCAGTCTGGGCAATTTAGGGGCCAGGCAACCCTAACAGGCTATTTGCCCTAGTGTGATTATTATAGGTTGCCTGGCTATTTCCTCTGTCTTTTCAAAATGCTTCAGTAGCTCATCTTTTGTTAAAAAAATGTGCAATAATTTGGTCATGTCTTCCCTTGATGGATTATGGCTTTCCACAATGGATTTTATCGTCATAATAACTTCCTGTGGGTCTGATCGGAAGGAAGGGGGATCCTTCTTCCAGATAACTAGATCAGATGGGGGAAAGGGTGTGTGTGTTAAAACATAATCAAGCTGGCCTCTCTGCCGCCCGGATACAGGCTTGCTCAACAAAGGGTGTCACTGCGTTTTTGTATTTACCAGCTGAGCTCATTATTTCTGGACTGTCAGACTTTCCATAGCTTGCCAACTTTTGTTATCAGTAACTGATATTACGTGTATCCGCATTCCTTTCTTCAACTTCACATATTTCCTTTGTTCTCTTGCCAGAAAGGTCCAGCTGAGAAATAGCCGGCACAAACTTTTATTCAAAATGTAACTTATTAGATCAGTTAGGTGTTTTATTTTCTTTATAACAAATAAATGAGTTTAATTAGAAGATGTATTCCTGTTTTATTTTTCAAAAGTATACACAAGGAAAATGCCACGATCCAGGCAATTACCCCAGGAAGGTAACGGGGCTGATTGCCTCTGACAAAGGGGCCATGAGTTTTGGTTCTGAACTGTCTGGGGCTGACAGGGTTTTGGGGTTTTCCTGTGTTTTAGTCAGGTCTGGGTCCTTGGACCTGGAAAGTTCAGCCCAGCAGTACCAGTAGGGTAACTTGGCAGGTTTTAATCTGTGTCTAAGCGCTTTCAGGGTTGAATATTCAAATGTACCGCCTTCTGGCCAGACTTGTTTCCCATACTCATTTCTAAGCAAAGCCCACTTTTTACATAGTCTTTTGGCTTCTCCTTTTGTCATACCCACCTAGACAGGTAGTCTCTTCTTGTCCCAGGCATTGAGCAAGTCTTCTACGGGGGAGCCTATCCTGACAAGCTAGAGCATCCCATGTTTCCCTATTCCTAATGTAGGGATTCACTTTGGCCCTGCGAGGTCCTGACAAATGGAGCCTCCTAAACCAGATTTCTGCCCCTCCAGCAGTTTTTGGACGAAAAAAGGGTCTCGGAGGACTCTGGTTCCCTATCAGAGTAAGGGCCCCTCCTTTATAGGGAAACACTCACCGTCAGTTTGCAGACCAAAAAGGGCTGGACTCCACTGCTCCCCGCAGTGAGTAAGGGCACCTCCTTCCACTGGCTTTATCACCGTAGTTTTCGGACTCTCTAAAGTCTGGGAGGACCTCTGCTTGCATCCAGAGATAAGGACCCCTCCCTTTTTACAGGGCTTTGCTTATTAACAGTTGGCAGGTGGTACCGGTCTACTAGTGTAAAAACTTTCTTTTGACACTTTCGTTACCCGCTTGGCTCTTCTCCCTTCTCATGGAAGGTCCCACACTTCGGTTCTCCCCACTTGCTTTCCCAGATCCTGCTGGTCACAGATTTGGCAAGCTAGCAGCAGGTTGGGGGGCAGCTAGAGAGAACACGAAGGGAGTGGGATCCAGCTGCTGCCAGAGGAGGATGCCCCCCCCACACACACACACAGGCACACACTCAACTATTCTCACTTTCCAATTTCTAAAAAACAGAAATTTAGGCAGTACTTACCCTCTTTCCAGGCAGCTGTTGAGCGCAAGACTCAAAGATTCCCTTTAATACCCTTTGTCAGCTGGGCAGGATCCGTGGAGTTTTTCCCACAGACAAAAGCGTCTGTTGCCGGCAGGGTAGTGGCTCTTCGGGCCCAGTCCGGTGGCTGGGTGAGCTGGGAGTCCCTTCATGGGGGTCACCAGAATTGTTGGGAGGAAAATGCTCCCTGATTAGGATTCTTCCCACCGGGATGCAATAATCAGTGCTTTGAAGACATTATCTGATCCAACTCTAATTCCCCCAAATTAAAACCATATTGTTTCAAATCTTTATCATATCTTGATTGTATCTGCACTCGTGTATACCAATCAATCTCAATCCCTTGTTTTTCTAAATCTTATTTCTGTTTTAGTTCTCCCTTCTCTGTTAAAATGTCCTTATATCTAACAATATTGTCCATGTTTATCATATTTGGATGTGTCAACGCTTCTATTGTTGAAAGCCACATTGGCATTTCCATATAATGTTTCTCTTTCACTCTCTCCCATACTGTTAACAAGCCGTTTCTTACACAGTGTCTCTGGAAGCATCCATGTATCCTATTTTTCCGGTACCATAAGAAAGCATGCTAACCTAGATGCAAATCATGTCCTTCCAAAGTCAATAGTCTTGTATTTCTCAATAGAATCCATTCTTTAACCCAAGTTAACATCGCCGCTTGGTGATAAAGTTCCCAATTTGGTAGACCAAAACCTCCTCTAGTCCTAGCGTCTTGAAGCAGTTTAATATTAATTCTTGCTTTCTTTCCTTGCCATATATATTTCCACATCATTTTATTCAAACTTTCAAAATATTTTTTCTCCAGCTTTATCGGAATTGTTTGAAAAAAGAACAAAATTCTTGGTAGTACATTCATTTTGATTAGTGCTATTCTTCCCATTAACGATAGTTGTAGATTTTTCCATTTTTCCAAGTCTATTTCAATTTGATCTCTCAGTTTATAGTAGTTATCTGCCTTCACTGTGATACATCTTGAAGTTAATTGGATGCCCAAGTATTTCACTTTCTTCACTATTTGAATATCTAATTTCTCCATTAATTGCTTTTTTTGTTTTTCTCTCCTATTTTTAACTATAATTTTTGTTTTATCTTTATTTATTTTCAATCCAGCTACTTCTCCATACTCCTGTATTTGCTTCATTAGCTTTGGGCCAGTGGTGGGTTGCTACTGGTTCGCACCGGTTCGGGAGGACCGGTAGCGATAAATTGTCGAGGGTCACAGAACCGGTATTAATTGCTGGCTGGCCACACCCCCGAACCGGTCCCCACCCCACCCAGTCACTTCCTTTTCCTCCTTACCACCAGAGCGGCTTGCCTGCCTAAGCTGCCTTCCCACGTGGTGCCTGTCCTGTGCCCCAACTGAGCTGCTGCCTCCTGCCTATAGGTAAGTCATGCTACCCACACCCCCACAGCATGCTGCGCCACCCCCCACCGGGCTCATGACCTTACCTTCCCCGCCCCTTACAGGATTCCCCCCGCACCCCATTTTGGCTCCCAGGGGCTGCAGGGAGGCTTGCTAATGACAAAATGGGGCATGGGGGGGGTGCGGGGCCCCACCTCCCATGCCCCATTTTGGCTCCCAGGGGCTGCAAGGACACTTGCTAAGGCCAAAATGGGGCATGAGGGGGGGTGCCTAGCAAGACTCCCTGCAGCCCCCTGGAAGCAAAAATGGGCTGCGGGGGGGGGGGGGGCTTCAAGGGAGAAAGAAACAAAGAAATCCTTACTGTTTAGGGAGATCTCCAGGTGCACTGAGCTTGAATTGAGAGCTTATTGTTAAGTGGCTGCTAGCTATCCTTGCTCAGGCTAAGTTAATCAATAGTGGAGCTCTAAGAATGCCAGATGATCAATGGGTATGTTCTGAGTTTCAAAACATCTGGCTTTTCTTCCTCCTACCAAAGACCTTCTGGGGTTCTTCACAGGAAGGGAGAAAGGAGAAAGGGAGGGAGAAAGAAAGAGAGAGGGTGGGGAGGGTGGTAAGGGTAAACCCTTTTACTCACACTTCATCCTCACTGTTTGGGGATCCCCACGTACACTGAGCTTGAGTTGAGAGCTTATTGTAATTGGCTGCTAGCTATCCTAGATAATCGCCCAGCCGTCCTGTTCAGGGTGACCCACTCCCTTCTCCATCCGGGAGTGCGGGAAGACCCCTTGCAGGGAAGGGCTAAGGATTTTGTGCAATATCTGCATGACAAAATCGCTCAGATTCGGGAGGGTTTGGACTCCGACTGGGTAGATCCAGATGGGGTGATGGAGGTGGGTCTTGAGTATGTTAGCTGGGAGGAGTTTGACCTTGTGACTCCCAAGGACATGGACAGGGTTCTGGGTAGGTTGAACGTGGCCACATGTTTATTGGACCCGTGTCCCTCCTGGTTGGTGCTGGCTTCCCAGGAGGTTACACGAGGCTGGCTCCAGGGGATTGTCAACGCTTCTTTGAGTGAGGGTTTCTTTCCCGCTGCCTTGAAAGAGGCGGTGGTGAGGCCCCTCCTCAAGCGGACTATCTGGAGCCGATCCAGTCGGGCTTCAGGCCCGTGTATAGCATGGAAACAGCATTGGTCGCATTGGTTGATGATCTCTGGAGGGCTCAGGACAGGGGTTGTTCCTCTGTCCTGGTCCTATTAGATCTCTCAGCGGCTTTTGATACTGTTGTGGCTCCGTTACTGGAGCCTGTGTCATCATCAGGAGAGGACTCCGAGAGTGAAGGGGAGGAGTTGGCAAGGCCTCCCTCTCCAGGACCCTCCTCTCTGGCAATGCCTTCGGTGTCCGCCGAAGGGCAAGAGATAGGGCCAGGGCCAAGCACATCCATGCAGCCACAGATGGACAGTGATGAGGGTAATGAGTCTTGGCTGGACCCACGCCAGCATCGCAGAGATAAGCACGCGCAACAGAAGAAAGGGCGTGCCCGAGATTAGGCTGAGTCACTGGACCACACCCCACAGGATATAAAAGGGAGCGTGGTGGCCAGTCAAACCTTGTGACGAACAAAGCTGAAAGCTTCCACGCCATTCTGCATTGCCGGACTTTTGCTTTAAGACTTTGCTGGAGTATCTCTGGACTTGATTTAATTCCGTAATTATTGAGCTGCTTTCCTTTGATGTATCAGAAGTGGGGAGAAGTTATCTCTCCTCTTTGTAAATAATAAACTCTTGGCAGGCAGCCACTAGGTTGTTGCCAAGTTCCGTTAACATAAGGAAAAGGATTTTGCCGGTTGGTTTGATCTTTAACTCCTGAACGTCTGTTGGTGTGTGTGCGTGGGGTTGGGGACAGAACAGATACCATCGACCATGGTATCATGCTGCACCGGTTGGAGGGGTTAGGGGTGGGGGGCACTGTGTTACGGTGGTTCTCCTCCTTCCTTTCTGACCATATGCAGTCTGTGTTGGCAGGGGGGCAGAGGTCGACCCCGAGGCGCCTAGTTTGTGAGGTGCCGCAGGGTTTGGTCCTCTCGCCCCTCCTGTTCAACATTTATGTGAAGCCGCTGGGTGAGATCATCCATGGCTTCGGGGTGGATTTCCATCAGTACGCTGATGATACTCAGCTGTACATTTCCACCCCGGGCCACCCCAATGATGCCCTTGAAGTGATGACCCGGTGCCTGGAGGCCGTACGGATCTGGATGGGGAGAAACAAGCTCAGATTCAACCCCTCCAAGACCGAGTGGCTGTGGTTTCCGGCGTCCCGTCATAGTCAGTTGGTTCCATCACTGACTATAGGGGGTGAGATCTTGGCCCGCTCAGAGAGGGTTCTCAACTTGGGTGTCCTCCTGGACTCACAGCTGTCTTTAGAAGACCATCTGGGGGTGGGGGGGCTTTTTATCAGGTTCGCCTGATCCAACAGTTGCGTCCCTTTCTGGACGCCTTGCGCACGGTCACTCACACCCTCATCACTTCCCGTCTGGACTACTGTAACGCTCTCTACGTGGGGCTCCCCTTGAAGAGCACCCGGAGGCTCCAGCTGGTCCAGAATGCGGCCGCGTGGGTGATTATGCGGGCGACTCGAGGCTCCCATGTAACACCATTTCTGCGCGAGCTGCACTGGCTCCCGGTGGTCTTCCGTGTGCGATTCAAGGTGTTGGTTGCCACCTTTAAAGCGCTCCATGGCATAGGACCTGGGTACTTACGAGACCGCCTTCTGCCCCCAATAGCCTCCCATCGACCAGTACGCTCCCACAGAGAGGGTCTCCTCAGGGTGCCGTCGATTAGAGCTGCCCTCAGAGATTCATTGGATTCCCGACCTCCGTACCTTTCGCCGCGCCCTTAAAACACTATTATTCCATCAAGCAGGGCTGGCCTAAAATATTATTTTAATGGGTTATTTTATTTTAGATTATTGGCCAAACTATTTAATAATTTTAAATTGTTTTTAACTTTTATATTGTTGGTTTTTTATCTTGGCTGTACACCGCCCTGAGTCCTTCAAGAGAAGGGTGGTATAAAAATTTTAATAATAATAATAATAATAATAATAATAATAATAATAATAATAATAATAATAATAATAATCTTTGCTCAGGCTAAGCTAATCAATAGTGGAGCTCTAAGAATGCCAGATTATCAATGGGCATGTTCTGAGTTTCAAAACGTCTGGCTTTTCTTCCTCCTACCAAAGACCTTCTGGGGTTCTTCACAGAAAGGGAGAAAGGAGAAAGGGAGGGAGAAAGAAAGAAAGAGACAAAGAAAGAAACAGAAAGAAAAAGAAAAAGGAAGGGAGAGAGAGAGAGAGAATGCAGGTATCTCTTAACAGAGGCTTGAACTTGCCTGAAATTAGATCAAGCCCTACATCACTTAATCCAATGTATCAGATTAAATTGTTATTGAATTATTTTTGGTATATATACTACATTCTCTTGTGTAATTTAGTTATAGTGTAAAACTAGTCTATTATGTCTCAAAATAAAAGGGAGATCAAAAATCCAATTAGTGCCATGTAAATTCTGGAATCCCCAAAGACCTTTCCCATTGTATTATTAAACAAATTTATATAGCTACCCAACTCATATACAGTGACTTTATCACTTTCGTGTTCCTTTCATGTAGTTCTCAATGTGTCAATCTCCTTGCTACTCTATTTCCTCCACCAAAATTCTATTATAAATAATATTACCACACATTACAGCTCTAATTTTGTGTATTTGCGCCAGTAATTTCCAGAAAAGATTTATTCCTCTCTTACATAGTTATTTAGAAGTAGCTTCCTATGTCAGTTTACTTTTACCATTAAAAAAATGTTTTGTTGCATTATATGACTGCAAAAGTGTCAAGTATTTGCAAGCCATTGGCACATATATCATACAGACACTAGTGGAGGCAGAAAGTGCCCCCACCCCTATGTGGAGAGGAGGGGCTTACACTGAGTATAAAACCCCCTCTAACCTTTCCACCATGCTCTCTTTTACGTTTGTTCTCCATGAGACATGATCTTTGATAGGGGTAGTCACACACGCTGTGTGCCCCCTATCCTAATGGATATTAAGACAGCCTTTGTATATAGTTAATATGTTTTGTTATATGAATAAATACATTTATCACATTTATTCATGCATCTGCCTTTGGACTCTTCTATGCTCCTGGGTGTTTCTACGATCCCAATTTCCACAGAATGGTAGCAGAGGATGGTTGCAGAACTCCACTCCAGGAGCTGTTGAAAAGGCGAGATGCCCTCCAAAATAACCTGTGAGAGAAGCTCCCCTATTGTGACCAGAGGCCTTCAACGGAGGAGAACTTCACAGCAGCCCCAGACTGAATCAACGATGGAAAACATTGAAGGGGGTTTCCATCCAGCTACACCCTGGCAGCCAGAGGCCACCCAGATGCAGCAAGAGATCCCAGGGGCCGAGCCAAGCGATGCTGGAGAAGGCTTCTTCAGCACTGACGACGAGGGGGCAGAAGGACCAGATGAAAGCCTGGACAGGCAAGTGGCTGAGATGTCAGAAGAGGAGTGCCGAGCAGCGCTCGCCTTCCTCCTGAAGACAAGGGCAGCAGCCAGAGAGAGGCCTGAGGAGGCAGCACCAGAGATGCCTGCCATCCCGGTAAGGACTCCCCTGCCTGATCTCTCCAAGATGGCACCTGCCGCCAGAGAATCTCCCCCCCACCCAGTTTCCCGCCAAACAAAATGGCCACCAGGCCACTTCCGGAGGCAACTTCCTCCAAGATGGCTGCTCCCCTGGGCACTTTGCCAGAACCACGAGCCAGGCCATCCCCAGCTCCACAGCCCAGGCCTACAACGCCAGCCAGTCAGTTCAGCATTCCAGCGGCCCAGAGGACCACTCCGAACCCACAAGCCCCTTGCCAGGCCCCGCCTGCCAGGGCAAACATCAAAGAGGCCATAGAGGCCCTGGTCGCTGCCCTGGAACTTAGGGAGCAACCACCCACTGGCCGCCCCGAGGTCCCAGACCCAGCTGCCCACTTAAGGAGGGCCCCAAATCAAACCTCCCACCCCCGGAGGAACCCAGATGGACCTGCAGCCTCCCACCCCCCACTGCAGAGGCGCTCACCATTCACTGAATGCTCCACGGAGGCCCAGGCTGAGGCCTCCGCACCTTTCCGGTCCTGCTGGGATGATCCGGAGCTGCAATCCTGCTCCTCTGATGGAGAAGAGGAGATCCAGAGACATTTCCAGGCCTACCCAGCCCATGGACCTCATCTGATGGGCCTCCAGCCTCCAGAAAGATCTCCAGGCCTTCTTCCCACTCCTCCAAGGCTTCCCCACCACATCGCTGATGTCCGGGCCTATTCTGAGGCTCCAGCCAGACCTGACTTCAGAGCTCAGAGAGGGAGATCGGAGCTCCAACAAGAAAAGGCTTTGGAGCATGCTCCATTTCCTGCACGTGCCCAGTTGCTTCAAACTACAGAAGGACTACAAAAAGGAGCCAGACCTAAGCAATCGATCCCAGGCTTAGGGATCCCAATGCCATTCACAACAGGCTCTTTTCAGCCATTTGAACAACTCCCCATGCAGTTTAATGGCAATAATTTTGTAACTTTGCCAAATAATTTTGAAAAATTACATTTAAGTGGTCAGAATTTTAAAAAATGGTGTAAAGAGATTCAGATAATTCTCTTAAGAGAAAATACTCTGGACATGATCAAAAGACCACCCCCTTTACCTTGGAGCCCTGAAATTGAGTTCCTGCATAAAAGAGCTTACACAACCCTGTTAAGTTCTATAGACACAGCTCTGTATGCCAGTCTTTCAGACGGCCTCACAGCTCAGGAAGTTTGGACTGCCCTATATAATTTGTTCCATAGTGACAATATGGCTGCAACCAGCAGATTGTCAAGAATTTTCCACAACTATAAACTCAAACCTGGTGTCAAAATGGGGGAACATTTGGCAACGCTTAAAGCCATGAGGGATGAGCTTATACAGAGGGGGGAGCCTGTTTCTGAATCCACTTTAATTAGCGTGATGTTGAACTCCCTAGACAAATCTTGGAGTCCCTTTATTATTTCTCTAGAAGGGGTTTCTAGGGAACAAAGAAATATAGAATACTTTTCTGGCCGCTTTATTGAGGAAGATTTAAGGCGCAGAGATGAGGAACAACAAGAAATGAAGGAGGCATATCACAGACCTAGGCCTCAGAGGAGGCGCCAGGACACAAGTGAAAGGATTAATACCCTTCCCACCTGTTTTGACTGTGGCATACAAGGTCACTTTAAAAGGGAGTGCCCTCGCTCTAGGGCCAACATAGCCGGACTTAAGCACAATAAAAATAAAAGAGGCCGTGGAAGAGGGGGAGGTGGTCATAAAGGATACCAATTCTGTAGTGTCACTAGTGACAATCACACCTCCCAGGTAAAGGATGCTGAGGGGCTGTGGCTTCTTGATTCAGGTGCATCAACGCATATAGCCAACACGGAGCAACGATTTAAGGTTTTAAACCCACTCAAGTCCTCAGTAAAAGTTGCCACTGGGGACAAGGCAGAGGTAACTGGGGAAGGCGTGATCAATGTGCCTGGTATAGGAGATGTCACAGGGGCACTGTATGTTCCCTCAATCAAGAACAACCTTTTAAGCATCTTAAAATTGACTGAGGATAAAAATGTAAAACTGGTTTTTGAGAAGGGTGGAGGTTATGTTTTCGAAAGTGGGGATGTTGTTGGCGATATTGTAAAAATCAACAATTTGCCTTATTTTTCCCCAAAAGCAAAGGTCAAAAGGCTCAAGAAACCTAACAAGAGGGCTCAGGGAGCTAATGCCCAGATAGAGCAGAAAGCTCCTGTGCCAGCCCCGAGGTTGTCCAAACTCATGGACACTGGACCTAATCCCAATGAAGCTCCTAAACCGGCTCCTAGGACATTCAAAGCCATTAAGGCTGAGCCCATTAAGGTCACAACTCCTCAGCCAACCCTGAGGAACTCTAAGGTGACCATTAATCCAGTGCCTATTCTCATTACTGAACAGACCAAGGCTTGTAATGGTAAGATACATAAGGTTGACAAAGTATGCATGGGTAAACCTTTACATTTGGATTGTGCTCATATATTACACCGCAGGCTCGGCCATGCCAGCTTCCCGGTTATTAAGAAAATGCAAGATTTTTCTGATGGGCTTAAGATAAAGAATTGTAATACCTATTTGGAATGTGCCATCTGTAAGGCAGCAAAATCTAAAACTGCTGCTATACCCAAGGTCTCTTCCCGTCATGCAAGGTACCCTTATCAGCTGGTACACATGGATTTGGTTGGTCCTTTTAGACCCTCCCTTGGTAGGGGGCGTTATTTTTTAACGGTAGTAGATGATTACTCTCGTTATGGCCATGTATTTATTTTAAAGGACAAAACTGAAGTCTTTACCAACTTCAAATATCTTTACAACCAGATCCAAACGCAACACAAGGTGTGCATCGCTCAGGTGCAGAGTGATAGGGGGACTGAGTTTACATCCAAGATTTTTGAAAAGTGGATGAAGGAGAGAGGTATCCTCCATTTTAAATCATCCCCTCGAACTCCGTCCAAGAATGGTATTGTAGAAAGGAGAAATGGCGTGCTGCAGAATGTCATGAACTGCCTACTTGCAGATGCTGACATGAGCCAAGTTTTTTGGGCAGAAGCGGTCAAAATGGCTAATTATCTAGTCAACAGGACGTGGAGTAGTGCCATTAACCAAACCCCATACTTCCTGGTCCATGGAAGGAAACCTAGCCTCTCACACCTGAGAATTTTTGGTTCCTATGCCTGGGTCCATATTCCCAAGCACCTCAGAAGAAAGGGGGGCAAGGCATCAAGGAGGCTCAGATTTATAGGTTATGCAACCGGCAGCAAGGCCTCTAGGTTTGTAGACAAAAATAACCTTGTCATTGTCTCTAGATCAGCTTCCTTTGAGGAGGGGTCAAATTGGTCAAAAATTCATTCCAATGAACCTGGTTATTCCCCTATTAGAAGCGACACTGAACAAGCAGCACCACCTGAAGAGGATGAACCAACAAACTCCAAACAACTGACCAGCGAAGATCCGGATGGTGATGAATCCCTACCTGACTCTGACGATTCAGACAAGGAATCCCTGGGTGACTTCACACCTCCTGCCTCACCTAAACGACCATATCTTCACAGCGCCTGGGACAGAGGCCCGCCCCATTTTGATTGGAAAGATACCTCCGGCAGCTCCAATTCTGACACCGATGCTCCGGATGACAATGATGATGGTGAGTGGCAATTTCCCAGACGGTCAAAACGCTCCAATAAAGGGGTGCCACCCAAAAGGTTGGACATTGGCTGTGTTGCCTCGGTCAACAGCGTTACCATGGCCCCTAAAACGTACTCAGATGTCCTCCAGCTTCCCGAGGAAGAACAGCGCAGGTGGAGGGTGGCAATGGAGCGGGAAATGGACAGTCTCAAAAAATTGAAAGTCTTCATCCCCATGGAAGTCCCCAAAAAGAGGAAAGCAATTGGCACCCGTTGGGTCTACAAGGTCAAGCCAATGCCCAACAACAAACTCCTCTATAAGGCCCGACTGGTAGCACAAGGCTACGCACAGCGCTACTTGCAGGACTTTGATGAAACATACTCCCCCACCGTGAGAGCGGAAAGTGTGAGGGCCGCTTTGGTCACCGCAGCAGCACATGGGGAACACATTTTTCAATTTGATGTGCAAACTGCTTATTTACACGCACATCTAAAACAAGAAATTTACGTCAGAGGTGCCCCTGGATTTCAACGGCAGGAAGGCCACACCTGGCTTCTGAAGAAAAGTTTGTACGGCCTCAAGCAATCAGGCAGACTGTGGTACAAATGCCTGACTAAAACTCTCAAATCACTGGGTTTCCATCCATCTGCAGCTGATAAATGTACCTTCACAAGGGATACCAAAGGGGGGCTGGAGAAAGTCCTAGTGTATGTCGATGATCTTTTATATATAGGGCCTGACAAGGGGGGAAATATTATATTTGCCAGGACCCTACAAAAAAAGTTCACTCTAAAGTGTTTAGGATATGTGGACAAGTACCTAGGCGTACAAATCATCACTACACCAAAAGGTTTTGCTCTCTCCCAAAAGGAAAAGATAGAGGAACTCTTGGTGAAATGTAAAATGGAAGATAGCAAGCCAACGGCTATCCCAATGCAGACCGACTATTATGGATTGGCACACAAGGATAGCCCAGAGTTCCAAAATAATACTCTATTTAGGTCAGTGATCGGCTCATTACTATATATAAGTAATTGGAGCCGTCCAGATATTGCCCTGACCGTAAACCTGCTATCTAGACAAGTGGAACATCCTACCCAGTTCCACTGGTTGGCCATTAAAAAGCTATTAAGGTATCTCAAGACCACAGCAGATTACGTGCTTCGCTTGGAACCTGAGAATAGAGACAAGGCCCAATTAAAATGTTTCGCGGATGCGGACTGGGCCGGAGATACCAAGACACGTAGGAGTACTTCGGGCTTCTTGGTACTATTAAATGAGGCACCCATCCATTGGCATGTGGGGCAACAGAAATTTGTTTCATGCTCCACCGCTGAGGCCGAATATGCATGCTTATCAGAGGCAGGAAACGATCTGATATGGTTTGATGCCTTAATTTCTAGCATCTGGACACCACCGACTTTGCCCATCCAAATTATAGAAGACAACACCGGGGCCATAGGCATTGCCAAAGCCTATGCGGTGGGAAAAAGGTCCAGACATATTGATATCCGCTATCAAAATGTTAGGCAACTAGTAGAGATGGGGTTTATATCTTTATCACATTGTCAGACCAAATATCAAACAGCTGATATTTTCACAAAACCTCTACCAGCAGATAGGCACAAAGATCTGTGTAAAAAGTTATGTCTCACAGGGTAAAATTTGTTGTGCATTGCATTTGTATGTTTGCATGCCATTGGCTCGCAAGGAGGGGAACTGTCAAGTATTTGCAAGCCATTGGCACATATATCATACAGACACTAATGGAGGCAGAAAGTGCCCCCACCCCTATGTGGAGAGGAGGGGCTTACACTGAGTATAAAACCCCCTCTAACCTTTCCACCATGCTCTCTTTTACGTTTGTTCTCCATGAGACATGATCTTTGATAGGGGTAGTCACACACGCTGTGTGCCCCCTATCCTAATGGATATTAAGACAGCCTTTGTATATAGTTAATATGTTTTGTTATATGAATAAATACATTTATCACATTTATTCATGCATCTGCCTTTGGACTCTTCTATGCTCCTGGGTGTTTCTATGATCCCAATTTCCACAAAAAGCCTTTTAGCAGTTTCATGTAACAGGAAATATCCAGTAACAATTTTGAGAGTAGTTGTCATAGCCACAAACACCCTCCCCCCAAAAAGACAGAGAAAGAGAAAGAGAGAAAGAAAGAGAAAGGAAGGGAGAGAGAAAGAAAAAAAACTCTGTGCTATTATTTTTAATTGTTCCATTATTTATCATGTGTTAATATTTTACACTGTCCATACACCTAGAGTGATTTTACTGCCTTTCTTTTGCCCAGGGCTACCACATATTTTTCAGGGATTTACATGCATTCATTGTCTATAGTCCAGAGCATAAATATGTGTGTGTTTATTTTGTACATCAGGTTGCATAAGTCCATCTTAATATGTTATTCCTGGTATGTGATGTTTTGTATACATACAGAGAAAGAAGCACTCTTGTGATCTTTGACTTTTACGCTTGCTGTCAAACATCAGCCATACAGGTGAAACTCGAAAAATTAGAATATCGTGCAAAAGTTCATTTATTTCAGTAATGCAACTTAAAAGGTCAAACTAATATATGAGATAGACTCATTACATACAAAGTGAGATAGTTCAAGCCTTGATTTGTCATACTTTTGATGATTATGGCTTACAGCTCATGAAAACCCCAAATTCACAATCTCAGAAAATTAGAATATTGTGAAAAGGTTCAATATTCTAGGCTCAAAGTGTCCCACTCTAATCAGCTAATTAAGCCATAACACCTGCAAAGGGTTCCTGAGCCTTTAAATGGTCTCTCAGTCTGGTTCAGTAGGAATCACAATCATGGGAAAGACTGCTGACCTGACAGTTGTGCAGAAAACCATCATTGACACCCTCCATAAGGAGGGAAAGCCTCAAAAGGTAATTGCAAAAGAAGTTGGATGTTCCCAAAGTGCTGTATCAAAGCACATTAATAGAAAGTTATGTGGAAGGGAAAAGTGTGGAAGAAAAAGGTGCACAAGCAGCAGGGATGACCGCAGCCTGGAGAGGATTGTCAGGAAAAAGCCATTCAAAAGTGTTGGGGACTTTCACAAGGAGTGGACAGAGGCTGGAGTCAGTGCATCAAGAGCCACCACACACAGACGGATCCTGGACATGGGCTTCAAATGTTGTATTCTTCGTCAAGCCGCTCCTGAACAACAAACAACATCAGAAGTGTCTTACCTGGGCTAAAGACAAAAAGAACTGGTCTGTTGCTCATTGGTCCAAAGTCCTCTTTTCTGATGAGAGCAACTTTTGCATCTCACTTAGAAACCAAGGACCCAGAGTCTGGAGGAAGAATGGAGAGGCACACACTGCAAGATGCTTGAAGTCCTGTGTGAAGTTTCCACAGTCTGTGTTGATTTGGGGAGCCATGTCATCTGCTGGTGTTGGTCCACTGTGCTTCATTAAGTCCAGGGTCAACGCAGCCATCTACCAGGAGATTTTGGAGCACTTCATGCTTCCTTCCGCAGATGAGCTTTATGGGGATGCTGACTTCATTTTCCAGCAAGACTTGGCACCTGCCCACATTGCCAAAAGTACCAAAACCTGGTTCAATGACCATGGGATTACTGTGCTTGATTGGCCAGCAAACTCGCCTGACCTGAACCCCATAGAGAATTTATGGGGCATTGCCAAGAGAAAGATGAGAGACATGAGACCAAACAATGCAGAAGAGCTGAAGGCTGCTATTGAAGCATCCTGGTCTTCCATAACACCTCAGCAGTGCTACAGGCTGATAGCATCCATGCCACGCCGCATTGAGGCAGTAATTGATGCAAAAGGGGCCCAAACCAAGTACTGAGTACATATGCATGCTTATACTTTTCAAAGGTCCGATATTGTTTTATGTACAATCCTTGTTTTATTGATTTCATGTAATATTCTAATTTTCTGAGATTGTGAATTTGGGGTTTTCATGAGCTGTAAGCCATAATCATCAAAATTATGACAAATCAAGGCTTGAACTATCTCGCTTTGCATGTAATGAGTCTATCTCATATATTAGTTTGACCTTTTAAGTTGCATTACTGAAATAAATGAACTTTTGCACGATATTCTAATTTTTCGAGTTTCACCTGTAATACTAATTACTGTTTTGAACAATATGCACGAATGGCTATTTTATATGTGAAATTATGACTGAAATATTTCTGCACCTATATTGGTTCTTCAGTCAGGAAGTTTCTCCTTAGTTTTAGGAGAAAAATTAACTTCTCTCTTTGTTCAGTTTCCATCCATTGCTTCTTGTTTTGCTTTCTGGTGCTTTGGAAAATACATTGCCTATACATTCTTTCTGGCAGCCCCTTAAAAACCTGTTGCCTATCACACTCTTGGGCAAAGCATGTGAGCCATTTCCTCCTTTCAGTGGTCCATGAAAGTACATCTATAGTATGTAGATAATAAAGTTGAAAAAAGGTGAACAACATTTTTACAGAACTATAGATACGTTGAGGCTGTGTGTGACAAGGAATGGCTGGGAGGGGAGGGGCCAGGCGAGGGACCCCTTGACGTGAGTGACATTGAGTTGACCACGCCCACCCAGTCACATGACCATGAAGCCACTCCCACCATCACATGAGCAAGCCACACCCACAAAATAAGCCACGCCCACAGAACAGGTAGTAAAAAAATTTAGAACCCATCCCTGTTTGGGCCCGTTTCTATTGGTTCCTCCATATTAAATGCTAAATCATCTGCAAATGCTTGTAGCTTGTATTCTTCTCTTTTAATTTTCATTCCTTTTATTTCTTTATCTTGCCTTATTTTTCTGTTTAAAATTTCTAGCGTCAAGATAAATAACAATGGAGATAACAGACATCCTTGTCTAGTTCCTTTTTTGATATCTACTTTCTCAGTCATTTCACCATTTATTATTACCTTTGCCGATTGGTCTTTATATATAGTCTTAACCATATTAATAAATCTATCACCAAAGTCCATCTTTTGTAATTGTATAGTCATAAATTGCCAATTCACATTGTCAAATGCTTTCTGCACATCTAAAAATAACTGTTAGGAAATGATTTTACCTAACTTGTTGGGTTGGCAATATATAAACCATAAATATAGCTTTAAGACTGCTGTATTGCTGTATTGCATCATGCTGTGTCCTGATTGGTTAGCTCTGTAGCCAATGTCCTTAAGAGGGAGCTAGAAACCTGGTTTGTTTCTCTTTGTTTCTCTTTGCTAATCGTTACTGATCTTTGCTGTTTGCTGTGTTTTGCTACTGTTTGCAAATATAGAAGAACTGATTATTGTATATGACTACGACAACTGGTAAGAAGACTTTGTTATTGGATTATCCCTGGACTATTGTTTACTATCTACTGCTTTATACGTGTATGACCTGGACTGTGTCAGGTTTCGATGCTATCTCAAAATATGTCAAAATATATATGTCAGTGCTGGGACGCTGACATCCTGTTTACTGGACTGTGCCTTATTACTATTTCCTGAAAGTAAACACAACTCAGTGTATCTCTGTGTTGGCTGTGTTATTTCCCAACTACTCTCAATTGCTGCTGACCAGCCCCTATTCTTGCAATTGCTTTTCATGTGCACACCCTTGCTACTCAAGGGTTGGTCTGCGAATTCCTCAACATTGGTTATGGGTCCAGAATACTGAGAGTTAGTGTGAATACACAGTACCATATTCAGACAGCTGTTTTTGTGATTTATTGTCCAAGTGAAGATGGCACAACAACAGTCAACCAGCATACCTCTGATAACCCGGTTGGATGGAACAAACTACGGGGCTGGTCTATGAAGTGCAGCCTCCTTTTGCGTAAGGAAGGACTATGGGCTGTAGTTCATGATCCACCAGATATAACTGCTTGGAATTCAGCAGACAATGAAGATGCAAAGAAAATAGCCAAATTTAACTGGGATAATGAAAGGGCTCTTTGTATAATCGGACTGACACTGAGTGACCAGCAGCTAGTCCATATTCGTGGTGAGGAGTCTGCTGCCAAGTGTTGGGACACTCTGAAGAGGATTTATGTTCGTGATAGTGTGGGTGCACACATACACCTTACACGTAAACTGTTTAGAGTTCGTCTTCTGAAAGGTGGAGATATGTTAGCTCATTTGGAGTTTATGAAAGGAACTTTACAAGAGCTACATGAAAAGGAACTGATTTTCTCAGAGCTTCATCAGGTCTATATCATTCTTTCCTCTTTGGATGAAAGTTATGATGAATATGTATCTTCACTGGAAGTCCTGACC
Source organism: Arizona elegans (assembly GCA_022577455.1). Taxonomy (NCBI): domain Eukaryota; kingdom Metazoa; phylum Chordata; class Lepidosauria; order Squamata; family Colubridae; genus Arizona; species Arizona elegans. The sequence goes on from JAKOOJ010000047.1 coordinate 339,616, forward strand.
AGAGATGAACTGACATTGACTGGCATAACCAGGAGATTGTTAGAAGAGTCCAGAAGAAGGCAAGATAAAGACCAACTGAGAAAGAGACAACCACAGGAAGAAAAACTGTCTTCAACTGCCTATACTGTTAGAAAATGTTTTTCTTGTGGGGCTAAGGGTCATATAGCTAGATTCTGTAAAAAGGGCAAGAAACTGAATACTGGTAGTCAACAGAGAGCTAAAAATGATGTTAGTTTAGCTATATCCAACTCAACTACAACTGTAAACCATGATTTGTGGGTAGTTGACAGTGGAGCGTGGACATAGAACATTATGTAAGAGGGTGTCCAGTCTGTGCCATGACCAAACAACGACCTGGAAAACCTCTTGGGTTGTTACAATCAGTAGCTGATCCTAGTAGACCATGGGATGAAATTGCTATGGATTTCATTGTAGACCTCCCGGAGAGTAACAGCAACACGGTAATATGGACTGTAATAGACCTATTTTCCAAACAGGCACATTTTATACCATGTAGCGGGCTGCCCTCAGCTAGACAATTAGCGAAAATGTTCATTCAACTTATCTATCGTCTACATGGAGTACATCGGCGAATTATATCAGACAGAGGGGTACAATTTACAGCTAGGTTTTGGCGCAATTTTATGCAAGCCATAGGAGTGACACAGGGATTAAGTTCAGCCTTTCACCCTAGTATCAACGGGGCAGCTGAGAGAGCTAATGCTATGGTGGAACGCTACCTAAGATGTTATGACTCCTACCAGCGATCGGACTGGTCTCCCCTCTTACCATTCACCAAGGTAGCGTATAACAACGTGGTACATCGCAGTACAGGGCTTACCCCTTTCCAGGTTGTTACGGTAAAGGAATTCCTTGCTATCCCAGAACTGGAAATGTCACACAATGAAGGGACATTACCAAGTGAGTGGGCTGACCAGATACAGACACTATGGCCACGAGTCAAGATAGCATTAGAGAAAGCATCTAGGGAATATAAACAGCAAGCAGATAAAAAAAGGGCAGAACATAAACCGTTCCAGGTGGGGGATCAAGTATACCTATCCACGAAGTATATCAAACTGAGGATACCGAATAAAAAATTAGGCCCTAAATACTTAGGTCCATTTAAAATATCAGAGTGATTAACCCTGTAACAGTAGCTCTGAAGCTCCCACCCCTACTGGGTAAGATCCACCCAGTATTTCATAGCAGTCTATTAAAGCCGGTGGACACTTTCAGAGATCCCTCAGAATACCCTGGACCACTGAAGGATGACCAGTATGAGATAGACAAAATATTGGATTCTAGGATACACAGGGGTAAAGTCAGATACCTAGTACGGTGGAAGGGATATCCCTATGAGGACGCCTCCTGGGTGGCTGCAGAAAAGATCAATGCTGACCAGCTGTTACGATGGTTCCATAGGAAAAACCCACAGAAACTGAGGGCTGGTGATAATATCTCCAATTTATCCCTTGCAGGGGGACTTCTGGTAAAGGGGGGCCGCCTGTTGAGCCCGATCTCTTGCTCGACAACACATATGGGAGGAGGAGGAGAGGAGGCCGTGGGAATGCGACCCGAAGATACCTGAAAGCATGGGGATACTCTTCACAGGGGCTGGTGATGGTGGCACAGGGTGTTTAGGCGACCAGACGCATCGGGCACGTTCCAACAATCAATTACAGTGAAGAAGAAATAGTCAGCTCCCCTCCACCTTTTATTGTCTCCCACGCTCCACTCGTGACTCCACCCCTTAGCTGTGCCTCCAGCATGACCCCGGCCTATCACACAATCAATACGCTGCCCCTAATCCATGCTAGGCAGTCTGGCTGGCTAGTTCCTTAGTCAAGCCAAGATGCAGCAACTCCTCCGCGGTTTGGCTCTTTGGGCTGTTCATTGGCCCTGCCTCCCAGTTGTGGTGCAAGGACACCAGCATCAGCTTCCAGGAACCAGGCAGCAGCTGCAGCAGTGGTGAAAGCTTCATATCCTGTCTGATACGGCGACAACAGCCTCAGTGACGGTGTGACGCGGGCACAGCTACGATTGGCGTTGGACCTGTATGTGAGTCTCCTGGCTCTGCCTGAATGACAGCCCTGAGTATCATCGAGTCGGGGCTGACAGAAGGAGAAAGAAGGAGAAGGAGAAGTCTTGTAAATCCAGTCCAAAATACATTGTCTTACAAATAAATTTCACTAAAATTAACAGGATCTGTTTCTGAAATGACATAGAAATATGGAAGGGATGGTATTTTATTCACACCACAATGAGAGCCTTTTTTATTTTGCTTGCATGATTTTTTTCTTTTTAGATTTTTGCCTTCAAATTCTTATTTCAGCCAACATCATGAAATTCTAAATCCTACAGCACCCTAATGCTGTAGTAGAAGACTGAATTTTAGATAGAATAACTTGTGATATTTAACAATAACCTTGGGAAACCTTATTTGTGAATTTAAAATAGCATTCTTAAACTGACAATTCCTTCTTTCAGTTGCCTTTCCCCAGAAAAAAAATCTGTATTTTTTGTTTGTTTTTGTTTTTCATATCTTGCTGCATTTTACGTGCTTCTAATTCAACTGCCTGCCATCACTGTGTTTTTGTTTTTGTTTATTAATATAAATAGAAAGAGCAACATGTTCAAAATCCATATAGACAGTGTGTTGTCTGGTTACAATTCTTTTGAGTAATATTCATCATGGTAATAATAATAGTATTCTCTAATAGTAATCTCATAATGACAGTGCTTTTCCCTCATAATATTAATGCATATTAATTATTAATACTAATAAAAATTAATAAGTTACAGTAATCAACCCTAATAATAAAATTATTCTTTCTCTTGTAATTTTAGTTCTAACTCCTGTTTCTCTCATTTAACCATCGATAAAACAGATCCCATACCTCAAAATATTCAGTGTCTTCCTTTTCCTTAATTTCAAATGTTAGTTTATTCATTTCTGCATATTCTAAAATTTTTGTTATTATCTTTTCTTCTGTGGGGTGTGAAGTTTCCGAAAGATGCCCTAATTAATTCATGAGCCATGAGCCAAACTTCAAAAGAAATACAGTCATTTATTAGGCGCACCATTTCGGCAATATTCGGATGCAGTTAGAACTAATCCCACGTAGATTTACGTTCCCCTATGACCCTGTCTCTCCCCTCCTCCCTGGCCATGTCATAAATCACATTCTCCAATTACCCACTTTGGCTGGCTGTGAAATCCAACACCCTTCTTTTGATTGTGGAAGAAAGCATGTATGGAATGTAGCTTCCGTTAGGGAAATCAATTAGCTCTATCAGTTCTCCCTCCCTCCTGCTCATGGCAACTTGAAAACTTTGCAAGTTGACATTAGGCTCCCCTCACTTCCCGAGGGCAACCTGCGCAAAGCAAAACAATTTGAGTACAGATGTAGAGTTTAGGGACGTGACCCCCCACCTGGCTTGTTTGGATTTTCCACGTGAAATTTGGCTATCAGGCGATCAGCCTGGATGTTTCGACTCTTTACCCAAGATGCCTCTGATAAGGGGTAACCCTTCCACTTGATTAAATATTGGAGTTGTCTCCTGTGCCACCTCGAATTGAGGATTCACTGCACCTGATAATGGGTCTGGCCCCCTATGACCATGGGATCTGGGGGCTCACGGGGTAGTGGCCTTAGGGTCGATCCGACCACAGGTTTTAAGAGGCTACTATGGAATACCGGGTGTATCTTCCCTAGCAGTCAGGGCAACTTCAATTGCACTGTGACCGGGTTGATTATCTTTACTATGGGGAATGGTACCATAAACTTTGGCCCCAATTTCTTGCTAGGGAGTTTTAACCTCAAATATTTTGTGGAGAGGTAAACCTTCTCCCCCAGTTGAAATGGCCTTTGGGGAGATCGGTGTTTGTCTGCCTGTTTCTTGTAGGTTTGTGCCGCTTTAGCTAGCGCTTTCTTGACATTCTCCCAGGTTGCTTCTGGGTCGCCATCCAATTGGTCAAGCTGACTGAGGAGTGGGGCTCCCTTGGGTACTCAGGCATTGGGATGAAGTCCATGCTGCTCACTACCTTGAACGGGGTTAGCCCCGTGCTACTGTGAACAGCATTATTATACGCGACCTCAGCGAAAGACAGGAGGTCCGCCCAATTGGACTGCTGATAGTTCATGTAGCACCTCAGGTACTGCTCTACCATAGCATTCAGTCTCTCTGCCCCCCCCCCATTGGTGCTTGGATGAAAGACTGAGCTAAGGCCCTGGGATGACCCAATGGACCGTAGGAACTCCCTCCAGAACTTAGCTGTGAACTGGACCCCTCTGTCAGAGATAATTCTTCTTGGTACTCCATGGAGGTGGTAGATGTGTTTCAGGAACAGTTTGGCCAACTGGTGGGCTGAGGGTAGTCTGCTGCAGGGTATGAAGTGTGCCTGTTTGGAAAATAAATCTATTACAGTCCAGATCACCGTGTTTCCCCCACTTTTCGGCAACTCCACTATAAAATCCATTGCAATCTCCTCCCATGGTCTTGTAGGCTCTGCTACTGATTGTAGCAGTCCGGGGGGGTTTCCTGGTCGCTTCTTCATCATGGCACAGATGGTGCAACTTTTCACATAACTGTCCACATCTTTCTTTATGCTGGGCCACCAGAACTGCCTCCGTGCTAAGTGTAAAGTCTTTAGGAATCCAAAGTGGCCTGCCGGTTTAACGTCATGGCTCCTCTGGAGGATCAGGGTGTGTAGGGATTCCGGGACATAGAGCTTTGTCCCCTTCCATGCGAGGTCATCCCTTTTTGTCTGGATGTGTTGATTGTCTCGGAACCAGGGGTCTGCCAGCAGTTCAGTTTTGAGTTTTGCTGTTAGATCGCTTGTTGGTTGGTCGTGCCAGTCGTGATGTTGTCGTCTGGTGATTACTTGGCCTGCTATTTGGGTAAGGGGCACGATGGCGTCCACTACCTGCTCCCGCTCACATTTGTACTGGGGCATGCAGGAGAGGGCATCGGCTAGAAAGTTCCTCCCCCCTGGAATGTGCTTTAGCACGAAGTTGAAACGGTTGAAGTATTGAGCCCAACGGACTTGTTTGGGTGATAGTTTTCGCGGGGTCCTGAGTGCCTCCAGGTTTTTGTGGTCAGTCCAGACTTCGAACAGTTTCTGGCCCCCTTCCAGCAGGTGTCACCAGGTTAGCAGTGCCCATCTCACCGCGAATGCCTCCTTTTCCCATGCTGCCCATTGTCTCTCTGTGTCTGTGAGCTTGCGGGAGGTGTAGGCGCAGGGTTGTAGATTTCCTTGACTATTTCTTTGGAGTAGCACTTCTCCAACTGCCACGTCACTGGCATCTGCTTGGATGATGAAGGGTTGTTCGAGGTCAGGATGCTTCAACACCGGTTCCTTCGCAAACATTTCTTTTAGTGTTTCAAATGCCTCTTGGCAGGTTAGGTCCCACTGTAGAGGTTGTCCCGGGTGGGGTTTTGTTCCTGGGCTCCCTGTCTTTAGGAGGTCCGTCATGGGTTTGGCAATCTTCACAAAGGAGGGGATGAATTGCCTGTAGAAGTTCGCGAACCCTAGGAAGGTTTGTAGCTGTCTACGGGTGCGAGGGGGTTGCCAGCCTAGGACTGCTTGCACTTTGGCTGGATCCATCTCTATTCCCTCATTTGACACTCGATAACAAAGGTAGTCTAGCCGTGCGCGGTGGAACTCGCATTTTGACAGCTTGACATACAGGTTGGCTGCCAGAAGTTTTTCCAGTACCTGGCGGACAAGGGGTATGTGGTTGTCCATGGTCTCAGTGTAAATGAGGATATCATCTAGGTAGACGAGAACCCCCTTGTAGAGGTGCTCATGCAGAACCTTGTTTATTAATTGCATGAACACCGCTGGGGCTCCCTGCAGTCCGAAAGGCATCACCTTGAATTGGAAGCTCCCTAGGGGGCAATTGAACACTGTTTTCCACTCGTCTCCCTCTCTGATGCGTACTCGGTAGTATGCCTCTCTGAGGTCTAGTTTGGTGAAGACTTTTCCTTTGGCCAGGTGAGATAGCATGTCCTTCACGAGGGGGAGGGTATATAGGTTGTGTACACACATGGCATTGATAGCTCGAAAGTCGACACACAATCTCATAGTCCCATCTTTTTTTTATTTGAAGAGGACTGGCGCCGCGACCCGTGGTTTGGCTGGCTCGATGAACCCCCTTTCTAGGTTTTTGTCTATGTAGTTGCGCATTTCTTGCATTTCCCGAGGTGTCATGGCATACAATTTGGGCTTGGGTAGTTTTGCCCCAGGGATGATTTTGATGGCGCAATCTGCCTCGGGGTGGGGAGGCAGGATGTTGCACTCAGCCTTGCTGAATACTTCTGCAAGGTCCTGATATTCCCTCGGGATCTCTTCGGTCTCTGGGGTTTTGTCGGATGTGGCTGCCAGTTGTTCTGGTGTGCTCTTTTGGAGGGTTCCCTGCATGGGTGGTATTTCTGCTCGCTGGTGTGGGAGGGGTTGGGGCCCCCTTGCTATTCTCAGTCTGTGGGTACCCCCTTGCCACCAGATGGTCGGTCCCCACTTGTCTAGCCAGGAGAGTCCCAGTATGACTGGATCTGTCATTTTGGGGGCTATTACAAATCGAATTACTTCCCAGTGATCTGCTAGCTCTAGCGTCACTGGTTCGGTCAGGTGAGTGGCATAGGCTCCCCCCATTAGGGACCCATCAACCTGTTCGAACCGGATTGGGTGGGTCAGTCTTTTTGCTCTGATCCCGTTTCAGGACTGTGGTTAGGTTGATCAAGCATCTAGTGCAGCCTGAGTCTATCAGGGCTTGAAAGGCCCCCTGGGTCCCCGTTTTTGGGGCTGTGAGGCGTATTGGGAAAACAAAAGGGTGGACTGGTCCCCTCACCATTGGGTCGTTTTCGCCCTCGTCCTCGCTATCATAGGATTCTGGCAACTGGTCATCATTGCCTGGTGTTCTCCCCCCTTCAGCTGGGTGGGAAGGGACCTCTTCAGCCTGGAGGGCCCTCCGGGACGTGTTGGTGGCTCGTTTGGGGCCTCGTTCCAGCTGTGCCCTGGGTGGTGGCTCTGGCCTAGGCCTTGGGGCTGGGGTCGTGCACACAGATACCGTTTGGCCCTTCCCCCCACATCTGTAGCACTTCAGCAGGCTTTGAGGGAGGTCTGCTGTGGTGCTGTGGTTCCCCATTGGCTGGGCGGTTTCAGGTCGGTTTGCCCACTCTCTTTCGTGTCTGGTTGCTCTCTCATGTTGTTGGTGTGCAATCCACTGTCGACTTTTATTGCTACTCGGAACCACTCAGAGAGCTGGTTTGGGATGTCCAAGTAAGCGGTTACCTGGGCAATTTGATTGTCCAGGCTTGTTCTGAAAAAGTGCACTAGCAACCGCTCTGGCAAAGGGGGTAGCCTCCCAATGACTCTCCTAAATTTGCGGATGTGCTCTTTAATGGGACGGCCCCTCTGCTTTAGATAGCTGAGCTCATCCTCTGCATACAGGTCTTCCTCTGCCTCCTCGAATCTGGCCTCTAGCAGTTGTAGGAAGTCATCTACATCTTGCAGTTGGGGGGCTCTCCTCTTGTGGAGGGCTGCTAGCCATTCCCTTGCTTCCCTTTCTAGCCCCTCTGCGATGGTATTTACCATGGCTCTGGGGGATGGGTAGAGGTGTCCATAGCATTCTAGGTGGATCTCAGCTGAGTCAAGGAATAGAGCCCCCATAAAACTTTCCTCTGAACTGGGGCAGTTCATTCAGCACTGCTCCTGTCTCCCCCTGTTGGCCTCTGTATGCTTGCATTTGATGTAGCTGGCCCTCTTCCTCAGCTCTAGTTTGGAGGGAGAGAGGGGTTTGTCTGCCCTGGGCAGCCTGCCTGCTGCATGGAAAAGACACTGGTTGCAGCCTCCTTCTGATGGGTGGAGAAGGGGGGCTGTGCTCCTGCCTGCTTCTCCTCACTTCAAAGGGATCCACTGCTCCTCCCCTCTCCTTTGGCTTGCATGATGGCCCCTCATTGGGAAGGGTGGCCTGGTTAAATTCCTCCCTTGGCTGCTCTCTGGAACTCCTCAGGGGCTTTGGGAGCCTGGCTTGTTTCCAGTCCAACCTCCACTCCACTCTTCCCAGCTCGCTCAGGGGCTTCCCCTTTTCCCAGGCATTGGGGTGGGGGAACTCGACCTCAGCTGCTTTAGGAATTAACTCCCACCAATACTCATCTTTTCTTGCTTCCGCCGCTGGAGCAGGCATCTCAGCTTTGATGTCTGAGGGAGGCTTCACTCTGGCTGCAATTAGGCTCTCTTCAGATAGCCCGTCTTCGGCCATGGTTGCCCGATTTTCCCTCCCAGCACCCCAGATATCGGGGAGCGATTGGAGAGTCCAGGATTCAGTAAACCTGGTAATCTTGATAGATTTTAAAAGGAGTTCTAACTGTCTGTGAAGTTTCCGAAAGATGCCCTAATTAATTCATGAGCCATGAGCCAAACTTCAAAAGAAGTCATTTACAGTCATTTATTAGGAGCACCATTTCGGCAATATTCGGATGCAGTTAGAACTAATCCCACATAGATTTACATTCCCCTATGACCCTGTCTCTCCCCTCCTCCCTGGCCATGTCATAAATCACATTCTCCAATTACCCACTTTGGCTGGCTGTGAAATCCAACACCCTTCTTTTGATTGTGGAAGAAAGCATGTATGGAATGTAGCTTCCGTTAGGGAAATCAATTAGCTCTATCAGTTCTCCCTCCCTCCTGCTCATGGCAACTTGAAAACTTTGCAAGTTGACATGGGGATCTCCTCGCCCTTCCAATGTTGTGCGAACATGATTCTGGCCGCTGTTAACATATGTATTATTAAATATGCATTCCTTTTACTGTATTTGTCTGGTATGATGCCCAACAGAAATATTTCCGGTTTTAAATCTATATGTCCCTTTATCATTTTTTCTAGCCAGGTGTGTATTTTAGTCCAGTATTTTTTTGCTTTCAGACATGCCCACCACATGTGGTAATACAAGCCTGGGGTTTGGTTGCACTTCCAACACTTTGCAGACATATTCTTAAAAATTCTAGCTAATCTTGCTGGAGGGAAGTGTAATCTATAAAACGTTTTGTATAGGTTTTCTTTATATGCAGTGGACATTGTCAATTTATAGTTTCTGTCCCACAGCTTTTGCCATTCTATAGAATACCCAAAATTTTTAGCCCATGCTATCATGGTTTACTTGCTTCTCTTCCATTCTAATAGTCAATAAATAATTATAGAATTTGTTAATCAGTTTCTCCTCCGGTCCTATTAAAATTTGATCCAGTTCTGTTGGTTCTTTATAAAAACCATGTTTTAACATCTTTATAACATCTAGATTGTATCTGTACATGCGGCCACCATGTTAAATTTATCCCTTGGCTATTCAATTCCTGTTTGTTTTTCAATTCCTCTTTCTCATTTAAAATATCTTTGTACCTTACAATTTTTCCCATATCCATCACATTTGGGTATGTTAGTGGCTCCATTGTGGAGAGCCAGACTGGTATTTTCAAATAGTGTTTTTCCTTGATTTTTGCCCATACTGAGAGCAGAGCATTTCTAATATAGTGTCCCTGAAAGTATATATGTGCTTTTTATTTCTCGTACCATAGAAAGAAATGCCACCAGTGGTGGGTTGCCCCCAGTTCGGACCGGTTCGCAAAAACTGGTAGTAAAACCAGTGGGAGGCTCTGCCCACTACCCTGATGTTGTCATAGGCGATCTGTGCATGCGCAGAAGCTTGGTGCATGCGCAAAGCAAATGCGCACGTGCAATCCCGTTGTGAACCGGTAGTAAAGGTAAGTAGAACCCACCCCTGCATGCCACCCCAATTGTAAATCGTGTCCCTCCAGTACAAGTAATCGTCTATGTCTATGAGTTATCCATTCCTTTAGCCAAGTAAGGGCAGCTGCTTGATGATATAATTCCCAATTTGGCAACCCAAAACCTCCTCTATTGGTAGAGTCTTGCATTAATTTCAGCCTAATTCTTGCCTTTCTGCCTTGCCATATAAATTTGGTTACCATTCTATTTAGTTCCTTGAAATATTTCCTTTTTAGCTTTATTGGGATTGTTTGGAACAGGTATAACAGTCTCGGTAAGATATTCATTTTGATAGTGGCTATTCTTCCTAACAGTGATAATTGCATGTTTTTCCACTTTTCCAGATCCAGTTTGATTTGCTGTGTTAATTTTAAGTAATTGTCTTCTTTTATGGTTACACATCTCGCTGATAGGTGGATTCCCAAATATTTTACTTTTTTTACTATCTGAATGTCTATCTTTTCCATTAAATCTTTTTTCTTTTCCTTTGTAAGATTCTTAACTAGGATTTTAGTTTTCTCTTTGTTTATTTTCAATCCTGCAACGTCACCATAGTCTTCTATTTTCTTTATTAGTTTGGGTCCCATTTCTTGCGGTTCCTCTATGATGAAAACCAAATCATCTGCGAAAGCTTGTAGTTTGTATTTTTCTTCTTTTATCTCCATGCATTTTATTTCTATATCTTGATGGATGTTTCTATTTAACACTTCCAGAGTCAAAATAAATAATAAGGGGGACAATGGGCATCATTGTCTTGTGCCTCTTTTAATATTAATATTCTTTGTTATGTCCCCATTCACAAACACTTTTGCAGTCTGTTTGGTGTATATTGCCTTGATCATATTGATATTTTTTTCCCCAAATTCCATATATTTTAGCTGCAGTATCATGAATTGCCAGTTTACCTTGTCAAATGCTTTCTGCACGTCTAGAAACATCAACGCCATTTGTTTTTCCAGATGCACTTAATAATATCCCAGTGTGTTCAAAATAATTCTCATGTTGTTTTTAATTTGTCTATTCGGCAGGAAACCATCCTGGTCTAAATGTATAAATTCATTCAGGAATCTCTTCAATTTTTCAGCTATTATTGATGTATAGATTTTATAGTCCACATTTAAAAGTGAGATGGGTCTATAGTTTTTAATCTGCAATAAGTCTGCATCTTCTTTTGGTATGAGGGTGGTATTTGCTTCCATCCAGGATTTTGGTATTTTAGCTTCTAACAAGACTTCATTGTAAACTTCCAGCAGTAATAGTCCCAAGGAATCTTGTAATTGTTTATAGAATTCTGCCAGTAGGCCATCTGGTCCTGGTGTTTTATTATTCTTTTGTCTCTTAATTGCCTCTGTTAATTCAAACATTGTTATCCTTTCATTTAATGTAGATATTATTTCTTCAGGGACTTTAGGCAATCTGGCTTCTTCTAGGTATTGTTTTATTTTATCCTCCGATAGTTCCTCTTGGTCATACAGATTTTCATAGTAATTCTGAATTATTATTTTTTTGCTGTCATTTTGATGTTGTAATGTAACTTTCTCATCTATCAAGCTTTGTATTTGTTTTTTTTCTTTTTCTTTTTTTAGTTTATATGCCAACCATCTTCCTGGTTTATTAGCATTTTTGAAGAAGTTTTGTTTTATACTCTTAATTTTATGTGCTAGTTCTTTTTCGAGTAAACTCAGTTTGTGTTTTATTATTTCCATTTGATTTTTGAGCTTTTCTTGTGGCTTTTTCTGTAATTCCAGTTCTAATGTGTTGTATTCTCCCTCCAGTGTTTTTTGATATTGTTTCTTTTCTTTATTTTTCCTTCCTATATAAGAAATAGCTAGTCCTCGGATATATGCCTTCGCTGTGTCCCATACGTTTTGTAATGAGGTCTCTTCCTTTCTATTTTCTTTGAAGAAGAATGTCATTTCTTTTTCTATTATTTGTATGAATTCCTTGTCTTTTAATACGGATTGATTCAACATCCATCTCACTTTTTTCTTATATCCTTTCCATTTAATCCTGACTGAGTTGTGGTCTGCTCATATATTTGGTTCTATTTCTATTTCCTGTATATTGGTACTTAGTTCTGGTGTCATCCTCTGGTTTTCCTTGCCTTTTTATTTATTTTGCTGCTTCTATAATCTAGCTTTACATCTGTGATTGCATTAAAGTCTATTAGACAAATGTTTTCATAGTCCAGTTCTGCAATTTTCTCCTGGAGTTTCCCATAAAAGTCTTCTTGGTGCATATATTACTGTCAAGAGTACATGTTTGTGGTTTATTGTTACTTCCACCATTAATATTCTCCCTTCTTCATCTGGGTAGATAGGTTTTGCTTTTAGTGTTTCTTTGATATATAAGACCACCCCGCTTTTCTTTTGTTGTGCCAGTGAGGAATATAGTTTCCCAGTTTTGGGGTACTCTAAGAGTTTATTATATTGTCTTTTGATATGTACTTGTAAGCAAATTATGTCTAAATCCATTTTTTTGCAGTGTTGTAAAGAATCTTCTCCTTTTCATGGGAGAATTTAATCCATTTATGTTAATTGATAGTAGGTTTATTTCTTTCATTGTGTCATTTATAAGTGGGTTTTGCCGTTATAGTTGCTCTTGTTTCTCTCTGCTCCTTTGTTCTTGTTCCTTCTTTTTCTGCTTGTCTCTTTTGTTCAACTTCACTTTCTTCTTGTTGCTTAGTCGTGGTTTCATCTGTCATTAATTGTCAAGGACAAGTTTCAGGTGAAAGTGGAGAAATAGAGTAAGGACGTCACCTGCTGGTGGAACCTGCCAAGCAAAGGGAGAAGACCTTGAACAATTGAACAGTCTGATGCAATACAAAAGGCTTGGGCTCCTTGGAACTGAACTGACCTGATAAACTTAATAGGGAGCTGTCTTGTGGAATTAACACTTGCAAACTGCTCACACTGAATACTTAGAAACAGATGGGGAAGACATAGAAACTTGTCCTTGAGATCATTTGACTCTTTGTGGATTACAAATACTTGGACAGCGTGAAATTTTGATTTAATTTGAAGCTAAGTGAAGATTTTCTGAACTGCTGAATAGAGGTGACGTGAAACTACTGGGTTTTTTGTGGGTCTTGCAGATTACAAATATCATTTCCTATGAGGAGAATTCAATTACAGAATGTATTTATGATGGTTATATGATCTCGCCTGCCTCCCCCCATTGAAGGCTCCCTTTCTGTTGCTTGTGCCTTCCCCCATCTCAGCTGCCTCCCCCCCATCGAATGCTATCTTTCTGCTCCCTTTCTTGCCTATGTCTTCCCAATCTCATCTGCCTCCCCATCGAAGGCTACATGTTGTGATCAGCCAGCAGCCTGCGGAGCCGGACAGCGATGAGGCTGAGGAAGAACATGGGCCAGTCCTGGAGGCTGGGGAAGGCCCAGATGAGGGCTCTGCATCGGAGGCAGAGATGGGGCCAGGGCCATCAGGGAGTGATGAGCGGAATTCGGAGTCTCCAGAGGCTGACAGTAGAGAGGCAGAGGAACAGGAGGAGCCTGTTCCTAGTGCACGTATGAGAAGAGCTGCCAGAAGGCAGGAGCAGCTAAAGCAGAGAGGACAACTTGGGAGTAGGGCCAAGACATGATTGGCCCCTCCCATAAGGCTTAAAAGACCAGCAACGGCTCTTGGCCTCTTTGCCAGAAAACAACCGTTGAGAGATTTGCTTTGTGTTTTGTTGAGGGTAAACTGCCCTCTGCAGAGTAGAGCGGCGGACCAGACAGCGTTGCAACACAGATACTCTCAGACTCTGAACGTTGTTAGAAAAATAAATAGTCTTTACTTGTTGTAAAACAAACAAATTTGGCTTCTCATAAACAAAGATAACACTTTCAATACAAAACAAAGTTTGCTTCCAGTTCTAGTTCCGTAACACTGTCACAGTATCTTTAGCAGTAATATCACGAGCAGGAGTGAGAAGGAGTGAATGAAATTCCTGCCTTCCTTTTATTTCTGTTTTAACCACTTAATCAATTAGTCATCTTGTAGTAGTTAAAGTTACAGTACATATTATCTACCCAACTGTAGGATAAGGATCCAACATGTTTGGATGTATTTCTTTCTTGTCAGAGTCTTCTGTGTGAGGGATCTCACAAAGATCAATGGTTCGTTGAGGGCGCTTCCAAGAAAAGGCAGCACGCAAGGATGCAATCAAGTTGAATATTTATTTAGAAGTAAAGTAGAGTAAAATGAGTTCCCTGGCATGGAGGCATCCATGCCTGGATTGAGCCCATGGATCAGTCCTGTAGGAAGGTAGAACAAGAGCCAAAGAGCAGCCCCTGTGCAGGGGTTCTTATAGGGGCCCCTGGCCCTTCCCTTACCAAAGTGTGAGGGGGCCAGAAGGCCATTAACTCTCCCCAATGGGGCTGCAGGGGCCAGAGCCCCTTGACCCACCAGTGGGATCAAAAGTCCCTCTTTGCTCCCATCTGGTGGCCTTTTAAGAAACTGCCATGGCTGGCACAAAGCACCTAACAATTCCCCTTCTTGCCAGCCAATGACAGGTGACCGTGAATATGTCTGAGAGGGCGAGCAGGTGTCATAGACATGCAGATACATCGTTTACAGGACCAAACACAAACACTTACACAGAAGGTTGTGTCGGTCAATGGGTACAGGTTTTGTGAACATTTCAGCTAACTGGTCTGTTGTATTACAGTGTTTGATATGTACAAACCCCATTCTGACAAGCTGCCTGACATTCTTGTAGCGGATGTCTATGTGACGGGACCTAGAGCCCATGGCGTATGCCCCAGAGATTCCAATTGCGGCCGTGTTATCTTCCTGAATTTGGATGGGCAGAATAGGAGGTGCCCAGATGCTCGTTACCAGAGCATTGAACCAAATCAAGTCATTTTCAGTGTCTGATAGGCTATTTAGAAGTAAAGTAGAGTAAAATTAGTTCCCAGGCATGGAGGCATCCATGCCTGGATTGAGCCCATGGATCATTCCTGTAGGAAGGTAGAACAAGAGTCAAAGAGCAGCCCCTGTGCAGGGGTTCTTATAGGGGCCCCTGGCCCCTCCCTTACCAAAGTGTGAGGGGGCCAGGGGGCCATTAACTCTCCCCAATGGGGCTGCAGGGGCCGGAGCCCCTTGACCCACCAGTGGGATCAAAAGTCCCTCTTTGCTCCCATCTGGTGACCTTTTTAGAAACTGCCATGGCTGGCACAAAACACCTAACTATGAGGGATCGCACGAAGAATGATGGTTCGTTGAGGGCGCTTCCAAGAAAAGGTCAGCACACAAGGATGCAATCAAATTAAGTCTTTATTTAGAAGTAAAAGTAGAGTAAAATAAGTTCCCAGGCATGGAGGCATCCATGCCTGGATTGAGCCCATGGCTCAGTCCCATAGGAGACTAGAACAAGAGCAGGGGAAAAAGGAAAAGGGTAAAAAGGAAAAACCAGGGAGCAGCCCCTGTGCAGGGGTTCTTATAGGGGTCCCTGGCCCCTCCCTTACAAGGAGTGTGAGGGGGCCGGAGGGCCATTAACTTTCCCCAATGGGGCTGCAGGGGCTGGAGCCCCTTGACCCACCAGTGGGATCAAAGGTGCCTCTTTGACCCCATCTGGTGGCCTTTGAAGAGACTGCCATGGCTGGCACAAAACACCTAACAATTCCCCTTCTTGCCAGCCAATGACAGGTGACGGTGAATATGTCTGAGAGGGCAAGCACGTGTCATAGACATACAGATGCATCGTTTACAGGACCAAACACAAACGCTTACACAGAAGGTTGTGTCGGTCAATGGGCACAGGTTTTGTAAACAGGTCAGCTAACTGGTCGGTTGTGTTACAATGTTTGATGTGTACAAACCCAATTTTGGCAAGCTGCCTGACATTCTTGTAGCAGATGTCTATGTGGCAGGACCTAGAGCCCACCGTGTATGCCCCTGAGATCCCAATTGCGGCCGTATTATCTTTCTGAATTTGGATGGGCAGAGTAGGAGGTGCCCAAATGCTCATTACCAGAGCATTGAACCAAATCAAGTCATTTGCAGTATCTGATAGGCTGGCATATTCTGCCTCGGCTGTGGAGCAAGAAACAAATTTTTGCTGCCTAACATGCCAATGGATAGGACAGCCATTTAGCAGTAAGAGTAGATGGAGCAGTAGGTGCTCCATCTACTCTTGGTGTCACCAGCCCAATCTGCATCCGAGTAAGCGGAGAGCTGGGCTGGCTTCCCCTTCTCTGGCTCCAGCATAAGGAGGGCATCAGCCGTGCCCCTGAGGTACCTAAGTACCCTCTTGACAGCATTCCAGTGGAATTCCTTTGGGTTTTCCATGTGCCTGGACAATAGATTTACAGCTAAAGCTATGTCAGGCCTGCTCCAATTGCTAATGTATAGCAAGGAGCCAATCACAGATCTATATAATTTATTATCTGTGAACTCATGGCTATCCTTGTGATTATGGCCATAGTAGTCACTTTGCATGGGGCTATGCGTTGGGTTAGACTCCGCCATTTTGCATTTGGCCAACAACTCCTCAATCTTTTCTTTCTGGGATAATGCAAATCCCTTTTTAGTGGCCAAGATATGTACACCCAGGTACCTGTCAACCTGCCCCAAGGACTTCAGGGTAAACTTTTCCCCCAGGGCCTTGGCAAATTCGTCACACCTTTCCTTGCCAGGCCCTACGTATAGGAGGTCATCCACATAAACCAACACCCGTTCTATGTCACCTTTGGTGTCACGTGTGAAAACGCACTCATCTGCATGAGATGCCCTGAAGCCAATTCGCTCTAAACCCTTTTTAAGACAGTCGTACCAGTTTCCCCGACTGCTTGAGGCCATATAGTCCCTTTTGGAGCAACCATGTTTCCCCCCTCCTGCTGGTAACCAGGAGGGGCCCTCACGTAAATCTGCCGGTCCAAGTTGGCCTGGAGGTAGGCCGTCTGGATGTCGAATTGGTAGACTTCCTTCCCTAGAGCAGCTGCAGTTATGAGGGCGGCCTTGATGCCTTCTGCCCGGACGGTCAGAGAATAGGTGTCTATGTAGTCCTCCATGTAGCGTTGGGCGAACCCCTGTGCTACCAAGCTGGTCTTGTACAGGTAGCGGCCACTGGCAAGTGGTTTGGCCTTGAAAACCCACCTTGTGCCAATGACCTTCTTCTCTTTTGGTGGTTGCCCGGGGGTGAAGACCTTGAGCTTTCTCAGGCTATCCATCTCCTGTTCCATCGCGAGCTGCCACTTTTCCTGTTCTTCGATGGGCAGCTCCTGGATGTCAGAGAAAGTCTTTGGGGTGACCACGATGCTGTTGACAGACGCGACATGCCCAATGTTGATTCTCTTTGGTGGGACCCCCTTGTTGGACCTCTTTGACCTTCTGACCTCCTGCTACTCACCGCCCTTTTCTTCTGCAGGTTCCTCGCCGACTGGCTGTTCACGACCGGGATGTGGAGGCCCTCGGTCCCAGGCATTGGGCATCATGGGCCTCTGAAGCGTCACTGGAGGTGAAGTGTCAGGTGAAGATGGCGTGTCTTCCCTCTCCGGACTGGATGGCTCATCCTCCCCATCTGGACCAGGTAGGCTGACCTCTTCGTCCTGTTCCTCGCTCTCATCAGTGGCAGGGTCTGTGGTTGTCTCAAGCAGTGTCGTAGTCCGTGTGGCTTTGCTGGGCCGGTTGATGTATGGGCCCAGATCATTTGAGTGGATCTGGGTCCAATTGGAGTCCTCTTCGAAGGAGGAAGATTGGGGAGGTCACAGTCCTGCCCCCTTCTCCCAGGAATCGGTAGGCCTTGGAGCCAGGGGCATGGCCCAAGAACCTCAGTCTCTGGGAGACGGATCTCCCCTTCTTCCGCAGCTGCTTGGGGATGTGCACCCAAGCGTAGGAGCCAAATACACGCAAGTGTCCCAAACTTGGCTTCCTACTGTGGACCAGAAAATATGGAGTTTGATCCACAACGCTGCTCCAGGTGCGGTTCAAGGTGTAATTGGCGTAATGTACCGCCTCCGCCCAGTACGATTCCGCAACCCCAGCATCCGCAATCAGGCTGCGCACCATGGTCTGCAGAATGCTGTTGCGTTTTTCTGACACACCGTTCTGCGCAGGAAAAAAAGGTGCTATACGAAAATGGTGTATGCCCTAGTGCCTTATCCAGTCCTGGAATTTTCGGGACATGAACTTGGCCCCACGGTCGCTGTGCAGTTGCGCGATCTTGGTCTTGTACTGAGTTTCCACGTAGTTGTACAATGATTTTATGGCATCAAAGGCTTCAGACTTTTCTGTGAGGGTATACACATAGCCATACCTCGAGAAGTCGTCGACGGCAGTGAGGTAATACTGCCTTTTCCCTAGGGACAGTGTAAATGGCCCAACCAAATCAACATGTATTAATTGATATGGGTATTGGGTTTTACGTAGTGACACCTTAGGTATTGGGGCTGCCTTCCTCTTTGCCCTCTTACAGATGGCGTAGTCCAGAAATACCTCACAATTCTGGAGGTGAACCCCCTCAGCAAATTCCCCCATCTTTTTGACCACTGGGAAGCTGGCATGGCCTAGCCTCCGATGTAAGAGGTAGGCACATTTGGTATGAAGTGGCTTTCCCACTGTCACCTCCTTGGCTCTGGTTTTCTTGGGCGATGCTGGCACCTTAGGCTCTTTTTTGGGCTTGTCTGCTTTAGGTGCCTGCTGAGGCTCAGGTTTCTTGCCCACATTGGCCTTGGAAGGCTGTGAGGCTGGCTGTGGGGCCACTCTCTCTCTGTGTGTGTGCAGGCCCCTTCTGGGGTGGCACCCTGTGTGCTGTCTCCTGTAGCTGGGTACTCGGGGGAGAAATATTTATTTATTTATTTATTTTTATTAAATTTATATGCCGCCCTTCTCCCGTAGGACTCAGGGTGGTGCACAGAATTAAAAACATATAACAATTAAAATTCTAAAAACAGCCAATATAAAACCCCAAACAGAATAAAATCTTGTAGCAGGTCAGGGAAATTGCTGAAACAGCCATGTCTTCATGTCAGTGCGGAAAGTGCGGCGGTCAGGGGCTGTCTGGAGCCCAATGGGTAACTCATTCCAGAGGGTCAGTGCGGCCACTGAGAACGCCCTCATCTTGGGGGCCACCAGCCGACATTGTCTGGCCGATGGTACTCAGAGGAGGGCAGCCCTATGTGACTGCACAGGGCGGTGGGAGGCCGGTAGGAGGTGGTCCTGCAAGTACCCTGGGCCCATGCCATGTAGGGTTTTATAGGTAAGAACCAGCACCTTGAAGCGGAACCAAAGAACAACCGGTAGCCAGTGCAGCTCGCGCAGGAGAGGTGTCACACGGGAGTAACGGAAAGCTCCCATAACAACCCGCATGGCCGCATTCTGGACCAGCTGGAGCCTCCGGGTGCACCCCAAGGGCAGCCCCATGTAGAGTGCATTGTAGTAATCCAGCTGAGAAATAATGAGAGCATGAGTGACTGTACGGAGGGCATCCCTGTCTAGGAAAGGGCGTAACTGGCGCACCAAGCAAACCTGTGCAAAAGCCCCCCTTGTCATGGCCGTCAGATGATCCACCAAGGACAGCCGAGAATCAAGGAGGACGCCGAGATTACGAACCCTTCCAGAGGGAGTGAGCGACTCCCCTCCCATCTGAAGTGATGGGGCAACTAGATCAGGAGATGCCGGCATCCACAGCCACTCAGTCTTGGAGGGGTTGAGTCTGAGCCTGTTTCTACCCATCCAGACCCGTATCGCCTCCAGGCACTGGGACATCACGGAAAGGGCATCCCTGGGTTGGTCTGGGGTGGAGATGTAGAGCTGGGTATCATCAGCATACTGATGATACCCCACCCCAAAACTACGAATAATCTCACCCAGCGGCTTCATATAGATGTTAAAGAGCAGGGGGGAGAGAACTGACCCCTGCGGCACCCCACAGGTGAGGGGCCTCAGGGAGGATTTCTGACCCCCCCACCCAAACTACGTACGGCCCGAGAGATAGGAGGAGAACCACCGTAGAACAGAGCCTCCCACCCCCAACCCTCGGAGCCGTCGCAGTAGGATCCCATGGTCGATGGTATCGAAAGCCGCTGAGAGGTCAAGTAGCACCAGAATGGAGGAAAAACCCCTATCCCGGGCCCGCCAGAGATCATTCACCAGGGTGACCAATGCCGTTTCCGTGCTGTGCCCACACCTGAAACCTGATTGGTACAGGTCCAGATAATCAGTTTCCTCCAGGAATCGTGGAAGTTGGTATGCCACCACAGACTCAACAACCTTCGCTATAAAGCGAAGGTTGGAGACGGGATGAAAGTTGTTCAAGGAGGCCAAATCCAGAGCAGGCTTCTTGAGGAGGGGTCGAACCACCGCCTCCTTAAGTACGGCGGGGAAGACCCCATCCCTCAAAGAAGCATTGATAATTGCCTGGATCCAGTCTCCAGTCACCTCTCTGCTTGCCGTAACAAGCCAGGAGGGACAAGGGTCCAACAAACATGTGGAGGTCCCCAATCTACCCACAATCCTGTCCACTTCATCTATGGAAACAGGGTCAAAGTCAACCCAGATGTTACCTTCAAGACTAGCTCCCACTTCCTCGTCGGATCCTGCCCAGTCAGAGTCTAAACCCATCCGGAACTGAGCAACTTTGTCTTGCAGAAATTGTGCAAAGTCCTCAGCACTGCCTTGTAAGGGGTCCTCCCTCGCTCCCTGATTGAGGAGGGAGCAGGTCACTCGGAACAAGGCTGCTGGGTGATTTTCTGCAGACGCAATGAGAGCAGCGAAATAGTCCCATTTCGCCACTTCCATTGCCACAAGATAAGACCTAATATGGGTTCTTAACTGTGTTTGATCAGATTTGGAGCGGGACGATCTCCAACAGCCCTCCAGGCGTCTCTTCCGATGCTTCATCTCCCATAGCTCCGTGGAGAGGCCGCAAAGGGGCGATTTGATCCAGTGCCCCGGTGGCGGCCCGTTCCCAGGCATCCACCAGGGCCTCTGGTGAATCGCCAGCTAGGTCAGTGGGAAATGTCCCAAGGTCCGTCAGGAACCTATCAGGGTCTATCAGGCGCCTGGGGCGGAACCTAGTCGGTTCCGCCTCCCAGCAGTGGGGGTTGATGGACGGAAAGTCTAGCTTAAGGAGGGAATGGTCGGTCCATGACAGGGGTTGGATAGAAAGTTCACCCCTACCCTGAGTATTTATCCACTGCCCAGAGACAAAAATCAGGTTGAGTGTGTGCCCACCGCTGTGAGTAGGGCCCTGTACAACTTGAGTCAGGTCCATGGCTGCCATGGAGGCCATGAACTCCCGAACCAACTCAGATGTCTCACCAGCTGACGGGAGATTAAAATCTCCCATAACCATCAGGTTGGGGAGCTCAACCGTCAGTTCAGCTAAGACTTCGAGCAGTGCGGGCAGGACTGAGGATACGCAGCTGGGAGACAGGTACGTAATCAACAGAGCCGACTGCACTCCAGGATCCCATTTCAACAGAAGTGATTCACACCCACCTGAGGGACAGTGACCTCCCTAGGTCTAAGACCTTCCCTAAGAACAACCGCCACCCACTACCCCTCCCGTGGAGTCACGGATTGTCAGGGCATTTATTAATCCCATGTTTGGCTCTGGGACTAATCACCCTGGTTTAATTAGAGGAGATGGATCGAGGCTTATTCCTTGTTGCAATATTCAGAAAAGAAACACGAAGAAAAGTTCTCTAATAAAACTCATTTATTTGTTATAAAGAAAATAAAACACCTCACTAACTAAGAAAAGTTAATTGCTACATTTTTGAAAGTAATTCTTGCCGGCTATCTCAGCCGGACCTTGCTGGAAAGAGAACAAAGGAAAGAGTGTGTGAAGCAAGTGAAAGAAAGTGGGTGGATACGGAAACACGTAGCTTACTGATAAGAAGTTGGCAAGCTACGGAGAGTCTGACAGTCCAGAAATGATGAGTTCAGCTGGCAAATAAAATAACGCAGTGACATTCCCCTTCTTTGCCAGTTGAGCGAATATCAGTACATCATCAAATAAGGCACATCTTCTTACGCAGATACTCATGTTGAGCTGCTGGAAGTGGTTTGTTGAGCATATCAGCAATTTGATCATGTGTAGATACATATTGCATTTTGACAAAACCTTTTTTCACTAAATGTTTTATGTTTTGATAACGGATGTCAATGTGTCTGGACCTAGAACCTGTGAAATGAGATTCAGAAATATAAACCACCAATTCATTGTCTTCCATCACGGTGATCGGTCGGATCGGGTGTGTCCAGATATCTGTGACTAAAGCATCAAACCAAGTTAGAGAATTACATGCATCTGAAACACAAGCATATTCAGCTTCAGTAGATGAACAAGAAACAAAATTCTGTTTACGTACTTGCCAATAAACAGGACATCCATTTAAGAACATCATATAACCTGAAGTACTTTTACGTGATTTCTTATCACTTGCCCAATCAGAATCTGCATAACAACATAATTCTGCATAATCAGTATGTGTTGGTTCTAACAATAACAATTTTGAAATGATGAGTTCAGCTGGCAAATAAAATAACGCAGTGACACGGATGGTGCAGTACATGGAAGCCTGGTGGACACAAATCAGAGAGGGGGACCCCCCTCTCCAGGGCCAGCCAGGTCTCAGTGATACAAGCCAGGTCCACACACCCCTCGTCGATCAAGTCTCGTACAAGGGGAGCCTTATTAACAACGGATCTGGCATTAACATACACCAGCCGGAGTCCCAGGTTCCACACTCCTAACCCCCTAGGGACACAAGCAGAACCACGAGGGTCAGAGCACTAAACCCGCTGCAAGCAGCGGGGATGCGTCCCTCCGATGTCCGGACGCCCTCTGTACCCTCCACCACCGTACCTCCCAACCACCAGTGATAGAATGACCCTTGGTCCACCGTTCTCCGTCTGCCCCCCCGCCGTCCCTGCTGGCGCCGTCTGACAGGCGGGCTCCCTGATCTGTAAGGAACCCCCCCCCCCCGGTCAAGTCTCAAAACACCCCACCCCCTCCCCTGAACCCCTTAAAATTTTCCTTAAAAACTTCCCCAAAAAACTCCTCAACCACCTCTTTGCAGCATGCAACCTCTCGGGGTTCCAAAACCCGTCATCAAGGTAGGCTCTCGATAGTATGGAGGGCCAAACCTGCGAGACAGGGAAGTCTCGCAGCGCAAAAAGCTCGGCCGCTGAGTACATCCAAAGACCGAAAAGGTAGAGATGACATCTGGCTAGGGTCCCATAAGATGGTCTAAAAAGTCCTGGAACAGGGAAGCAGGCAACTCAAAGTGGGTAAACTGGATTCCACTGTCCGCTCATGACAGTGGAAGGAGTCTCATGCCATTTTGACAAACTCAGAGGGTACACATCCAAGCCACCCTCTCACGGTGGCTAGCCAGATGGAGATGGCTATGGAGAGTCCAATGGTCTATCTCCTCTGGTAGTGAGACGGCAGTAGAAAAACCAGATTCCCTCAGGACCCACATCATAGTTGTCCACTCTCCAAACAGTAAAGGGGCACAGCTGGAATAAAGCCAATCCGTAAAGGCAGAGTAATAATAAACCCGGGAGAGGGCAGATGAAACACGGAGGGAGATAACTTGCAGCACAGAAGCAAGCTGGGGTAGTGACCACGATAAGGCCTGCAAACAGGTCAAAGAAGGGGAGAGGAGGGGGAACGGCCTGAGGCAACCAGAAGGCCAATCCTCGGCTGTCCTCCAACCTCTCTATCTCCCCATATCTTCCAACATTTGGTCACTCACACCCCCAGTCTGCAGCCCCAGATCTCAATCGGGGCCTCCGGATCACTGCAGGTATGGGCCAGCAAAAATAGGCCAGACCCCCTGCCAGGTCCAGGCAGTCCCAGATGGAAGCCAACAAGCCTCTCACATCACCATCGCCGGTAGACGCCAGCTGCCGCCCCGTCACCCCTGCCATTGTCTAGTGGTAGTCAATGCCACCGCACATACCGTTGTTGACGCCACCGCCTCTGCCAGGGCTCCAACCAAGCTCCAGAGTCTCCAGGGGCCCCAGAGAAGCCCAGGGTCTGGGGGGAGACCACTGCATCACCGCCGTCACCACTGTATCGCCACCGCCGCCCCGACTGCCACCGACTCAGGTAAGGGAAAAGGCCACCGAAAGTCTGGCCACTACCGCCGTCACCCCGCAGTGCCTTCAATCGGCCATTTCTTCGCAGCTCCTTTGCTGGTTGAATTGGCCCCAAGGGACCCTGAAACAGCCAATAATCACCCCATCCTCCGGGAGCGCCTCAAGCGAGCCCTGCCATCTTGGACATGCACATGAGTTAGTGAGATATATATATATTTCTTCTAGCCAGGTTTTCCCTACGTAGCCAAGGTTTTTTTGTAGCTCCAGCTCAGTACAAAAAAACCTTGGCTACGTAGGGAAAACCTGGCTAGAAGAAAAACACACATAAACCCTACGAAGAAGTAAGAAAATTTTTATATATATATATATATATGGTAAACCATTTATAATGGTAACATTCCCAATGACCTTTTTGTCTCGAGTGACATGACCTCCCCCTTTGCGAAACAATACCTCCACCTTGCCATCATCACATAACTTGGTTATACTCAACAGGTTATTGGCGATAGAGGGAGCATGCAACACACCTTCAACATTGCCCAGCCCTGGTACAGAGACAGTGCCCTCCCCAACAACCAAAGCATTGTTACCATTAGCAACCTTGATGGAGGAGTCAATTCTCCTTAACCACTTAAAGCCTTGCTTCATGTTAGCAATGTGAGATGAAGCCCCAGAGGCCAGTAACCAGAGGCCAGTAGGGCTATCAGTCCTTCTGGCGGGGGTGAGATAAGTAGTACACACAAAATTGCCCTTAGCACCACCTTTGCCCCCACCAGGCCCCCTTCTCTGCCCCCTGCCCCTTCCTTGATTGAAACCATGCTTAGGTCCTTGCTGGTAATGGGGGCAGTCCTTCTTCAGATGCTCCTCAGAGCCACAGATGAAACACTTGGGTAGAGCGTTAACCTGCTCTGAACTCTGGTGCCTCCTATTGATGCACTGAGTTGTGGCCCTGGTGTGTTCTCCTGCATCTTTACACCTCCTGTCTTCCTCATTGAGCCTCCCTGTGAGGTAGGACAGAGTCATGGCTTCCTTCCTGGATCCCTCTAGTGAGACAATAAAAATGCCCCAACTTTTGTCCAGGGATAACAGAATAACAGCAATCATGATTGCCTCAGTCACGGGGTAGTCCCTGAGCACCAGTTCTGCCCTGAGTGCCTTCAACTTTCCCAGGTGCTCAGCCATGCTAGCCCCAAATTTCAGCTTGGTGTTATAGAATTCTGATGTAAGCCTTGTGGTGGAGTCCAAGCTATCACTATTAAATAGGCTATATAACAACCCTCAAATCTCACCAGTTGTGAGCCCATCTGGAATGCTGGGGTACAATTTAGCATCCAGGGAGCTCAGTAGGGTGGTATAGGCTTTCCTGTGGTACCACTCTTCTTGAGGCCCCCAAGGGAAAGGTGCGGGGTCTAAAACCATTTCTAGGGTCCCTTCTTTTAGGAGACATACCTGTATCTCTTTATTCCATATGTTGTAGTTCTCACCCCCCGAGATGTAATTTCTCAAAATTATTCGGCAGAACAGACATAGCTGGGGTAGAAAATGCTGATGCATTTTGGTGTCCGAGGTACCTTTGTGAAGGCTCCATTGAAGTGAATGGGAGAGGGATCCCTCTGCTAGTAAGTGTTGGTATTTTTCTCTGATTATTTTTCTCTTTTTCAGCTGGAGCCGACTGAATGTGCTCAGAACTCATTCCAGCCCAGGAGCCAACGGGAGCGGACCTCTCTCTCGGTGCTTCAGGGCCAGGCCTGAACCCAGGCCTGTGGAGCTCTGAAGATTCTTCTGGAAGCCCTCCCGGTACTGGAACACTTACCAGGGGGCGAAGGCTGCAGGATGGGGCTGGAAAAGCCCGAAAATGCTGAGGATCGCCTGGAGGGGCCCACCACTGGCCCTGAAGACTCCGGAGGAGGCATCCATCTTGGGAAGTGGGAGGCTCAGCTGGAGGCCCCCTGAAGTCATCCAGGTGAGTCCTCCGTTGCCTCGGTAGTGGTGTTGGGAAGGCTGGAGCCCCCCAGGGGTTCTTCTGGGGCTCTCTGGAGGCCTGGGCCCTGGCTGGGGGGCTCTGGACTGGACACCCCCCCCCCCCGCTGGTCCCCTGGGGGTGTTGAGGGAGGCTGGCTGCCCCTGAGGTTGAGGCCACGGTCACTGTGGCCTCCAGGGCTGAGACCAGGACTTGGATTGCAGCCCTGATGCCCGCTGCAGCAGGAGCGGCTGGGCAGACTTAGAGGCTTGCCTTGGGGGGGGGGGGGGGGCAAGCAGTTTGCATGCTGCTTTGGCTGGCTGCCATCAGTTGTTGGGCCTCGTGGCCTAGCTGAGACCTACCAAGCCTCGCTGGAGTAGGTGGCCTGGGGGCTACAATGTTGTTTCCGGTTGGCCCCAGAAGCTGCAGGTTGCGATTTGGCGGGAACTTTCCCACCAAAAGCTCCGGGGCCCTGAGGTCCCCCAGGGTGGCTGGCGCCATGTTGGGGAGCCTCCTGGGCACTGGGGAAGGACTTACCCAGTGTCCAGAAGCCCCCTGCGCTGGTGTCCCACATGGCTGGGCTCCTGGCATCCCTCGGGTTGCTAGGAGCATTCGTAGCAGCTCTCTGCATTCCTCGCCAGTGAGCTGGTGTACGCTGGGGGTGGCCTGGTCCCTGGCCTCCTCCCCAGTGTCCTGGAAGTCCTGGGTGGACTGCTGGCCTTCCATGCCTTCCTCTGTGGCTTGCAGCTGCAAGGAAACATGCAAAGGGGTCCCTTGCGTTCCGCTGGGTCCTCTGGGGGCATAGAGATTGTTGTGTGTAAAGGCCCACCGTTGTCCATTCCCAGGCATGATAAGGGTTAACACCACATCCACCTAGATCCTCCCCTGACCCCTCCTTACCTCAGCTCCGCCTCCCGAGGGCAATTCAATATGTTAATGGCTGATCAGGTGGCAACTAGTTTACAATATGCTAAACATAATACATTTTGTAATTCCAATAAACCAGGTAGGTGGTTGGCCTACATGTTGAGGAAAAAACAGAAAGCACGAGTCATTAGTAAGATAGAATATAGAGGTAAGGAAGTTTACCAACAGAATTTGATCAAAAAGGCTTTTTTGGAATTTTATACAAAGCTATATGCTAGTGACTCAATACAAGGTATAGATATAGATAGATTTCTAAAGGAAGGGAATATTTTGGAACTAACGTTGGAACAGAGGGAAGGATTGAATCAACCAATAACTTTGGAGGAGATTGTTGCGGCAATTAAGCAGTTAAAAATAGGGAAAGCTCCAGGAACAGATGGCCTAACAGCTGTTTATTATAAGAACTTACAGCTTGAAATGGTAGAGCTGCTTAAAACTCTATTTTGTAAAATTCAATCAGGGTGAGGAGTTCCACCCTCTTGGAGAACAGCTTTTGTTTCATTGATTCCAAAGGAAGATCAAAATTGTACCAAACCTGAAAATTTTAGGCCAATTTCACTTTTGAACACGGATTACAAAATTTTTGCTAAGATACTATCGAATAGACTAATGCCAGTTCTGCAACAAATTATTCACAATGACCAATCAGGTTTTATAAAAGGGAGACAGATGAAATATAATGTTAGGCAAATCATAAACTTATTGGAATATTTGGAGAAAAATAATCAGGTCCCTGCAGCGTTTATATTCGTGGATGCAGAGAAAGCATTTGATCGATTGAACTGGCAATTTTTGTTTAAAATAGTAGAAAAAATGTACTTTGGGGAGTATTTCACACATTCAATTAGAGCAATATATCAGGAACAAACAGCAAAAATAATAATCAATGGAGGTTTAACAGATGTGTTCAAAATTGAGAAAGGTACGAGGCAGGGTTGTCCATTGTCGCCATTGTTGTTTATTTTAACTTTAGAAGTCTTGTTGAATAAGATACGTGATTCTGACAAAATAAAAGGAATTGTAATTAGACAGCAGGATTATAGATTAAGATTTGCAGACGACCTGGTTGTTACTTTATCTCAACCTATAGAAGTGGCTCCCTATATGTTGGATATGGTAGCTGAATATGGTAAAGTATCTGGATTCAAAGTAAATTTACACAAGACAAAGATGATAACTAAGAATTTATCTATAACTCAAAGAGAAGAGTTAGGGAGGATAACGGGGTGTGAAGTAGTTAAAAAGGTTAAGTATCTAGGAGTATATATTGCAGCCTCAATTACGAAATTGTATAAAAACAATTATGAAATTCTTTGGCAAAAAGTACAGAAAGAAATGGAAAATTGGAAAAAGTTACAACTATCATTACTGGGAAGGATAGCAGCAATAAAAATGAATGTATTACCTAGGTTTTTATTTTTGTTTCAAATGATACCAGTGCTTAAAAAAGATGGAAATCTGATGGAATGGCAGAAAGGGGTTAATACTTTTATTTGGGCTGGGAAGAAACCAAGAGTGAAACTGAAAATTATACAGGATATACGTGAGAGAGGAGGCCTTAAAATGCCTAATTTAAGATTGTATTATGAAGCTGCAGCTTTATCACAAATTAGTGACTGGTTTAACTTAACTGAAGAAAGAATGTTAAATATAGAAGGTTATGATTTGTTATATGGATGGCATGCTTATTTGTTGTATGAAAAAAAAGTGGATAAAGTGTTCAAGGGTCATATACTTAGAAATGCATTGTTGAGGGTTTGGAAAAAATACCAATATAAGCTGAACTACAAGATACCTATATGGGCAAACCCCAGACATGTAATAGAAAATATAAGTACAGAGCAAAGAATAGAGGTGATTACTTACAAAGAGCTTCTTCTTTTGGAAAGGGGCAAGTTGCAATTGAAATCTCTAGATGAATTAAAAGAAGAAGGGATAATTCTTACTTGGTTTCAGTATGGTCAGCTCCAAGCTAGATGGAGGGAGGATCAAAAAATTGGGGTTATGCAAAATGAGGAAAATTTGGTGAAACAGATTAGAGATCAAAGTCAGATGCATATTAAAAGGTTGTATAATGCATTACTGGAAATAGACTCAGAAACTGAATTGGTTAAAGATTGTATGATTAAATGGGCACAAAACTTTCAGGAACCAGTGATGATGGAAACGTGGGAAAAGATTTGGGTCAGAAGTGTTAAATTTACGCAAGCACAAAATTTGAGAGATATTTTTTATAAAATGTTTTATAGATGGCACTTAGATCCTAAGAAATTATCATGTATGTACTCGAATTTGCAAGCTAAATGTTGGAGATGTGAATGTAATGATGCAACCTATTATCATATATGGTGGACTTGCAAGAAAATCAAGGCATTTTGGATAAAAATTTGGTGGGTGATGCAGAACATTTTGAAAAGAAGGATGAAATTTACTCCTCAATTGTTTCTATTGGGTATAACTACAGACTGTACAGTTTCAGAGACTAAATTGATTCTGAACTTAATATCAGCAGCTAGGCTGCTGGTAGCTCAATATTGGAAGAAGGACTCTTTGCCTACTATTGAAGAATGGACATTGAAAGTAACAAACCTAGCAGAAATGGCGAAAATCTCGGCGTACTTGAAGGACCACACGCAAGAAAGATACATATCGGAATGGAGAAGATGGATTGATTATATTCAAAATAAGTACCAGACAAGAAAATATCAAATAGCTTATGAATGACTGTTAGTACTAGAAGTATTTGGTTATCGATAGCGGAGTTAAGGTGTCAGTGGGGGAGGTAGTACTTTGAAGATAAGTAGATTAATCTAGTTTATGTTTGATTAAATGAAATACCTTGTATTTTGCTCTGGGAAGTTGGGGGGGAGGGTGGGAGGAAGGGGGGCAAAGGGTGGGGGGAACAGGGGGGAATCTTTTCTTTTTTGTAAAACTTTTTAATAAAAAAAAAAAGGTTGACACCACATCCACCTAGATCCTCCCCTGACCCCTCCTTACCTCAGCTCCGCCTCCCAGGTACTTAAGACGTGGTCCAGGCACCCAGAGGTCACTTCCAGCCACATACCTGTAATTAAAACATTGATTAATAAAGAGAATTGATTCACTGCATCCTGCGTTTGGAGTTATTGGGTAAGATCCTAGAAATAAGTCACAAGTTGGTAGCAGAGGATGGTTTACCCACAACTCACAGAGATGGCAGAATCAGGAACCCAGACAGCGGCAGAGAAAAGAATGGTCACCAGAGCCTACACCAAGCAGATGAAGGAACTGCAGGCTCTCGAAGGTGCCACAGCGAGGATCGCCACAACCGAAGATGATGAAGACCACAACCCGAGTCCACTACTCAGCCTGCGGGGGCTCGCCCATTGAGCCCGAAGCAGATGAAACGATCGAGAACCTGGCTGCAGCACTCGGCTCAGCACTCAAGCCTCCAGCAACCAGAAGGAAGTGGGTATCTTATAATTTAACTTATATTGATACTTTTTCCAAAGCCTCAACAACGCATTTCTAAGTATATGACCCTTAAACACTTTATCCACTTTTTTTTCATATAACAGATAAGCATGCCATCCATATAACAAATCATAACCCTCTATATTTAACATTCTCTCTTCAGTTAAATTAAAACAATCGCTAATTTGTGATAAAGCAGCTGCTTCATAGTACAATATTAAGTTAGGCATTTTAAGACCTCCTCTCTTAGGTGCATCCTGTATAATTTTCAGTTTCACTCTTGGTTTCTTCCCGCCCCAAATAAAGGTATTAACCCCTTTCTGCCATTCCCTCTGTTATGTCCTTATAAGGACATCCGCCCTGATTGGCTGCCAGCCATCGGGCGGGAAAGTTTGAATCCCTGTCAGGGGGCGGTGCGCCTGCCGGAGCGAATATAAGGAGAGCTCCGGCAGCGCACGGGCAGTCTTGCTACTGTCTCTGTTCTTAATAAAAGTTACTTATGTAACGAGCTGGTCACGTCTTCCATTCCTGCGCCAATCTAACACTGGCGACGAAGGACTAGAGAGAAGAAACGAACCTCACAGCACCAAGCCAACAAGACCAAGACTCCGGCACCTGAAACTACAGTAGGCATTTCCAAAGGCATGGCATCCGCTGAAGTCACTTTGCCAGCCCTTGCTCCTTTCCGCCCAGGGAAGGACAAGTGGAAATCCTACGTAGTGAAATTCCGGCAATACCTGAGAGGCAACAACATCAGGGATGCCGATGCCGACCGAA
Source organism: Arizona elegans (assembly GCA_022577455.1). Lineage (NCBI taxonomy): Eukaryota > Metazoa > Chordata > Lepidosauria > Squamata > Colubridae > Arizona > Arizona elegans. The sequence goes on from JAKOOJ010000047.1 coordinate 370,578, forward strand.
AAAAGGGCATTTTCCTGGCCAACTGCGGCTCCGAGGTCCTCGACATGGCAATCGATCTCGTAGCACCACGAGACATCGAAGAAGTGCCATGGGCAGACCTGCTGCAGATCCTGGAGGACCACTATGCCCCAACAGGAACACCGGTGGCGAACCGTTTCACCTTCCATCAGAGGGACCAGAAGGAAGGTGAGACCATCAAGGAATTCGTGGCCGCCCTACGCCAGATCGCAGCCAGCTGTGAGTTCGACCACGTGGACAATGCCATCGCTGACCGCGTGGTTTTCGGCATGAGGGACAGAGGCCTGCAAAAGAAATTCCTGAGCAGGAAGAAACTCGTGCTCAAGGATGTGGTGGAGGAAGCCACCGCATCCGAAATCTCGGAGAAAGCAGCCGCCGCAGTAAGCAGAGCAAAGGGAATCCACAAGATTCGCTCCACAGCGCAATCATCAACAGAGGATTCCACAGCTGGATCCAAGTCGGAGGAGGAGTCCACCGTCCACAAAGTATCCAGACCCCCAAGGCGGGAAACCGCCCAACGGAGCTACAAGGGGGAGCGCTGCGCCAGCTGCAGAGGGGACCATGCCAGGGCAACCTGCAAGTGGAGAGATGCGACCTGCCGACGCTGCAACAGAAGGGGTCACATCACCGAAGCTTGCAGAGCCGAGGGACCAGCCCCAGAGCCCTCCAGCCACCGTTCCCGCGAGAATCGGAAGGATTACCAGAGATCATCCAAACGGTCCTCTGGCCCTTCCAGACGCAGAGACGACGAGTTTCCCCGGAGCGGAGCGGTCCACCAGACGACCATCGCACACACGACTTCAGACAACGCCACCAAGTTCCACGTGACCATCCACGTGGAAGGAGCACCCTGCAACATGGAGGTAGACTCTGGCTCGGTCTACTCCATCATGGATTGGCAGCAGCTGAAGCGCCTGTAACCCAGCATCACCAAGCGAGAGCTGAAGCCACTACATGCCAAGCTCGTCGACTTTGGGGGAAATCCCATCGGAGTGTTAGGAAGAGCCAACATCCGAGTCACCTACAAAGAGTTCGAAGGCAAGCTCCCCATCACCGTCGTGAAGGACAGCCGACCGAACCTGCTAGGAGTGGAGTGGTTCAAGCCGCTGGGGCTTTCAATCGAAGGCATCAACCAAATTCGCAGGGACGAACTCGACAACCTCATCGAAGAGTTCAAGGAAGTCTTCGATGGTAAGCTGGGGAAATTCGTGGGGAGGCCAATCTCTTTCAATCTGGACAAGGGAATCACCCCAATCAGGCTGAAGCCCCGCCGGGTTCCATTTGCCCTGCGGCCCAAGGTAGATGAGCAGCTGGATAAGCTGATCGCCCAGGGCGTCCTGGAACCGATCGATCATGCCTCATGGGAGACTCCCATTGTGACCCCACTGAAGCATGATGGGTCTGTGCGCATCTGCGCTGACTACCGTTGTACCATCAACAAGGCGTTGGCACAGAGCGCATACCTGGTCCCAGTAGTGCAGCACCTATTGCATTCCCTGGGATCCGGCTCAATTTTCGCAAAACTGGACCTGGCCCAGGCTTACCAGCAATTGCCAGTGGATGAAAAAACGGCGGAGGCACAAACAATTGTCACGCACAGGGGGGCATTCAAATGTAACCGCCTCCAATTTGGAGTCAGCGCTGCCCCCGGCATCTTCCAATCCATGATGGAACGCCTTCTCCAAGGCGTTCCAGGGGTGGTGCCTTACTTCGACGATGTGCTGATCTCCGGGGACTCACGAGCCCAACTCCTTGAAAGGCTCAGGCTTGTCCTGCAGCGGTTCAAGGCCAAGGGCTTGAGGGTCCGGCGGGACAAGTGCATCATAGGAGTACAGGAAGTCGAGTTCCTGGGCTATCTCATTGATAGCACGGGCATCCACCCCACCAAATCGAAAGTGGAAGCAATCCATGAAGCTCCAAGCCCAAAAAACAAAATGGAGCTTCAGGCTTTCCTTGGGTTGCTCAACTTCTACGCAATTTTCTTGAAACAGAAAGCCACAGTTGCTGAGCCACTCCACCGCCTGCTGGGGAAATCGGCTTCCTGGAAGTGGGGCCAGGAAGAGGAAGCAGACTTCCGGGCCATCAAAGGACTACTGACGTCCAAAAGCGTCCTCATCCAATACAGCGAGACGCTCCCCATCAAGCTGACCTGTGATGCGTCGCCCTACGGGGTGGGGGCAGTCCTCAGCCACGAACTGCCCAACGGCACCGAAGCCCCAATTGCATACTTTTCAAAGACCATGTCCGGCGCAGAACGGAACTACAGTCAGCTGGACAAAGAAGCCCTGGCCATCGTGGCAGGAGTGAAGCGCTTCCACGAATACCTCTACGGGAGACGCTTCACCATAGTCACCGATCACAAGCCACTCCTGGGACTCCTCGCAGGCGACCAACCAACCCCGACCTTCATGTCTCCGCGGATGACGAGATGGGCCATCTTCCTGGCCGGCTACTCGTACAGGCTCGTGCACCAGCCAGACACAGCCATAGGAAACGCCGACGCACTCAGCAGATGCCCATCGAAGGACCCGGTGGAAGACCCAGCCCCCACGCTCCACCTATGCCACATAGATGATGACGCCAGCTGCGCAGTGTCATCCGCAGATGTGGCCGTGCACACCCAAAAGGATTCCACACTCCGCCAAGTGAAGTCCTGGATCCTCAGAGGGTGGACATCGGAAAAGACTGAGGAGAGGTTCAGCCCGTTCACCAGGAAACAGAGGGAGCTGTCCACCATAAAGGGCTGTCTGCTATGGGGAGACAGGGTGCTGATTCCAGGCTCCCTGCAACGGCGGACGTTAGAGACTCTGCACAAAGGGCATCCGGGCATCGTCCGCATGAAGGCCCTGGCACGGAGTTACGTCTGGTGGCCCTCTATGGACAGAGACATTGAGCAATGGGTCTCCAGATGTGACCCGTGCCAAGAAGTTCGCCCAGCGCCGCCGCAATCCGAAGTCGCGAAGTGGGAGACCCCCAGCAACCCCTGGTCGAGGATCCACATCGATTTTGCGGGTCCGATGCAGGGGCGACACCTCCTCATCGTGGTAGATGCCTTCTCCAAGTGGCTCGAGGTGGTAACCATGGCATCTACCACAACAGAAGCGACGATTTGAGCCCTGCGCCGTCTGTTCGCCACACACGGACTACCGGACGTGCTAGTCTCGGACAACGGCCCCCAGCTCACATCCCTGGCCATGGAGTCCTTCCTGGCAGGACTGGGCATCCGCCACGCCCTGTCCGCCCCGTACAGGCCGGCCGGAAACGGACAAGCTGAACGCATGGTCAGGCTCACCAAAGAAGCCCTCACCAAGATGGGCCCGGGGGACTGGCAAGAACGCATAGATAACTTCCTCCTTACCCAACACATCACGCTGCATGCCACCACCCACAAGAGCCCGGCCGAGCTCCTGATGGGCAGAAGGTTGAGGTCACCCTTGGACCGGCTGCACCCCCAATACAGCCCGGAAGTGACCGCAACCGCCAGCCGCCCGCTCCGCGCCTTCAGCAAAGGAGATTCAGTTTTCGCGCTGAATTTCAACGGCCCTCCTAAGTGGCTGAAGGGAAGGATTGCCAGCACAACCGGCCCCAAATCTTACACCGTCGAGTTGGAAGATGGAAAGGTCTGTAGACGGCACATCGACCAACTCCGGAAAAGGTGGGGGGGAGCACACGAAAACCAGCCTGACAAGGGAGGCCTACAACACCCAGACGAGGTAGGCCTCCAACACCCCGACGAGGTGGACCTACCACACCCAGACGAGGTAGGCCTACAACACCCCTGCGAGGCAGAGCAACGCCATCCCGACGAGGTCGGCCCAGCACACTACCAGGCACTGTCACGCCGGCAGTCCAGCGAGGTAGACCGGGGCCAACCGCACGGGGGATGGCAACACCAACCCAGCCAGGCGGGCACTCGGCACAACAGGGCCAGGGACCACCAACCCAGCCCGCAAGTAGACCGGGACCTGCCCAGTAGAGGAGCAGAGCACCCCACCAGTGGCGGCAGCCTATGCCAGCCCAGCCAGGGAGACCGCAGCTCCAGGCGAGTAGACCGGGACCCAGCCATGACGGGCACCCCACCACCCATGGGCGAGGGTGGCACACGACTCCCCGGCGAGAGGGACCCCCGCCCATCTCAGAAGACAGCCATGAACCATCAACCCGACCCGGATGACCCCAGGCACCATCCGATGGTAGACCAGGGACTAGGGGGAAGGGAAAGCCGACAACAACCCGGCCGGGGAGACCTACACCACCCCGGCAGGGGAGACCTCCGCCGCCCCGCAGAGGGAGGCCCGCAACAACATCCCGACCAGGTCGACCACCACCAACCAGACCGGGTAGACCAACGCCAGCCCAACCAAGGGGACCAACGCCACCCCTGCGAGGTCGGACAGCACAACGCAAGCCAGCTCCACCCGCAGCCGGCGGACCGGACCCGAGGGCACCAAACGGAACCACCACCCAACCAGCAGCCAGCCGGGCCACAACCAAACCGCAGCGGCCGGGAGACCAGGGAGGAGCAAGCGGCAGACCTACCGAGACTCAGACGCTCTTCCCGGGTCGGAACCGAGCAACCGAGACGAGGCGATAGATCCACAGGCCAGGAGGAAGACCACCAGAACCAGCCGTCCAAGGTCTGCGGTCTGGCCGGAGGTGCTGGGGGGGACCCCGCTCACTCAACAGCCGAACCGAGCCCGGTTCCGGAGAGGGAACCAGGAGACGAAAGAGCCCCGTCCATCCAGGCCGGAGACGGAGAAGAAGTGAGACTGCGCAGGTCAGCGAGGGCACCGAGGCGTCCTACGTACCTGCGCGATTACGTCACGTTTATTGACGAACGTTGAACTTTTTTTTGGACTAGGGGGGAGGAGTGTTATGTCCTTATAAGGACATCCGCCCAGATTGGCTGCCAGCCATCGGGCGGGAAAGTTTGAATCCCTGTCAGGGGGCGGTGCGCCTGCCGGAGCGAATATAAGGAGAGCTCCGGCAGCGCACGGGCAGTCTTGCTACTGTCTCTGTTCTTAATAAAAGTTACTTATGTAACGAGCTGGTCACGTCTTCCATTCCTGCGCCGATCTAACACCCTCAAGTTTCCATCTTTCTTTAGCACTGGTATCATTTGAAACAAAAATAAGAACCTAGGTAAAACATTCATTTTTATTGCTGCTATCCTTCCCAGTAAAGATAGTTGTAGCTTTTTCCAATTTTCAATTTCTTTCTGCACTTTTTGCCAAAGAACTTCATAATTGTTTTTAAATAATTTCGTGTTTGAGGCTGCAATATATACTCCTAAATACTTAACCTTTTTAACTATTTCAAACCCCGTTATTCTCCCTAAATCTTCTCTTTGAGATATGGACATATTTTTAGTTATCATCTTTGTCTTGTGTTGATTTACTTTAAATCCAGATACCTTACCATATTGGCCTATTATGTCCAACATATGTGGAGCCGCTTCTATAGGTTGAGATAAAGTAACAACCAGGTCATCTGCAAACGCTCTTAATCTATAATCTTGCTGTCTGATTACAATTCCTTTTATTTTATCAGAGTCACGTATCTTATTCAACAAAACTTCTAAAGTTAAAATAAACAACAATGGAGACAAAGGACAGCCCTGCCTTGTACCTTTCTCAATTTTAAAAACATCTGTTAACCCTCCATTAACTATTATTTGTGCTGTTTGTTCCTGATATATTGCTCTAATTGATTGTATAAAATACTCTCCAAAGTGCATTTTCTCTATTATCTTAAACAAAAATTGCCAATTCAATCGATCAAATGCTTTCTCTGCATCCAAAAATATAAACGCTGCAGAGACCTGGTTGTTTTTTTCCAAATATTCCAATAAATTTACAATTTGTCTAACATTATATTTCATTTGCCTCCCTTTTATAAAACCTGATTGATCATTATGAATTGTTTGTTGCATAACTGGCATTAATCTATTCGCTAATATCTTGGCAAAAACTTTATAGTCAGTGTTCAAAAGTGATATTGGCCTAAAATTTTCAGGTTTGGTACAGTTTTGATCTTCCTTCAGGATCAGTGAAACAAAAGCTGTTCTCCAAGAGGGTGGAACTCTTCCCCCTAATTGAATTTTACAAAATAATGCTCTAAGCGGTTCTACCATTTCAAACTGTAAATTCTTGTAATAAACAGCTGTTACTCCATCTGTTCCCGGAGCTTTCCCTATTTTTAACTTCTTAATTGCTGCAATAATCTCCTCAGAAGTTATTGGCTGATTCAATCCTTCCCTCTGCTCTAACTTTAGTTCAGGAATATTCTCTTCCTTTAAGTATCTATCTATATCTATGCCTTGTATTGAATCACTAGCATATAACTTTGTATAAAATTCTAAAAAAGCCTTTTTGATCATATTCTGTTGGCAAACATCCTTACCTCTGTATTCTATCTTACCAATAACTCGTGATTTCTGTTTTTTCCTCAACACATAGGCCAACCACCTGCCTGGTTTATTGGCATTACAAAATGTATTGTGTTTAGCATATTGTAAACTAGTTGCCACTTGATCAGCCATTAACATATTAAATTGCTCTCGTAGTATATTTATTGTTTCTTTTGCTTTCTTATCTCCTGGATTAAGTATAAGTAATTGTTCTTCCTTTTTTATTTCTTCCTCTATCTCTTTCCGTTTCTTTTGTTGTTTCAATCTATGTTTATTATTCATATGTATTAAAGTTCCCCTCATATAAGCCTTACTAGCATCCCAAACCATTTCCATAGAAGTACCCTTATGCATATTAATAGCAAAAAATTCTTTCACTTGTTTTTTAAGCTCATTCACATTTTCTTCATATCTAAATAAATTTTCATTTAGCCTCCAAGACCTCCTTTCTCCCCTCTCCTGTTCCATTTCCACCCAAACCAGACTATGATCAGTTAGAATTCTTGGACATATCTTCGTCTTCTTCACCCTAGAAATAAAATCATTTGTGGTTAGTATAAAATCAATCCTGGAGAAGGATTGATGTCTATCAGAAAAAAAAGTAAAGTCTCTCTCCTCCACATTGCGTTCTCTCCAAATATCTCTCAGTTCTATATCTTCCATCATATCAAAAAAGGATTTAGGTAATTTTGCACGTATTGAGATCTTTGATAAACTTTTTTTATCTTTCTGTGTATCTATTACTCCATTCCAGTCACCCATTAATATAAAAGATTTATAATCCCATTGTATTATTTTAGTGTGTAAAAATTTATAAAACTTGTCTTGTTGCTGATTAGGGGCATATATTCCAATTAAAAGCATTTTTCCAGTCTGTGTTAATAATTCAATTGCAATATATCTTCCTTGAACATCTGCCTGAATTAAATTAGCTGATAGTCCTTTCTTTACATATATGACTAACCCATTTTTCTTCTCTGGCGCTGATGCCACAAAGTGTGTACCTAATCTTGAATTTATCAAATATTTTTGATCTAATAGTCTAATATGTGTTTCTTGCAAACAAATAACATCATTGTTAAATTGTTTCAAGTAATGAAATACTTTCTTTCTTTTTTGTGGTGAATTTAAACCATTAACATTCCATTCCAAGATAGGAATTTAGTTGCCATCTTTAGCCTTTCGAAGCCGCATGAGCATCAGCTGAACATCCTCCTCCACCTTACTCTTCAGCCTAGCCCCCCCACCCACCCAACTGCTTCTGTTTTTTGAACTTCTTGAGGTAAATCTTGAGGTTGTTGGACTTTTAATTGTTGTTCACATTTATAAGTTGCTCGGGTCAGTCGTTGTTCTCTTGGCTCTCCCTTCTGAGATAGTTCCAGAGTTGGGGGTAAGCCCCCAAGATCCAAATCTTCTTCCATGGTGATTCCTCCAGCTGCAACTTCAGCATAAGTTTGTGTCTGCTTTCCATCTTTTACTTGTTGTAGCATCTCCATTTTCTTTCTACCCCCCACCCCCAGTGAGGGAGGGTATCCAGCCTTTAGAACATTAAAATAAAAATCTTTTGCCTTCCAAACTGTGTTTAACCGGTATCTTTCTCCACTATAAGTCACTATTAACCCAGTTGGAACATCCCATCTGTAAGGCACTTGTTGATTTCTCAGTTCATTTACCAAAAAGCCAAAATCCTTTCTGCTTCTTAACATTTTTGGGGGGATCTCTTTCAAAACCACCACTTCTTGCCCAGCCACTTGAACCTTATTCTTTTTTTTTTATTGCAAAAGTTTTACAATTACATTTTCACCCCATTTCCCCCCCCCTCAACCCACCCCAGACTCCCCAACCTCAACCTCCCTAACCCTCCCTAACCCTCCCCTCCCCCCGGACTTCCACAGAATATGCTCACATCAAAAAAGAAACAAACCCTTTATATAAGACTTGAACCCCTCCATCCCCCATATAATTTTTCATCTTGACTAGATTAAAATATTTCTATCTTAATATAACATTTTCAATTAAAAGCTATTTGATACTTCCTTGTCTGATATTTGTTCTGCACATAATCTATCCACTTTTTCCATTCCCACTCGTAAGTCTCTTGTGAGCAATCTTTTAAATATGCTGAAATCTTCGCCATCTCTGCAAAACTGGCCATCTTCGATAGTGGGCAAAGCTTCATTTTTCCAGTATTTACCTATCAATAATCTAGCTGCTGTTATCATGTACAATATCAACTTTGTTTCACCCAATGTAAAACCCTTAACTATACCCAGTAAAAACAATTGTGGAGAAAATTGAATTTTTTTCTTCAAAACATTCTGCATAACCCACCAAATTTTTATCCAAAAAGCTTTAACTTCCTTGCAAGTCCACCAGTCATGATAATATGTAGCATCTAAACAATCACATCTCCAACATTTTGGCTGAACATTAGGGTACACACACGACAGTTTCTTAGGATCTAAATGCCATCTATAAAACATTTTATAAAAATTTTCCCTCAGATTCTGCGACTGTGTAAATTTAACATTCTGAACCCATATTTTTTCCCATGTTTCCAACATCACAGATTCTTCAAAATTCTGTGCCCACTTAATCATACAATCTTTAACCAATTCAGTTTCTGAATCTCTTTCTAACAAGACATTGTAAAGCCTTTTAATATGCATTGGACCTTTCTCTTTTATATGTCTAACCAGTTCTTCCTCATGCAACATAATACCAGTTTTTTGGTCCTCTTTCCATCTCAGTTGAAGTTGATTATATTGTAACCAAGTTAAGTTAATCCCTTCATCCAACAGTGTCTCTAATGTCTTCAACTGCCATCTGCCCGCATCTGTAAAAAGAACCTCTTTATATAAAAACCCCCCGAGTGACATTATATTTGTATTCCAAATAATATGACCAAGATCCAGCCATAGCGGTATTTTATAATCCCATTTGAGTCGGTGCTTCTTCCAAACTCTCATCAGGGAGTCTCTAAGTATATGACTTTTAAATACTTTATCTACTTTATTTTCATAAAATAAGTAAGCATGCCATCCAAATTCAAGATCAAAACTTTCTATATTCAATATTCCAGTCTTTTTCCTTCCAAACCAATCACTTGCTTGAGATAAAGCTGCTGCTTCATAATATAACTGTAGATTTGGAAGTTTAAGACCTCCCCGTTCTGGAAGATCTTGCATAATTTTTAATTTCACTCTCGGTTTTTTCTCGTTCCAAACAAACTTATTCAATCCACTTTGCCACTCTTTCAATTGTTTATCGCTTTTAAGCACCAGAATCGTTTGAAACAAAAAAAGAAATCTTGGCAAAATATTCATCTTAACTGCTGCTATTCTTCCAAGTAGAGACAGCTGCAGTTTTTTCCAAGTCTCCATATCTTTCTGCACATCTCGCCACAACACCTCATAATTATTTTGAAACAGTTTCATATTTGATTCTGCAACCTGAACTCCTAGATATTTTACCTTTGGTACAATCTCAAAACCTGCCCTCCTTTCAAGCTCGTGTTTACGATCTTGTGTCATATTTTTGACTATCATCTTAGTTTTTTTCTGGTTTAGTCTAAAACCTGAAACTTTACCATAGTCTTGTATAATGTCTTTCATCTGGATTATTGATTCCATTGGCTGTGTTAGGGTAACGACCAGATCATCTGCAAATGCCTTTATTCTGTAATCCTCTTGCCTTATAATTATACCTTTCAAGATATTAGAGTCCCATATTGTATTTAACAAGACTTCTAGTGTTAAAATAAATAGCAATGGGGATAACGGACATCCCTGTCTTGTTCCTTTTTCAATTTTAAAATCTGTTGTCAAACTTCCATTAATAATAATCTGTGCCTTTTGTTCTTGGTAAATTGCTGAAACCCCCTGTATAAATTGGTCCCCAAAGTCCATCTTTTTTAAAGTCTTTAATAGAAAATTCCAATCCACTCTATCAAAGGTCTTTTCCGCATCCAAAAAGACCAGCACTGCAGGTACCTGTTTATTCCTCTCAAGATATTCCAATAAATTTATTACTTGCCTTACATTATCCTTCATGTATCTGCCCTCGATAAATCCCGCTTGATCATCATGAATCACCTCTTGGATTACTGGCATCAACCTGTTGGCTAGTACTTTTGCATAAATTTTATAATCATTATTCAAAAGAGATATTGGTCGATAATTCTCCGGTTTTTTAGGACCTACTTGCTCTTTTGGTATCAAAGAAATATAAGCTGTTGTCCATGATGGGGGTATTTTACCCCCTTGTTGAATGTTGCAAAATAAATCTCTAAGTTGTTCCACCATTTCTGCTTGCAAAGTTTTATAATACACTGCAGTCAAACCATCCGTTCCAGGAGCTGTTTTTAATTGTTTAATTGCTACTATAATCTCCTCCTCTGTTATAGGATAATTCATTCTTTCCTTTTGTTGATTAGTAATTTTTGTAACTCTTTTATTATCTAAGTATTTTTCTATAAGTCCATTCTGCATATCATCTTTAGCATATAGTTTAGTATAATAGTCTACAAAAACTTCTTTAATTAATTTTTGTTGAAAAATTTCTTTCCCTCCAATATCAATACTATCAATAGTCCGTATACTCTGCTTCTTCCTTAATGTATAGGCCAACCATCTGCCCGGTTTATTGGTGTTACAAAATGTATTGTGCCTCGCATATTGTAGATTTGTTGCAGCTTGTTCCGCCATAAGCATTTGGAATTGATCTTTCAAAAGTTTTATAGCACCACGTATTCTTTCATCTGTTGGATTTTTAATAAGTAGCTGTTCTTTATTCTTTATTTCTACTTCCAGTTCAAATCTTTTCTTTTGTCGATTCAGTCTATGTTTAGAATTCATATAAATGAGTACCCGTCTCATGTAAGCTTTGCTCGCATCCCACACAATTTCAATTGGGGTACCCTTATTCAAGTTTATTTCAAAAAATTCTTTCAGCTGCTTTTTAAGTTCTGTTATATTTTTTTCATATCTGAACAAGTTTTCATTTAATCTCCATGATCGTCTCTCAATTTTACCCATCTCAATTTCTATCCATACTGGGCTATGGTCGGTCAAAGTTCTTGGAAATATCTTTGTTCTTTTTGTCTTAGCAAGTAAATCATCTGACAACAAAATAAAATCAATCCTAGAGAAGGACCTATGTCTATCTGAAAAAAAAGTATAATCCAATTCTTTTGGGTTATGTATTCTCCAAATATCTTTTAATTCCAAATCTTCTTTCATATCAAAAAAAAGTCTGTGGTAATCTGATCCTTGATTTCACCAAACTCTTTTTATCTAATTTAGAATCAATTACTCCATTCCAATCTCCCATAATTAAAATAGATCTATAGTCCCATTGCAGTATTTTAGTGTGTAACAGTTTATAGAAATGATCCTGTTGTTGGTTGGGAGCATAAATTCCAATCAAAAGAATTTGGCCATTTACTGTAAGCAATTCAATTGCTATAAACCTACCATCTTCATCTGCTTCTATAATTTTAGCTGTCAATCTTTTGTTTACATAAATAACCACACCATTCTTTTTTTGCAAAGTTGAAGCTATAAAATGTATTCCTAATTTAGAGTTTATCAAGTATTTTTGATCTTGAGTTCTAATATGAGTTTCTTGTAAACAAATTATATCATTATTAAATTGTCTCAAATATATGAATAACTTCTTCCTTTTCTGTAATGAATTCAACCCATTCACATTCCAAGATAAGCACTTAATTGTCATCTTCATCTTTTTGAAGCTACGAGCAGAATAGCCGAAGATCTTCCGCGATCTTCGGTTTTGCTCCCCCCATGGCTTCAATCTCTTGTGTAGTACTCTTAGCTCCCTTTTTGTATTGTCTTTCCTGTTGTTGCTTTTCTTTAAGTTGCTTAGATTTTGCACGAGTTATACGCTGGTCTTTGACTTCAGCCATCCGAGCCGGACCCAGGATTGGAGAAGATTCTAACAGGTGCTCCTCCAGAAAACCTCCTGCAGCACCCTGCATTTCTTCTGGCTCCGCCTGCTTAGACTGTTCTTGCACCTCTTGCTGGAGTTGCTTCTTATCACTCTCCTTAATCTCCAGCACTGTGGATGTACGTGGAGATGGTGTTCTCTCTTTAAGAACAGTAGAATAAAAATGTTCCGCCTTCTCAACAGTGTTCAGCCGATATCTTTCTCCATTGTATTTCAGAATTATACCAATTGGGGCATCCCACCGGAATGGTATCTGTTGTTTTTTCAATTCATTCACTAGAAAACCAAAATCTTTTCTATCTTTCAACATTTTGGGTGGCAATTCTTTATAAACTCCAATTTGAGCCCCCTCCACTTGCACAGAGGAAAGAAAAGATTTTTGCAGGATATCATTTCTTATTGTTCTGTCTGTAAAATATATCACCACGTCTCTAGGCAATTGTCTTTGTCTGGCCACCCAGGAGTTCACTCTGTAAATTTTGTCTATTTTATAAAAAAACCACCTCAGGATTAATTTTTAATAACTCAGCCAAGGCATCAGCACAAATTTGTCTCAAATCCTGTCTATCATTCTCTCTGATTCCTCTGAGCCTTATAGCAAATTCCATGGCCCTGAATTGCATCATCGTAATTTCATTTTCAACTCTCTGCATTTTATCATCAGCATCAGAAATTTTATAATCAGTATCCTTAATCTTAACATTGACTTCTGATTTGAATTCTTCCAATTTGGAATCCACTTTAATAATAAATTCTGAGAGGCCAGACGCCACATCCGATATTTTTTTAGTCACCTTGCCATAATCCTGTTTCACCATATTTTTAATTTCATTAATTTCCTGCATAATTTCCTGTTGAGATTTTTGAAATTTATCATCTATTTCCTGTTGAGATTTTTGAAATTTATCATCCAAAGCCTGAGAGATAAATTATTTTAAATTTTCAAAATCAAAATCTTTTTTCTGAGTCTGTTGAGCGGGAGGAGGCTGCTGTTCATGTTTGTGTGTGGGGGATCCCCCCCCCGCTGCCTTTCCTTCCTGCTTCTTTGAAGCCATCCTGCCACGTAAGTTAGATTTTCTGAAAAGGGAAATCCTTTTTCCTTTTCCACCTCCACAGAGTCCTCTGAAAAAGTCCCCCAGGTTTAAACAAACTGGGGATAGAAACTAGACTGAAGCAGACTCAGATTTTAAAGAAAGAATTTTTTCCTCTTCTCCTGTTCCTCTTTATTACAGGCAGCGCAACTTTGTAACAGATCAAAGTAACTTCACAAATCCACTCTCGCTAGCTCGTTAACTCTGCTGCTGGGCGCCATTTTTTTTTCAAATCACTTTCACTCGTTCGTACTTTCTCTTAAGTCAAAAAGTCATCAAAGCATTAATACTTGCGATTTCCAAGTTTGAGGGTTCAAGTTGATATTTCCGCTGTTTGTTAAGGTTGGTTTCATTCGATTTAAACGTTTGTTGCAGCCGGCTTGTTCTGCAAGAAGCAGAATCGTCCCATGCCGTCCGGAGTCTGGCAAGTTGAAAGGGAGCCACGCCCGTTCCTCCCCAGTAATGACTTTCTGGGGGCTCACAGGGGCTCAACCTGTACCTTGCCTACTCTCCTCCTACAATCCTACGGATTTCAGAGTTTTCAAGCCGCTTCTCGATATCGAAGCGGCTCTACAGACGGTGGGGCTGGCGGTCCTTAAGAAGAGACCGTCTTCACCGGAGGCCAGCAAACCAGAAGTCGTCGAACCTTATTCTTGTAAGAAGCTTGTAAGATGTCATTTCTAATCCTCCTGGTTGTAAAATAAATCACCACATCTCTTGGCAGCTGTCTTTGTCTTGCCAGCCAGGAGTTAACCCTGTAGATTTTATCAATTCAACTTGCCACATCTTCTGGTCTTTCTTTAATTATCTCTGCAATAGCTTCAGCACAAATGTTCTTTAGATTTTCCTTACTATTTTCTTTCAGGCCTCTCAATCTCAAGGCAAATTCCATAGATCTGTATTGTAACATTACCAATTCATCATCCACCCTCTCTGTTTTAGTCATAATATCTCCCATTTTGCATTCCAAATTCAAATTGGCTTCATTGATTTCTTCCACTCTCTCTTCCACCTGAATAACAAGTTTTGACAGTCCTGATACTGCAAAAACAATATCTTCTCTTATTTCATCATGCTTTATTGCAACAACTTCTTTAATTGAATTTATATCCTCCTCAACTTTCTTTAATTTCCCTTCCAAGATTACTGTTAAGTTATTCATTGCTGCAGCTTGATTATTCATGGCTTCTTTCATAAATTCTTTGAGATCATTAAGAGCAGCCTCCTGACTCTGTGAATCAACCGGAAGTTGTGCTTTCTGTGTCACCACTGACACAATTGGAGAACCTCCTCCTCCTTTAGCAACTCCTGACTTAACTTGTTTAGAAGCCATCTTTTTTTCTCTTTTTTTAAAGGATCTTTTCCCCCTTCAAAGCCACAGAGTCCCTTAAACAATTTTCAAGAGCTTGTAAATTATAGTCTCTAATTTATCAAGCAAAATAGTCTTTTCTCCACAAGCTCTCTATTCCCAGCAGCTTAATCCACTCTCACAGAAAGTTCTCAATAAGCACTTTCGTTTCTGACTTTCACTTTCACACTAACAAAGGCGCCATCTTCAGCCTCCAGCTCAAAGAAATTCAATTTGAAACATTGTAAGTCCGGAGTTAAGCACTGTTAATTTAAAGCTTGTTCTCCTGTTTCCGCCCTGCCTGCACTTGTAATCAATCAAACTCACTTTTGACAGCAGGATTGGTCACGGCTTCTAGCTCTGTTTGAACAGAGTTGTCCCGGATTCGGAGCTTCTTGGTGGGCTGACTGGGGAGCTCTCACCCTCCAAGCCTCTGGAATTATTCCAGAGGACTTTCGGGGAGCTCTACTCACCCCCACCAGCTCTCCTCTCCTTCTTTTCCTGAAGGGGAGGTTTTTCAGCCACCAGACAGCCGATTAGCGCTGTCAAAGCGGCTTTTACAAAGTCACGGGGCTGGCGGTCTAAGGAGACCATCCACGAAGCCTGTGGTGCCAACCAGAAGTCCAAGATGTTAAATCTTAACACCCTGTTTTGTTTTGAAGCTATTGGTAGAGATTGTTAGAATGGCTCCATTCAATTATTGTTACAAGAAAAAAAAATAACATTTATCTCAGGCCAGCCAATTTCAACGACTGACAGAAAGACGGGAAAAGCACCATGTCTGAATTCTACAGGCCGGGGTGGGAAAGTAGGGATCAAATCAGAGGTGGGATTCAGAGGTGGGTTTCAGCAGGTTCTGACCAGTTCTGGAGAACTGGTAGCAGAAATTTTAAGTAGTTCGGAGAACCGGTAGAAAAAATTCTGACCGGCCCCACCCCATCTATTCTCTGCCTCCCAAGTCCCAGCTTATCGGGAGGAAATGGGGATTTTGCAGTATCCTTCCCCTAGAGTGGGATGGGAATGGAGATTTTACAGTATCCTTCCCCTGCCACGCCCACCAAGCCACACCCACAGAACCGGTAGTAAAATATTTTGAAACCCACCATTGGTGGGATTCACTTACTTTCCCTACTGGTTCGCAAATGTCAGCGCAATCACTTGCTTTGGTTGTATGCGCCTCCTCTGCGCATCCGCATGCCATTCTGTGCATGCTCTTTGCTCACGCATTATGACAAGGTGGGTGGGCGGAGCCTCCCGCAGTCGCCACTACCGGTTTGCCTGAACCAGACAGAACTGGCTGAATCCCACCTCTGGATCAAGTGCATGACTTAATCCAGCTTCCCATCAGAGCTGACTATTAACCATGCACATTCGTAGGAAGATCAGGAAGGAGAAGACTGTTAAAAGACATACAGGCGAAACTCGAAAAATTAGAATATCGTGCAAAAGTTCATTTATTCCAGTAATGCAACTTAAAAGGTCAAACTAATATATGAGATAGATTCATTACATGCAAAGCGAGATAGTTCAAGCCTTGATTTGTCATACTTTTGATGATTATGGCTTACAGCTCATGAAAACCCCAAATTCACAATCTCAGAAAATTAGAATATTGTGAAAAGGTTCAATATTCTAGGCTCAAAGTGTCCCACTCTAATCAGCTAATTAAGCCATAACACCTGCAAAGGGTTCCTGAGCCTTTAAATGGTCTCTCAGTCTGGTTCAGTAGGAATCACAATCATGGGAAAGACTGCTGACCTGACAATTGTGCAGAAAACCATCATTGACACCCTCCATAAGGAGGGAAAACCTCAAAAGCTCAAGAGCCACCACACACAGACGGATCCTGGACATGGGCTTCAAATGTCGTATTCCTCTTGTCAAGCCGCTCCTGAACAACAAACAACATCAGAAGCATCTTACCTGGGCTAAAGACAAAAAGAACTGGTCTGTTGCTCATTGGTCCAAAGTCCTCTTTTCTGATGAGAGCAACTTTTGCATCTCATTTGGAAACCAAGGACCCAGAGTCTGGAGGAAGAATGGAGAGGCACACACTGCAAGATGCTTGAAGTCCAGTGTGAAGTTTCCACAGTCTGTGTTGATTTGGGGAGCCATGTCATCTGCTGGTGTTGGTCCACTGTGCTTCATTAAGTCCAGGGTCAATGCAGCCATCTACCAGGAGATTTTGGAGCACTTCATGCTTCCTTCCGCAGACGAGCTTTATGGGGATGCTGACTTCATTTTCCAGCAGGACTTGGAACCTGCCCACACTGCCAAAAGTACCAAAACCTGGTTCAATGACCATGGGATTACTGTGCTTGATTGGCCAGCAAACTCACCTGACCTGAACCCCATAGAGAAGCTATGCGGCATTGCCAAGAGAAAGATGAGAGACATGAGACTGAACAATGCAGAAGAGCTGAAGGCCGCTATTGAAGCATCCTGGTCTTCCATAACACCTCAGCAGTGCCACAGGCTGATAGCATCCATGCCATGCCGCATTGAGGCAGTAATTGATGCAAAAGGGGCCCAAACCAAGTACTGAGTACATATGCATGCTTATACTTTTCAGAGGTCCGATATTGTTCTTTGTACAATCCTTGTTTTATTGATTTCATGTAATATTCTAATTTTCTGAGATTGTGAATTTGGGGTTTTCATGAGCTGTAAGCCATAATCATCAAAATTATGACAAACCAAGGCTTGAACTATCTCGCTTTGCATGTAATGAGTCTATCTCATATATTAGCTTCACCTTTTAAGTTGCATTACTGAAATAAATGAACTTTTGCACAATATTCTAATTTTTCGAGTTTCACCTGTA